>CM071929.1:24416619-24746301 GCA_016081115.2 Rehmannia glutinosa
AAGTGTATAAAGTTATCCACTTAACCAGTGATTAATTTGTGGAATCAACCCATTAAAATATGACAAAAAATACCTAATAATAGCACATAAAGTCCATGGTTAAAAAATTAGGATAGGTGAGGAGTAGGTTGTTTTACTTTGTTTGTTTCCTTAATCCTTGTGTATACAATATTTTTTCTTGTAATAATTAATTGTTCTTATCCAACATTAGATACAGACCTCAAATTAATCAATCATAAATCAGTTAAATCCACACATGGCAGAGGGTCCTTTTGAATGGTTAAGTCATTTTTGTATGACCATAAATCTTTAGTGGGTGGACAACTAATATTTAAAGCTGTTATTTTCGGTTCTTGAGTAGGTAGCAGGTATTATTGGCTAAAAAGAAAATATAGGTGTAATAATAGGGTTAGCTCATTATTCCATTGTCATCTTTTTTTTTTTTTTTTTTGAGGGGAATTCCATTGTCATCTTTAACATGGCATTCAATTTTTATTTCTTGATTCTAATTTTAGAAAACAAAAATAATTAAAAAAATGGCCTTTGGATCAATATGATTATATCACTTTTTTCCCATTATTTACATGCTTTTGATTTTCGAAATAGTAAATTGAAACAAAAGAAAATATATAAGTGAAATAAATCTTCATAAACAAGCTTCAAAAAGGGAGGGAAAAAGTTGAATTGACTAAGAATAAGATGCCATAGTATTAAGTCTTTAAACTTTTTAATGTATGGAAGCTTTTCCTTTTCTTTTCAACTTTATTTATCTTTTTTTATTTTATTTTATTTTTTTTTTTTTTGAGGAGTTGGGAGTGGGGAGATGGAAACAAAAAGTCCTGTCATATTATCAGCCAAAGAAAAAAATCATCATAACTATAAAAGTTACAATCCCATTTACCCAAGTGGATACCAATTATTTAAATCCTTGTAATTTCTTTTTCCTTTGGGCCAAATTGATGGTCTTGGTGCATTCAGGAGACATCATTAACAATCATGTTTCGTTTTATGTCTTTTGTTAATTTTTATTGTAACCTTCAATAATCTCGTCTCAAGTAATATTGAAAAGGTTGGGTGTGTGCTCAATCAATATCATAGATGAATACTTAGCAATTAAATATTAATCCTTCAACATAAAATTGGAAGCTTAAAATGTGTGTCTCCATATGGCCTATCATATAGCTAAAAATATTTATTCATTCTCTTTAAAAAGAAAATTCCAATTTTACCCCCCAAAAAAATATTGAGTGTTTGAGGTCCAAGACCTCAATATGTGGAGAAAAAATGCAATAAAAGATTTTATAATTTTTATTGGCTTAATAGAAGAGGTTATATTATGTTTTTATTGGGCGGGGACTAGATACATGTGTGTGTATATATATACACACATTATGTATATTCGATATGGCTAAAGAGTTTTGGAGCTTAAGGAGATTGTCTTATAGCCTCATGTCAGCTTGAGAAATACTTAACAATTTGAATACAAATACAATAAAATATAACACTTTAATTTAGATTCAAACTTCACATCCAACCCCCTCAAACAATAAATAAGCTCCAGTTACATTTTGTTAGTCATGATTTTATTTAGGCAAAAGCTTGCGTGAGACGGTCTCACGATTTAGATCCGTGAGACGGAGCCCTTACTCACAAAGTTTTAAAGGTTTTTTTAAATTTTATTTTTCTTAGGGTTTTTGGATTTTTAGTTTTTTTAGGGTTTATTTTTACTTTTGAGTTTATTTTTGTTTTTCGGGTTTATTCTTGTGGTTCGTTTTTGTTTTTAGGGTTTATTTTTGTTTCTTCATGGTTCATTATTATTTTTAAATGTATTTTCACGCCTCAGTTCAAGACGGAATTTCTTAGGAGATCCGTCTCACGCTGATTAGATCCGTGAGACCGTCTCACAAGAGACTTCTTTTATTTATTTTCAAAGTATGTGACTGTAAACATAACAAAGTGAGTAGAAGATGAAGTTTGTCATCAAAAGGAAAAGTCTTAAAAACAAAAACAGAATATAAGAAAAAAAGAAGAATAAGAAAAAGTCTAAGATTTGCAAGTGTCAGTCAGCTGAAATTTTGAAATATAAAATAATGGGAATTTTTTTATTTGTGTTTAAACGAAAAAAGAAATAATAATAAATGTGGAGTTTTCTTTTAGAAATGAGATGCCATGTGGGGTTTGCTTGGACCATTTGCTACCAAGCTTGGATTTGCCCAATATATTGGGTCAATGGCCCACATGGTTTACCACATCAAAGTCCGCAATCAGGATTAGAATTAAAGCCACGTGGGGCTGCCAATTCAACACTCTTGTCTCTTGTCTCTTCTTGAGAAAATGAAACATCAACAAAGACACACACTCCCTCCCCCTCCCTTCCTTCCCCCTCTATTACATATATATGTTTTAATTAAATTGTTTTTTAAATGAGACTAAATAGAAATCTTTTTGGATATAATTGTTTTTGAAAATTATAATTAAGAGTTAATAGGCTGATCTATTACTTTTAAGTGAAATTATAGTTATGAAAAAAACAAAAGATAAAAAGTATAGTCTAAACATTCTAAAGAGAAAAATAGGAGTCAAATTTTGAAAGGAAAAATATATAATGCGCATGTGCCATTTATCTAAACAAGTTAATAGAAATTGTGGAACAAGGATCTTATTTCAGCATGGGTACATGGCCGGTGGCTAGCGTTAGCCCAAGAAGTTTGTCTGATTTGGCTCGAGTCTCACGAGTATGTCTTGGAAAATGGGCCTCTTGGAGAAGAGGGTTTGGCTCTCGCTTATAACCTTCATGCTCAATCGATGGGATATATCCTTCCCCAACATAAGTCCCCCGTAGCTTGGCCTCACTTATAAGTTGCATCCTCAATCGATGTGGATATATCCCTACCCAACATAAGTCCCTAACAAGTGGGTGGACTCTGTGTGTGGAAAGTCGGTGCAAGATTCCCATATATCACTATCCAACATAGCCTCCCTATATACTGTGACGTGTGGCAGGGGGTGGCTCGCCCCGCCAAGAGATATTGTCCACTTTGACCCTGGGATTTCACTAGTTTTTTGGAAATGACACCTCTTGAGGAGAGAGAGGCTTATCCCTCAATTATAAGCCTAAGTCGATATCATCTTTCAATCGATATGATATATATTCTTCCTCAATAATAAGTATTTTAATTTCTTACAAAACCCTTTCTAAGTAAGTAAATTATACACACACATATACGAGTACAAAAATGAAAAAAAAATTACAAAGACGGACAAAATTTTGTTTGTCTTTAGTCAATATGTGCACGAGAAGTTCGATTCCTCTGTCCTCCCAAGATTTGTACTAAAAAAAACACTTTAATTTAAGGCTGCACATGGCAATGCATCTTAATCTTTGAGTTAAGCAGAACTTAAATAGATGAGCACATTGGGATATACACCAAATGTTTGTTAAAATACAGTCAAAGTTTGAATTATTATATGGAAGTTGACATTGTTAGAGCTCCATAAGCATATATGTACTTTATTTTGATTCTATCATTTGAGATTTGTCAATATAAATATTTTTTTTAGACTTAAGTTGGATCGGTCGGGATCATTTAAGTACAAAAAATTTCTTGAACTTTAGCTCTATTTCCAGTTTTTTTCTTATTCGTACCTTCATCAATGATGGGAATGTTCTCTTGAATATTAAAATTTTACCAAGCAAATCACATGATAATTTTCTCATTTACGCACTTTAACTTTTACAAACTATTTGTCTTATGTTTGATTGTACACATATTATTTGTTAATTTTGATTTTTAAAATTTTAGAATAAATTTCTATAGTTTATTGGATGCTTTACTTTTTAATTTCTCAATTTAATAGTATATGTGATACTTGGTGATTTGTTTTTACAACTATATTTTAACTTGGCAGTGAGAGCATTTTTCCTTTAGGCTATTTTTTCTTTTTAGATAACATTATTTTAAGACTAAAGACCAATATGTATTACACTTGCTTCATACGTTATTCAGTAGTAGTATACGTGGTTAAATGAAATCTGTGAATATGAATGAAATTTGTGGTATTTTCATTTATACAAAAAAAAAGTAACTACATAAGGCAAAATTCAGAATTACATTTTGTGTTCTATTTAACTGGAAATAAATGGAATAATTTCATACAGTATATTTGTCAAAAAAAAAAAATAAAGAGTCAGATAACATTTCCTTAAAGAAATGACCATTTTGAATTTAATGTTTAAGAATAAAGTCAAAATATAGTGCAAGTATATGCGAAAAACATTTTCGTTTTAGGGGTGGACAGTGGGCTTAGTCCTTCGGATTTTAACCTGACCCGATGACTCTAGTAACTGAAAGTACTGAAGTAAATTCACTAATTACCATTGTCACGAATGCATTATTTGCATCCACTTCACAAAAAATATAGTACATCATTTCATGCGACATCCTGCAGTTTACTATGAAGAAAACAAAACCCATTTACACGAAACTTTACATAACAAATCTAGCAAATCCAAACAACATTGTTGTTAACTTGTTATTAAAAGTTTAACCTCAACACAGGGAAAAAAGGTGGTGTTACAAACACCCCCTTGAGGTTTGTATTTTCCTAACAAATACCCTTTCTGAGGGTGCAATTAGTAAAAGAGAAACAAATGCAAGGGCCGAGGGGGTAATTGTATTTTGGAAGATAACTGTGTTCTTTTGTAATTAGGCTAAACCTCATGGGTTTCTAATTTACCCGTTAAAAATGGAAAGTTTGCTAGATTTCGAGCCTTAAAATCCATAAAAAACTAGAATTATATCCTGAAACTTTACAAAACTCGTGGAACAAAGTGGGAACGTGGGGAGTTTGCCGATCATACAATAAGCAAAATAATGCATGACGATAACAGTTCCAAAATGAAAATGACTTTGTATCAACTAATGATGACCAAAATTACCAGAACCATGCATGTCGTGCATCCTCAGCTTTCATGTTGGTTGATACCAAAGGCATTGTTCCATATAAAGAAACGAAATCATCGAGGCATTTATTTCTCTTGTCACTGTGCCCATTGAGACTGCTTATCCCTGATGAACCAATCTCATAGATCTTCCTGAAAGTTCAGGAAAAGAATTTTAGGCAGCCAGCACCTTTAAAACATTCAGCTGTGTGGTGTGGATTAAGCAAATCAACAACATTTTCAGAAAAATGCAAACAAATAAGCCTTGTATGATACAATAGCTCACAAGTTAAAGCATTGTAAAGGTTATTAAACATCTATAAACTTATATTATAATGTTAATTCTGTTGTATTCTCATAATAAGTATATCACGGTACTGAATGAGAGCCACGAGGACTGTGAAAGATTGATACAGCAGCCTTATGGATGCAAAATCAGTTATATCCCAGCAGAAGGCAACAGTTCTGCTGATAGCAGGCTGAATATGGTCACAACAATTCATGACTTTCTCGTTTCACTTATCTTTGGTTGCTTTAAAAGTTATTATCAGTGCTCTCTGCGTAAACACACTTCTAGTGAAAAAATTGTAGTGTTCTTCTGTTCAATAAAATCAAATATTTGTTACTGGCTGACTGATGGAAGATATAGAAGACAATAACCATTTATCAAAAATTATCAAGTAGAGAACAAAATGTTAATTGTTTCAGATTTTGCTTATGTTCTCAATAATTAATTAATAGGTGATAATTGATATTAACTACAAAGTATTCTCCCAATGGGAAATAACACATATAGCATTCACACATTTATATAAAGTCTCGATCAACCGTGTATTTCTTTGTCCGTACAGAATAACAAACAATTCTAAGTGATTCTCATCCAAGATATGATTTGATCAGGGAAAAGATTGTGAAAAAAAATAAAAGCAAGAAAAATCATGGAGTAGTAATTTGCTTACAAAGTTGGTATTCACACACACACACACACACACACATATAGGAGGAGCAAACAGTGGCATTAGCAAACAGTACCTTTAACCCATATAGGAGGAGCCCCAGTGGCATTAGCAACTAGAAGAGACATTGCTATGTCTTCACAATTTCTGACAGACAGAAATACCACAAAATCAAACGAACAGTGAGTGAATTAGAAACCTTACCAGTATGGGAAAGATAAGATAACAATGAAACTAGCTATACCTTTTCCTGCTTACATAATCCTGAATTGATGATGGCATTTTGTAAGTGTACAACTCCAAGTACTTTTTATGAAAGAAAGCAGCCTTTGAGAGAACCATACTGTAAGTTCCCGCCCACCAAACAGACCACCATCCGCCATATCTGTAATGGACGACACCATTTTTCTACAAGGAATGGAGAATTTATCACGTAAACATGATTAGAAGCAAAATCCAATATATTCAAAGTAAAGCACGCATCCTACAACTATTAAAATAAGGAATCTAACTTGTACAAAAATCACTGCTCAGGAATGCAATATCAGTACAATTTACAACAAAACTCGATCTAAAAAGACAGGCAGAATTGATCTTTTAAAAAGAAAAAAACGATGTTTGACATATCTCAATCAAAGTTGTATGTTGGAACTATTAGTAATGATGTGGTGATAAGCAACATATACATTTTAATCAAGGGACAGGAATTCGAAGATGCTTCAAAATTAGCTACTTTCTCACAAAGATGAATTGGTAATTACACATTAGTATATTTTCCTCACGCACAGTACCAAGTTAGGTAGAATGATTTATCCATCTCACGAATAAAAATAAAAATGGGCCATAATGCTTGATGTGTGGATTTTCTTGGAGGAAATAAGGCAAAGCAACACTCAAGTAGGCCGAAACGACATGACAAAGTTAAGATCAGCCAAGAATTTTGCATTTAGTGAAATATGGTATAAAAGCATCGGTTTTACTCGCCAACAGGCAATATGAGAGTAAACCAGGAAAAAGTAGAGACTTTGATTATGTTTTTCATTTGTTAAGCCATATTGCTCTTGTATCTCGAGAACCTCCTGAAAAGCAACTTTTACAGTTGTCCACAATTTGTTCATCTTCTCCAAGGTCAAGCACATTAGTCAGTAGCATAGATGCACATCATATAACAAAAACTTATCAAGAACTATTAACGCTGGCATATTTCTTATTAGTCGCAGGTATCATTACTATATCTAATAATCATTCTAATGTTCCAACCATTCAGCACCTCAATATAATGGCATATCTCAGAGACAAATGAAAACCATAGGTATAGCATTCTTCGAAAAGTGGGGAACAAAAGAGAGGGAAAAGGCTAATTTTAACTGCGGCTTATATGCCACTCCATGATATCAAACATGACACTAGAAACTTGTCTTAGAATTTTAAAATTATGCAAGAAGCTACCTCCTCATTCAGCCAATGCATGCGCGGAACAAATCCCACCATGGTAAGTGGAGCAGTTTGCCATACAGTGAATGCAAAATCCAGCGTTCGACACGGAATAATTACATCATCATCCACTGAGAATATAGCATCAGTTCTAAGATCCTCAATTGGCTTGAATCTATTGTTCAGGTTATCTTCTTTGTTTAGATCAAACCTGAAGTTGAGCTTATGAGCTGTTTGTGACTTCTTCTGTACCACCTTTTTCAGATAATCTCTTAGCTTGTATGAAGGTGGATCATTTTCACTCCAAACCACATGTATCGCATCAGTCCCTTGGCAGGATGCATAATGAGCAACAGACTGCTTAAGTAGAGAATTTCTCTTCCAAGTGTTGATAAGAACTGTGTAGCCACCTCTGGAAATAACAGAACCAAAAGAACATGAAAGTTGTTTTCGTTTAGTCGTGGAATCATACTGATTACAAGACATGCCATGTTATAGCTAGAAACACAGAAACGGTTTTTACCAAGTAAACCAAATGAAAAATAAAATATTAAAACTCTAGCATACAAGATCATCAACATCATCATCATCATAGTACCAAACAAGTCAGAATAAACACTAAAAAGCTCATCCACCATCATCAAATGCAAAACTAGCAAAAGATGGGGGGAAAAAAGAAAAGTAAATCCTCCTTCCCCATTTTGAGAAAATTATTTCCAGTAATTACATAATCACACATTTAATTCCAAGTTTTGATTAATGACAAGCAAGCTTAGCTTAATATCTCTCACAGGACAGCACCACATTAATCTAAATTAAGAAGTATATTGACAATGCCAATAACATGAAATTTCAACAATCATTAAACTTGAATAGAAACTTCAATTCACCCTCTCAAACAAAATTATCCACCAATTAAAAGCACCAAAATAATGCTTACATATCAAATTAAGTAAAATAACAGTACACCAATCAATATTTCACAGACAAAATACACAGCCAACCTGGAAGGAGAAGAGACGGAAGAAGGATAGTGAGGGTTCCATCCCATGAAAGAGGAGATCTTTGAGCTGAGCAAACAGAGGGAAGTTAAGAGGCAGAAAAGCAGGAGAAGCTTGTACTTGGCGCCGCCTAGAAACAGCCGGAGGCGGCGGAGAAGAGGCGAGCGACCGCCATAAACGCCGCGATTCGCCGCTTTCTCTTTCGCTGGAGAGTAGTCACCGCCTTTTCCGCTCAGAGAGGTCTCTCGTATGGCGATGAGCGTCGACATCTTCAGGAGTCCATCCAATGTACGGCCCTGATTTAATCTAGTTTGTGATGGGAACTACAGACAAAAAGTCAGAAACTGAGAGCGGTTCTTTGAATTTTGATCTGTATTTTCTGTTATTAGTCGTTGTTATCGTGGCGCGTAGAGAGTTAAGTTTCGTCTACTTCATTAATTTATTGGCCTTATTTGTGAAAATAAAAATACAGTAAGCTGATATTTCTATATTTAGTGCAAGTACTGTATTAATTGGAATCTGACTTCTTTATGATGTTTTCATTGTAAAATTAAATAGTAATTACCTATCTTATTGCATAAATTTATTACAGATACACGAAAATAATATTTTGGCAATAAATTCTCAAGAGTTCTTCAAATAAATAGTTTACTATAATTTAAGGCTTGACTGGGCTCATTATATTTCCTGATAATCAATTTTTTTTAATTATTCAATAGCATAGACTTTATAGTTGATCAGATTTTTGATCATTTCTCAATAACAAAAATAATTGGGTTTGCCAGCTATTTGGCCTTTTCTCCATAATTGTTTTTTAAATTTTTAGCAATTTTTTCGAAAACATAATTTTTTAGTTATTTTTGAATTCAAATGTCCACTTTACATTTTTTCTCATTTATGGGGACTGGTACATAGCCGAGTCATGTAACTAAAAAATGACTAAAAATGACTAAAAACATGTTTTTAAAATACATGACTACTTTTTCATTTTCACAAAACATAATAAGTAACCGATTTGGCTTATTACCACAAAATACTTTTTGGTCATGTTTTTCAAAACATGTTTATTTTTAGTTAATTTTGAGTTCAATTGTTCATTTTGACCTGTAAATTTATCGGGATGTAAAAAAATTTCTCGGTATCGGAAAATGTATCGCATCGAATTTTCGGAAAATGGTCAAAAACCTCATCAAATAATACAATAAGGGCCGCATGACCATCAGTTTTTAACAAAAAATGACTTTAAAAAAATATGTTTTTGAAAAACATGACCCTATTACCACTGCATTTTATCCCTTTTCTACCTTATATTTGCCAATCACTAGTTCATAATGCAGCTTAATGTAATTACTCAATCTTAGCCAACTTTTTCTGCAATTGTTATTTTCATCTCATGGAATTCAATAATTACACAATGCCAATGTTGTTGCAAGGAGCAAGAAAAACCATTTTTCATTCAACGAAAAGGAATAAAAAGCTGGAGATCTTAACAAACACCTCCTAATTATTCTGCCACCACTCAAAACATTCTGCAACATGATCATAATGGCGGTAACCACGTGATCACAACAGGGCTTCTCACTCTATGAACCCCATCTTTCCATGTTACAGATCCAAACACAGGCGCTGTTTGCCTATATCTCGTGGTAAACGTAATCTTGTACGTCATTTTCTTCCGTTTGCCGGTAAAATCCAATCTCGCCGGCTCAACCTTCACCGACGCACCTTTAAACGGCGATACCACCACATGGTAACTCGAAACAGGGGGACCCACATTCGTCACTGTTCTGTGGAGGGTCAAAACCGTAATATTCGCGTTCTCCGGGAAAACAGCTGAGATCGCTGGGTAATTCAAATCCCCTGCGTTGCCGAGAGTGTGTCGGCAAGTTCTGTTGGAGAATTTCGAGAAAACCATTAGCTCCGATGACGTCAGCCCTTGAGCGCACAGAAATTCGAAATAATCCTGTGCGGCGATGTCGTAGATCAGGCCAGGGTCGAGAGCTTTCAGTGGATTTATGTGGCCTGCGCCATGGTCGTACGGCGTGGAAAACGTGGCCGTTGAGGCGTCTTTTAGAGGATTTTGGGTGTTATCGTGGACGTAAGATGTTGTCATTAACGCGGATTTAATTGCCGCCGGACTCCAATCGGGATGCCTCGATTTGATCAGCGCCGCGACGCCGCTTACGTGCGGGCACGACATGGAGGTTCCGGAGAGTATGTTGAACTTCGTGCGACGGTGGTCGGAAGGCAAACTCGACGGCCCTAATTCTCCGGTCCAGGCGGCGAGAATGTTCACTCCTGGCGCCACCATATCGGGTTTCAGTATCTCCAGCGACAGGATATTTGGTCCTCTGGATGAAAACGCCGCCACCACCGGCGATGGTCTGATTCGTAATTTCGTCCCTAAGAACGCTAGGGTTGCGGTGGGGTTTCGGTTTGCTGCTGCGTAATGCTTAATAAATTTCCCCGTCGTCTCGCCGACTGCGACCGCCGGGAGGAGATGACAATCTGCGACGAGCTCTTCTCCGTTAGCGGCGGTGTTGGTCAAAATCATGCCGACTCCTCCGGCGTCTTTCACCACCTGCCCCTTTTGGACTCTAGGGCTGATGCCTCGATCACATATCACGATCTTCCCAGCGACAGAGTGTCTATCCAGAGTCCCTTCCAAGCACATCGAGCTTGGCGTGAGATTGCTCGAGTTACTTCCATGGTAGACCAATGGGTACAACCTGTTCGATGAAATGTTTCTGTGACCTTTGTAAAGTGAAGCACCCGTCATAAACTTACCCGTCCCAAGCTTAATTGTCGCCGGGAAATCTCTATCCATTGTGCTGGCCCCAACAGTGGTGACCCACGGCGAAACATTGGTGAGACTAATGGGATCAGGTCCGCCATTTCCAGCTGAGCACGAAACAAAAACTCCCATCTCCATGGCCGCAAAAGCACCAATCGATAAACTGTCGCGATAGTAAGACGACACTCCACCACCTAAAGAAATTGACAGAACATTAACTCCATCCGCCACAGCTCGATCAACTGCAGAGAGAATATCAGAGCTAAAACACCCTCCAGTCCAGCAAACCTTGTATGCTGCAATTCTTGCTCCTGGGGCCATCCCTCGTGCAGTGCCATAAGCATATCCCAAAAGATTCGCACCATGTACTGGAGCGCCAGCAACTGTTGCCGCAGTATGAGTGCCATGGCCATCTTGATCCCGTGGCGATTTGTACTCCACCTGTTCGTTGATTTTACCAGAAGCCGCTTCATACCCTCTGTAAATGACAAGAAGGCTTTCTCTCTAAATGGTAAGGCCTTAAATATTTTACATTGTTCTCTTACCGCCACCGAATATAATCGCATAAGAGGCATACGGTCGGCACATGAAGTTTGGGAAAAATTAGAAACCATTTATGAGGGCACAAAGAAAGTAAAGTAAGCAAGAAAAACAATACTTGTGAAGACTTTGAAAATTTCAATATGCATGATGGTGAAAGCATATCAAAAATGGTGGAAAGGCTTGACAACATTGTCAATCCTCTTGTGGCTCTTGGAAAGGTCATCTTCAAAGAAGACAAGGTGACCAAGGTATTAAACGCCCTTCCCGGCTCATGGTCCGAAAAGGTGACGGCAATCACGGAAGCTCAAAATCTTGAGACACTCAAGTTTGATGAGCTCATTGGGAACCTCCTTATTTATGAAGTATATCTCAAGGAGAGGAAAAATTCTCAACCATCCACCTCTAAATCGGGTACGCAAAATATTATTAAAGGTTTAGCATCTTCTTCTAATAATGTTTATTATGCTAGTGATGAGGATGATGAAGAAATGGCGGCTCTTGTTAGAAAATTTGCAAAATTTATAAACAAAAATAAAGCAAGAAAGCCAAGAGACAATTCTTGCTTCAAATGCGGAAAATCCGGGCACTACATAGCTGATTGCCCAAAATTAGCGGAAGAGGAACAAAAGAAGAAAAAGCATTTTCCGAAAAAGAAGGCATTAAATGCGGACGTCAAAACTTGGGATGAATTACTTGAAACAACCGACGAGGAAGGAGAATCCGAACATGGTCTTATGGCCATAGACGATGAAAATACCGAGGTACGCTTCTAATGCTTCATCTTCTTCCCTAGTTGATGAATTACAATGTGATTTTGATGAATTGCAAAATGAGTTTCAAAATTTGATTGTTAAATACAAGAATTTGAAAAAGGAGCATAAAGAGCTTAAACTAGAAAAGGATAAATTATTTACTTTTATGACTCTCTTGATAAAGCTCATGCTATTACTCTTACTATGGTCCGTACTCTTGAAACCGAAAAACAAACGCTCACAAATGATATTGAAAATTTGAAAAAGGATGTGCATCGATTCAATTTAAGTACGGATAAAGTCACAAAAATTTTAGATGCACAAAGTGGTGAGCATTCTAAATTAGGACTTGGTTATAAACCTTTTCAAAATGCTTTTAAGAAAAAAGACCAAGGTCCAACCTTTGACGCGTCTGCTAGTAGTCCGGGGATTATTACTTGTTTTTATTGTGGTAAGAATGGACACTATGCTAGCAATTGTAAATTAAAGAATAATTTTAGCTATTATTGGAGACCAAAAAGGTCTCGCTAACCCCCATGGACCCCAAAATTATAGTGGTACCTAAAAATAACTCCTTTGTAGGTTATAGGGGCTATAACAACAATGAAAGATTCAAAATGGCTCGTGACGGCGGATGTTCACGCCATATGACCGAGGAAAAGAGAGAACTTTTTACCAACATCAAGCTCCAAGAAAGAGGGTATGGTCATGTTAGAATGACAAAGGAAGAATTCTTGGAAATGGAGAAATTGGTAACTCTTCTTTTCTCTCTTAGTAATGTTCTTTTAGTAGAAGGGCTTAAGTTCAATTTGATAAGTGTTAGCCAACTTTGTGACTCAAATTATAATGTTGTTTTTAATAAAGAAAAATGCCTTATTTCCAAAAATGATAAAATTATTTGTGAAGCAATTAGAAAAGGAAATCTTTACAAAATTTGTACAAGTGATTTGGTTAGTCAAAATGTTTTTGTCTTGTCGCCAATAATGATTTAACTAGCTTATGGCATAGGCGACTTGGACATGTTGGATACAAAAATTTGCAAACTATTTACAAAAACCAACATGTAAAAGGACTACCCAAATTGAATTTTGAAAATCTTGACTTATGTGACACTTGTCAAAAGAACAAATTAGTTAAAGTAGTTTTAAGCCAAAAATGAAATTTACACTACCAAACCCCTACAAATGCTTCATCTTGATTTGTATGGGGATATTGTACGGCAAGTCTAAGTGGAAAACATTACACTTTTGTTATAGTTGATGATTTTTCTAGATATACTGGGCTCTATTTTTACAAATAAAAGCGATCTTAGTTAATGAGTTTGTTAAGTTGTGTAGACTCATTGAAAATGAAAAGGAAGATACTTATTAAGTCCATTCAAGTGATCGGTGGAGAATTTGGCAAATTTAGAGTCTTTTGTGAAACCAAGGGATATAGTCATAATTTTTCGGCTCCAAGGACACCTCAACAAAATGGAGTAGCCGAAAGAAAGAATCGGACACTTCAAGAAATGAGTCGGTCCATGCTCAATGAATTTTCACTTCCAAAATATTTTTGGGCCGAAGCCGTACGTACCGCTTGCGATTTGTACTCCACCTGTTCGTTGATTTTACCAGAAGCCGCTTCATACCCTCTGTAAAACACTCTAGCACCCACAATCTTTCTGTTGCAATGATGTTTCTCAAATCCACGGCCTACTTCGCACGTGCCTTTCCAGTGGGCCGGAATTCGGGTCATGCCGGTGTCATTGAAGCTCGGGCTCTCCGGCCATATACCGGTATCCAAAACACCGACAACCACGTCGGAGTTAAATAGGTTGTCGGAAAAAACGCTTGTGCTATCTTCACGTTCAAGCCCGAGGAACATAGGACTTCTAGTGGTGTGGAGCTGGTATACGGTTTCGGGATACAGAGCCATAACCCCTGTTTGTTCTTGCAGTTTTTCAACTTCTTCTTCACTTAGCTGGGCTGCAACGCCGTGAAATGCTGTCTGGTAATTGTAGATTATCCTGTCTTCATCTCCTGCTGCATCCTCTTGTTTTTCAGTACTTCTTGATGTTACTGATTTTATCATTGATGAATACCATTGTTTATGGTCACTGAATTCATCTGGCTTTGCCCACTTATCCATGTAAATTATGTATGTTTTCATTGTGGAGGATGTGACGAGGGTGGTAGCAAGATAGCTTGAGAAAAGGAAAAGAAGCCACCACTGTACTGGTATTCCTGCCATCTCTGTTGGCAAGAAAGTTCAGAAAAAGAAAAAAAAAAAAAAGAAATGATTTGCTACAGCTTTGAAGTGAAAAATTGGCTAAATGAGAAGTGTTTGAAATTGTGTGTGTTAGGCATGAAAATATCAGAGAGAAGGGAGACCTTTTAGTTTAGTCTGTGTTGTTGGGAGGTAATAAAGAGGGTGGTTGCTTCATGAATGCTTTGCAGTTTGATTGGAATTGTGTTAAAAACATTTTGAGTACTTAAAAGTGTCATTTTATGGTCTCTTTATGACAAAGTAAATACTAACCCACTTCCCCCTAATTTATGCTTAGTTGCTATCTCAGTGACACACTGCCATTTGCCATTAAATTTTGAAATTGATAGTGCGAAGGGGGAAATGGACCCTCTACATTTAAATTCTGTAAATTTAATGTAAATTTCTGATATAGATTCACACAAGCTAGGATAAAAAAATGAAAAGTAGGTCCCACACATTTTTCTGTGGGTGTCTTTCTCTCTCCAAAATTTACACAAAATTTAAGGAACCGAAATGTAGAGGATCCTGGTCCGTGCAAAGGGTGATTGAAGCCACTTAAAGGTACAACTATTAGAGCACAAGATACCATGAAATTTGAAATATATATCAATCCAAATCTTCTATTCTATAGTGTTAAACAGTCGTAATATAAGATCTAGACGGTTAAGGTTTGGTGAAATGGGTTGCCATTCTGTAGATGGTCAAGCCATAACTAATTCCACAGATTTCTTCATCCTACAATATAAATTGTTCTTTAAATGTTTTAGGTATGTCTCATCAGATTTATTGATGTCCCTTTGCATTTCACGAGATGCCTGCTATGAAATAGTATCATAGGATTTTTGTGGTGCGGGCAGGAAGATATTTTCCTTCAGATTTTACTTCTGTTTACTTATATGTTTTCTTGGTGAGAAAATAACAAATGGCCCATGTACTAGCATGTATCCATCATCTTGCATTGATTATATATGCTGTACTATCAAAGATTATTTGCAACTATCATTGTACTGATTTGCATAATATAATTTGCAGAAAGCTCAATGCATTATTATGCAGTTTTCCTTTTGATTTCCACTCGTCAAGTAATATTTAATCTTTTTGTGTCAATGAATGCATTGTAATATGGCTTATTCACATAGCATTATGATGGTACTTGCAGAAGTTGCATGCTTTTCTTTATTTATTTTATTGTTTTTGCTTGTTTTTTCATTGCAGGTTGGAGATAAAAACAAAACAAATACGAAGATAAGCACAACATATATATATTAGGATAAGCATAACAGCACTAGATAGCAATGACATTTGGAGGCTCTTCTTTTCACACTATCGGTGAGGAGAGAACTATATTTTAATTTTGTAACTCCTCTTCCAAGCTTATTGATTATACTTGGGATATAGCTGGCAAATGGATCGGGCCGAGCCGGTGATGGTCCGTTGTGCAAGAGAGTAAAATCGGGCGAGGTCGGCTCCGAATTTCTTCAGACCACTATTTTGATGTCCAACCTGGCCCATATAGTATAGTGTTGGGCTAGTTAGACCGATTCAAAGAGGTCCAGTCTTTTTTGGGCCTCCAAATATCCTAATATAAATATATTTTATTTTTAACCTATATGTCAACATAAAATTATGACTAATGCAAACATAAAATATTGAAAGTTTAAAAATGAGCTTGAAAATAAATCGGAACAGGCTCTAAGCTTTTTATCAGCCTCATAACTCAAAGCGTTGATTAATCTGTCCATGCAATATACCCCTGATAAAATTTAGTTACTTACAAGACAGATTAGGATCAAATATGCCTTTTCCCGGGCTGGTTAAATAGTAATATATAAATTGGATTGTATAAGATTATGTGAATTGTGATTGACATTGTCCTACAAAATGTTTCCTACTCTATCTGAAGTAAAAAACAATTCAGGAATCAAAGGTACAATTTGTGTTCCCCAGTTTTAGGTAGCAACCAGCCTGTCACAGATTAACGATAGTAAAGCCCAAAGGGTCAAGCTTAGGGATGATAATGGGCCTGACTGAGGTGGGTTGGGATTGGGTTTGCCGATTCTTTAAATACTTTTACAGATATTTAGCTAGTCTAATGTATCTAGCGGGTCTAACTCGAGCCCCGCGATCCTAGGTGGGGGCGGGTATCGTGTCCTCTAGAATCTTGGCAGGATGAATCTCAGGTTTTAGCAAAAATCGCCCCAAACCCGCTTCGCTGGCATTTCTATTCAAGCTGAATTCGGACAATTTAAAATGAGATGATAATTTCTGACACGACACAAACCTCACATTGTATAAGGGTTTAGGGGTTAGGCTTGGGGGGACAGGTTAAGTTCGAATCAACTTGAAATGACCCGATTAACCTCATATGTAAATACAATTTACTCAATGTGATATATTTGATTGACTCAATGTGCTATCATATTGAATTTTAGAAAATAGTCTAGAAGTCTAGTGTGGGTAAATACAATTTTCAACCCAATATAACATAAATAGCAAATTAGGAATATGTATTTAGAATGTTTTGTTATAGATTTATCAGTTGTAACTAACGCGTTTTTGAAATGTCGATGTCATGATAAATTTATTTCTAATTTCCCTTTTTTCGTGGCAGATTTTTTTTTTCTAAAAAGAAAAAAGAAAGAAAAGAATTGATTATTACCAAATCAATAGAATCAAGATTTGATATTGGTAACCATTTTATCAAAACTAATAGTAATAATTGTTGCATATAAACTAGAAATAGCAAAGTGTAATAAATGAGAGCAGCTATCTCCTGAACTACTTTCCTCTCTCACTATTTATGTCTCAATATTATCTATCTGTCTTTCTTTACTGTAAGAATTCAAAGTTGTTCAACGCCTAATCAAACTCACAATAAATAGCAGCATTTATAGTGTGCTACTATGGGAGTCGTGTTTTCCTTAAAGATAGCAAAACCGCCTTCAACAGTTCAACAGTCAAAATTGGTTGAATTTTTTGCACATGGACACCAACTTTTAATTGGTACTAACACCTTTCCATTCGAGACTTAATTGTAAACAAAATCAAAGTGTCAAATTCTAACTTCGATTTGTCAAAATGTCAAAATGTAATACTCCAGACATGGTAATAGTGCTTTATGTTCTCAACTGTGTCATTTAAATCTAATGAAGTGTGTTTACTTTATGAGGAATTGAGGATGTCTCCAGACATGATATATGTGTAACATTGTTATCAAATATGGTTAGTGATGGAATACTTATATAGTAACTTTCATACACGTGGAGCCGATTATTTGTACGGTGAAATAGGAGATGGAACATTTTTTTAAAATAGAAGATCCTATCGGCTTCCTCACTGCAATCCCCTTTTCTAAAAAAATAAAGCAATGATAATCTATTTAGGTGTTTCGTTTTGTAGTGTGAGTTAGTAGGAAAAAAGGGAAAAAAAGAAATTAGAGTGCTGCTTTTCTACTAAAAATTATTATTAACCTCAAATAGGTGTTAGTCATAACCACTACCAGAAATTTCAAGTGGTATCACTAACCCTTTATAAGTGTTAACTTAATTCAACTTTGTATCTTTCAGTTTCTTTGAAATTTATCTCCTCCCTTTCAACCAATACTCCCAACTTATTAAAAAAAATGAATAGGTTGTTATAGGGGCGGCCAAATGGAACCGAAACGGAGTTCCAAACTGCAACTTAACCTAGGAGCAAGTGGTCAATCTGCTTCCTAAACCGAATAAGTGGTCAATCTGTTAAAAAACCAAAATCGAACCATGTAGGCGGTTAGGTCCGCACTACAAGAATTTCAATTTATAGTGAGGAAAAACTAATGAGGGTATAGAAAAATGGTCATTAAAAAGAGGATTTGTGAAGTTTTTTATGAGGGTAAAAAAGTTGGTAGTTAAAGAGTTATATTTTTTATGAGGAAATCTTATTTTCCTAGTTATTAATAGCTAATCCCGTCATTATTGGTATTTTAAAAAAATCCCCTCATTATTGGTTCTAAAATTTTAGGCTCCATATATTTCCCAAAAAATTTAAAATATTGAAAAATTCCTTTTATTTAATTTAAAACCTTGTAAATTATTATTCTAAAAGAAATCAAATCTGAAATACAATTTCATTTAATTCCGGAGAGGACTCTTCGCTCTCCCTGTGGCTTGGCTTGCCTTCACTTTCAACAACCGTCTCTCTCATCTCAAGCCCCCGTCCATCGATCGAGATTGATATATTCCTACTAGCTTTTTTCCCTTGTGGCGGTGTGCGTACGAAGTTCAGGTTTTTCCCTATGGGTTTATTCTCTTTTGGATTCTTTTTTCAGTTTTGTTTTTGTCTACTAAAATTAATGAAGAAATTTGACCCTTAAAGGATTCGTAGATGCCAATTCTCGTGAAGCTTCAACCAATTAATAAGCCAGAGATTATGGTTTTCTAATTCTCAAATTCTGGAACTTGGGTTTGGGACTAGGGTTCTTTGCTGTTGTTTGAATATCATTTATGTTGTTGTTTGATAGTTCTTTTTCATGTATATTATAGTTCTATTGTTGTTGTTTCTGAAGGTATTTTAATATCTGCTGTTAATTTTCTGCTTTTCTTGAGTTTACATTACATATTTCTTTTTTGTTTCATATCAAACTGTATCTATACTGCAATTCACTTTTTCGCAGTCCATACATAATCACCTTGTGACATGAAGCACAGACCAAAGCGATATAAAGAAGGATTTTCAAAATAAAACTTAAGGTTTTTTTTTTTTTTTTTTTGAGAAATAAAACTTAAGGTTTTTATTACAAATGTGTTGGACTTTGATTTACTTATGTGACATGTGAACCTGATTTTAAAGTTATTATTCAATCTTGTTCAGTGGTATTTGGGTTCACTAAGATACTAGGATAATTAGACAATTATTGCAAGTGAACATCTTTTGAAAACTAATGTCATATTTGTTGCTAGGAATATTGCTTATGTTTGCTACTTTTGGATTGCATTGGTTCTGTATCACGATAACAATTTCAAAATTATCAACAAAAAAAGCTGTCTATGAAGTTCTTGTTGACTGCAATATTAACTCAAATCATACACAGGAATCAAATTCTAGTTGAGCTACGCAATCCTATAGCTACATCCCAATTTCTATGAAACTGATTTCTGGCTTTGGTTGGATAAAAAAACATGGTAATATTAATTTCTGGCTTTCAGGGCCTTCAAATTCATTGCTATCGAGATTTAGCTCAGAAAAGCTGAGTGGAGAAATACCAAGACTATTATATTGTAATCTATTTCTTCATTACATTGAGTTAGATTAATCTTCTTAAATTTAGTCCTCGTCATTTTGAAATTGATTAACCATTTGATTAACCATGATCGTACTAATTTTGGGTTCCTCATAGGAGATAAGTGAGGGGAACAACCTACAAGGTTCATTCTCTCATTGTATGTGTCAGCTAATTGGTTCACTTGGAGAAAAAGTATAGCTGAGTTATTGTTTTTGCATTTGTATAAAAGTTTTTTAGCTTGAGTTGATTCTGCATGTGTGGATCATCATCCCTCATATATGAATATCTCAGTATAGCCTTTCCACCATAACTTATAAGAGTTTTAGGGATGATTTCTTGTTGGTGTTTGAATTCTGAATGAAGTCATGTCGATTTTAGCCTGATTGCTGCTTATATGGGCAATCTCATTCTATTTTTTTTTTTGTTAAGCATATAAGTTGTGGACAATTAAAATTATTGTAATTATGAGAAAGTTATTGGATTTATATTTCAGGTCTTTGAGCCCTACTTGAGCTCCACAACATACACAGTTCTGATGGTTCTAACACCCCTTGTGGGACTCAAGAATAGTCCTTAAAAGTGTTAGATAAATGTTTTTATCAAGATTTTGATGATTTTGTTTTAATAAGATTTTATACCAAAACAATGTTTTTATATGTTGTCCAAATACTCCTAAATGATTTAAAATGTTTTTACTAATTTTTGGAGTATTTCTTAGAGTTTTTAATTTGATAAAAATTGGACAACACTTTTGATGGTTTTGTTTAAATTGGTTTTTACACCAAAACTATATTTATAAATGTTGTCTAAATACTCCCAAATGATTTAAAATGTTTTTACTAATTTTTTGGAGTATTTCTTGAAGTTTATTTTTGAGAAACAATCGGACAACATTTCAAAGGGAGGTCGACCGGTCGACCATATGAAGAGTTGAGAAAATGATACAGAACGAAACAAAAACATATTTTGTAAAAAAAAAAGAGGAGAGGGATCGGTCAAGGGTGAGGTCGACCGGTCGCACCCCCCGTCACCGGTCGACCCCCACTCCGACCTGTACCTGGATCGCACTATTTTTTAAAAACGGTCGAAATCTTCAACAGGCAACCGGTCGCCTCTATGTTATTTTTTGACAACAAAATTCTAACCGTTGCAATCTGTGACAACAAGATTTGCTTTTCAATTTTGTACAATATTTCTACATCTTGTGATCTTCTTTTTGTATACAAAAGTGAAGATAGAGGAGCCTATGTTGGTGAAGCTTCCCTATAAATAGAGGATGAATTGAAGACACAAGATACAACACACACAAGCAAAATACACAACAAGAAATGCAAATTGTTCAAGCTTTCATTTTTACATTCTTGTTGTAATAATTTCAAATACTTTTCACCGCACATCTTTGAGGTCTGTGCTTTTTGATTCTTGATTACACTTGCACTCAATCTTTGTATTGGTTTCATAGAGTTGTAATCTTGAAATTTGTCCATCATTAAACACAAGACATCCTTGTGAGTATTCTTGTGGTAAGAATACACTTGGGTGATTTAGGTGATAGGTGTTTGAAGAGTGTGGTACTCTTCAAAGGTGGTGTGGGAAGATTGTGGTAATCTCCTCGAAGGTGTTGTAAGAAGAGGATTGTGGTGATCCTCAAGGTGTTGTATTAATTGTGGTAATTAATAAAATCTTTTTTTTTGAAATCCATCCCTGAGATATCTTGGTGTGGTAGAGGATTAGGCCCTAGGTGGGTTGAACCTCTTTAAATCAACGAGTGTTGTTTAATTTCCGTATTTACATTCTTGTCATTTACTTGTTGATTCGAAAAAAAGGGTGATTTGCGAAAAATCGGCATAATCTATTCACCCCCTCTAGATTATCGTAGCCACTTGGACTAACAAGTGGTATCGTGAGCCAAACTCTTTCGCTAAGCTCGCTCCGAGTAAAGAGGAAAGATCCATGGCTACGAATGAAGCTTATCTCACCACCGGCGCCTCCACCAACAAGCCACCACTATTCGACACCAACAACTACGCATTTTGGAAAGACCGCATGGAGTGCTTTCTACAAGGACGCGGATTTGATATTTGGAATGTGGTCATTGAAGGAGTTGCTCAACCAACAACAAAATTGGAGGATGGTACCATCTACTCCCAAGCCATTCAAGCGAAAGACGATGAAAATGACAAAGGCGCTTTTCTCTAAATGGTAAGTGCCTTAAATATTTTACATTGTTCTCTTACCGCCACCGAATATAATCGCATAAGAGGCATACGGTCGGCACATGAAGTTTGGGAAAAATTAGAAACCATTTATGAGGGCACAAAGAAAGTAAAGTAAGCAAGAAAAACAATACTTGTGAAGACTTTGAAAATTTCAATATGCATGATGGTGAAAGATATCAAAATGGTGGAAAAGGCTTCGACAACATTGTCAATCCTCTTGTGGCTCTTGGAAAGGTCATCTTCAAAGAAGACAAAGGTGACCAAGGTATTAAACGCCCTTCCCGCTCATGGTCCGAAAAGGTGACGGCAATCACTTAAGCTCAAAATCTTGAGACACTCAAGTTTGATGAGCTCATTGGGAACCTCCTTATTTATGAAGTATATCTCAAGGAGAGGAAAATTCTCAACCATCCACCTCTAAATCGGGCACGCAAAATATTATTAAAGGTTTAAGATCTTCTTCTAATAATGTTTATTATGCTTAGTGATGAGGATGATGAAGAAATGGCGCTCTTGTTAGAAAATTTGCAAAATTTATAAACAAAAATAAAGCAAGAAAGCCAAGAGACAATTCTTGCTTCAAATGCGGAAAATCCGGGCACTACATAGCTGATTGCCCAAAATTAGCGGAAGAGGAACAAAAGAAGAAAAAGCATTTTCCGAAAAAGAAGGCATTAAATGCGGACGTCAAAACTTGGGATGAATTACTTGAAACAACCGACGAGGAAGGAGAATCCGAACATGGTCTTATGGCCATAGACGATGAAAATACCGAGGTACGCTCTAATGCTTCATCTTCTTCCCTAGTTGATGAATTACAATGTGATTTTGATGAATTGCAAAATGAGTTTCAAAATTTGATTGTTAAATACAAGAATTTGAAAAAGGAGCATAAAGAGCTTAAACTAGAAAAGGATAAATTATTTACTTCTTATGACTCTCTTGATAAAGCTCATGCTATTACTCTTACTATGGTCCGTACTCTTGAAACCGAAAAACAAACGCTCACAAATGATATTGAAAATTTGAAAAAGGATGTGCATCGATTCAATTTAAGTACGGATAAAGTCACAAAAATTTTAGATGCACAAAGTGGTGAGCATTCTAAATTAGGACTTGGTTATAAACCTTTTCAAAATGCTTTTAAGAAAAAGACCAAGGTCCAACCTTTGTACGTCTTAGTAGTCCTCGTATTATTACTTGTTTTTATTGTGGTAAGAATGGACACTATGCTAGCAATTGTAAATTAAAGAATAATTTTAGCTATTATGGAGACCTAAAGGTCTCAAGTGCTAACCCCCATGGACCCCAAAATTATAGGGTACCTAAAAATAACTCCTTTGTAGGTTATGTGGGCTATAACAACAATGAAAGATTCAAAATGGCTCGTGGGATGCGGATGTTCACGCCATATGACCGAAAAGAGAGAACTTTTACCAACATCAAGCTCCAAGAAGAGGTATGGTCATGTTAAGAATGACAAAGGAAGAATTCTTGGAAATGGAGAAATTGGTAACTCTTCTTTCTCTCTTAGTAATGTTCTTTTAGTAGAAGGGCTTAAGTTCAATTTGATAAGTTGTTAGCCAACTTTGTGACTCAAATTATAATGTTGTTTTTAATAAAGAAAAATGCCTTATTTCCAAAAATGATAAAATTATTTGTGAAGCAATTAGAAAAGGAAATCTTTACAAAATTTGTACAAGTGATTTGGTTAGTCAAAATGTTTTTGTCTTGTCGCCAATAATGATTTAACTAGCTTATGGCATAGGCGACTTGGACATGTTGGATACAAAAATTTGCAAACTATTTACAAAAACCAACATGTAAAAGGACTACCCAAATCAATTTTGAAAATCTTGACTTATGTGACACTTGTCAAAAGAACAAATTAGTTAAGAGTAGTTTTAAGCCCAAAATGAAATTTACACTACCAAACCCCTACAAATGCTTCATCTTGATTTGTATGGGGATATTGGTACGGCAAGTCTAAGTGGAAAACATTACACTTTTGTTATAGTTGATGATTTTTCTAGATATACTTGGGCTCTATTTCTTACAAATAAAAGCGATGCCGTTAATGAGTTTGTTAAGTTGTGTAGACTCATTGAAAATGAAAAGGAAGATACTATTAAGTCCATTCAAGTGATCGAGGTGGAGAATTTGACGGCAAATTTAGAGTCTTTTGTGAAACCAGGGATATAGTCATAATTTTTCGGCTCCAAGGACACCTCAACAAAATGGAGTAGCCGAAAGAAAGAATCGGACACTTCAAGAAATGAGTCGGTCCATGCTCAATGAATTTTCACTTCCAAAATATTTTTGGGCGAAGCCGCACGCATCGCTTGCTATATCATTAATCGAGTTTATATTCGTCCTAAAATGAATAAAACTCCATATGAGCTTTGGAAAGGAAGAACTCCAAATATTAGTTATTTCAAAATATTTGGATGTAAATGTTTTATTTTGAATACTAAGGAACAATTAGACAAACTTGATCCTAAGGCCGATGAAGGAATATTTATGGGGTATTCAATCAAGAGCAAAGCATATCGGGTTTATAATAAGACTAGCTAGTGGGGTTGTTGAAGAATCTATCCATGTCAAATTCAATGAAGCTTCGGGTGTTGAAAGGATACCCAATGATGAAAGTGATGAAGAGGATATCGTTGAAACCATTGTTCAAGATGAAACTCAAAATGATCAACCTTCAAGCTCAAGCGTTCCTCAAGAAGATAAAGGTGATACTTCGAATCTTCCCGTAGCATTGAAATTTAAGGAGATCACCCAAAAGATCTTATTATTGGTGATCCCTTGATAAAGTAATGACTCGAGGAAAATTTGCCGAGAAAGCTCTTATATCTCAAAAAGAGCCTAAAAATGCTAAGGAAGCCATTGAAGATGAGGATTGGTTTTAGAAATGCAAGAGGAGTTGAATCAATTTGAAAGGAATGATGTGTGGGAATTAGTACCTTGTCCTCCATCTCAAACCATTATTGGTACAAAATGGGTATTTTGAACAAGCTCGATGACCAAGGCAATATTGTTCAAACAAAGCAAGGTTAGTAGCTCAAGGTTATTGTCAAGAAAGAACGTATTGATTATGATGAAACATTTGCACCGTGAGACGTTTAGAAGCTATTCGTATTTTACTTGCCTATTCTTGTTTTAAAATTTCAAGCTTTACCAAATGGATGTAAAATCCGCATTTTTAAATGGTATTATTCAAGAAGAAGTCTATGTAAAACAACCTCCCGGGTTTGAAAATTTTTCTAGCCTAATGATGTTTATAGACTTAAAAGGCCTTGTATGGTTTGAAACAAGACCCGTGCATGGTATGATGACTTAGCTCTTTTCTTTTGCAAAATGGTTTTACAAGAGGTAAAGTTGACACTACTCTCTTTGTTTTCTAAAAAGGGCAAGATTGCTTATTAGTGCAAATTTATGTTGATGATATTATTTTTGGTGCTACTAATGAATCCTTGTGCAAGAAATTCTAAGTTAATGCAAGGTGAATTTGAAATGAGCATGATGGGGGAGCTCAACTTCTTCCTCGACTTCAAATTAAGCAATGCCAAGAAGGAATTTATATTTCTCAATCAAAATATACAAAGGAACTTTTGAAGAAATTTGGCATTGAAGAAGGAAGAACCGTCTCTACCCCTAATGGCAACAAACGCCAAGATTGACAAAGATGAAAAAGGCAAGTCGGTTGATGAATCCAAATATAGAGGTATGATTGGTAGTTTACTTTATTTAACCGCAAAGTAGACCGGACATTCTTCATGCCGTATGCCTATGCGCTCGTTTTCAAAGCAATCCCAAAGAATCTCATTTAAGTGCCATTAAAAGGATTTTTCGATATTTGAAAGGCACTATTCAATATGGTTTATTTTATCCAAAGAATGAAAATTTTTCTCTTAAAGGTTATAGTGATTCGGACTATGCGGAAATATTGATGATTGGAAAAGACTTAGGATCATGTCAATTTTTAGGCGATTGCCTAGTATCTTGGTTTTCAAAGAAGCAAAATTGTGTTTCACTTTCAACGGTCGAAGCCGAATATATTTCCGCAGCATTTTGTTGTACTCAACTTCTTTGGATGAAACAAACTTTAGCGGATTATAAATGTTCTTTTGAAAATGTTCCTATGTTTTGTGATAACATATCCGCTATAAATATTGCTCAAAACCCGGTTCATCATAACCGTATTTAAACATATTGAGATTCGACATCATTTTCTAAGGGATTGTGTCTCAAAACGAAAAATTGAGATATCTTTTGTACCATCTCAAGATCAATTAGCGGACATTTTTACTAAACCGCTAACTTCCGAGACTTTTGCATCAATACGAGCTCGGTTAGGCATAATGCATATTGAATGAGGTCTATGATTGCATTTTGCACGTTTTTTAAAACTTAGGAAAAATCGGATTTTTGGTTGAAAATTCGGATTTTGGAAATTTTATCAAAACAAATGGGGTGAAGAGGTTGAGGGCAACCGCCGCTCAACAACGCCGATCGGCCGCCCGTCAACAAATTTTGGTTAAATTCGGTTCTGTCTTGATTGGCAAAGCCATTGTGGCTTATTTTGTCTATTTTTCGTCCCTTCGCCAAATACACTAAAATTTCACTTCAAATGTATTTTCTTGTATATGTTTCATTTTTCGACTTCATTAAGCTCGATTATCATCATCATTGCTCATCTTTTCTTGAATAAATGGTAAGAATTTACTCCATTTGCTCAATGGGTTGAACCTCGAGATTTTGACTTATTTGCAAAATTCTTGATGCTAGTTTTATATGAATGTGATGAGCTTAATATTTATGATGTATTGAATGTTGTTTGAATGAATTGGTGATGAAAATTTTTGGCTTAAATGAATTTCAAAGGTGTTATATACTTCTAGTTTTATTCGACGCACGCCAAGTGTTCGACAAAATGTTTCAATGAAAAATTCATCACCTACGTGATTCTCTCGATTTGAAAAGTCATATAAGTTTATAGAGATCATGTTTTATCAATCAAATGAGCTTTTGCAAGTCAATTGATCAACTTTTCCCTTTACTTGGAATTTAAGCTACAATTTTCAATAAGCTCGATAAATCGATAAATTTGCGCACTTTGATATGAATATATGATGTTTTTATCGTGCTAACATTCTTTTGATGATTCCAAAGGGGAGAAACAGAAAAATGCTCATACGCTCAAAGAAGCAAAAATAAGCTTGCAAGAAAAGCTATAAGCTAGTGGCTCTTGAAAGCCATAAGATGTGAACAATGCTTAGTCCATTTGATGTATTGTGGACTTTTATGCTTGACTAATGATGTTTTGTGATGGGGAGCTTATAAGCTCATGGAATTCAAGCTTAAGTTGTGAGAGCTAAGTTTTTAGCTTTTAGTTGTTGCTTGTATACTTGTTCTTTATATGCATGTTGATAGGGAGCTTGTGCAAAAATGATTTTGAAAAATATTTGCTCCTATCCTTGTGTGCTTGTACTTATGATGTATCTTGTTTGTAATTGATTGTTGTTTTAAGATCGGAAAATTTGTTTTGTTTTAAAATCGACCTTCTAAAATTGTTTTGGTTTGTAATCATCAAAAAGGGGGAGTTTGTTAGATAAATATTTTTATCAAGATTTTGATGATTTTGTTTTAATAAGATTTTATACCAAAACAATGTTTTTATATGTTGTCCAAATACTCCTAAATGATTTAAAATATTTTTACTTATTTTTGGAGTATTTCTTAGAGTTTTTAATTTGATAAAAATCGGACAACACTTTTGATGGTTTTGTTTAAATTGGTTTTTACACCAAAACTATATTTATAAATGTTGTCTAAATACTCCCAAATGATTTAAAATGTTTTTACTAATTTTTGGAGTATTTCTTGAAGTTTATTTTTGAGAAAAATCGGACAACATTTCAAAGGGAGGTCGGACGTGGCCGCCATATGGTCGACTGACCAAGAGTTGAGAAAATGATACGTAAGCTAAACAGAAACATATTTTTGAAAAAAAAAAAATAGGAGGGGACCGGTCGAGTGGTGAGGTCGACTGGCCGCACTTCGTCGACATGTACCGGATCGCACTATTTTTTAAAAACGGTCGAAATCTTCAACAGGCAAACCGTCCGCCTCTATGTTATTTTTTGACAAAATGAAATTACAACCGATTTGTAACTGTGATGACAAGATTTGCTTTTCAATTTTGTACAATATTTCTACATCTTGTGATCTTCTTTTTGTAGATAAAAGTGAAGATAGAGTGAGCCTATGTTGGGAGCTTATGTTGGTGAAGCTTCCTATAAATAGAGGATGAATTGAAGACACAAGATACAACACACACAAGCAAAATACACAACAAGAAATCGCAAATTGTTCAAGCTTTCATTTTTACATTCTTGTTGTAATAGCTGAAGACTTTCACACCACCGCACATCTTTGAGGTCAGTGCTTTTTGATTCTTGATTACACTTGCACTCAATCTTTGTATTGGTTTCATAGAGTTGTAATCTTGAAATTTGTCCATCATTAAACACAAGACATCCTTGTGAGTATTCTTGTGGTAAGAATACACTGGGTGATTTAGGTGATAGGTGTTTGAAGAGTGTGGTACTCTTCAAAGGTGGTGAAGGAAGATTGTGGTAATCTCCTGAAGGTGTTAAAGAGGATTGTGGTGATCCTCAAGGTGTTGTATTAATTGTGGTAATTAATAAAATCTTTTTTTGAAATCCATCCAGGAGATCGGTGTGGTAGAGGATTAGGCCCCAGTGGGTTGAACCTCTTTAAATCAACGAGTGTTGTTTAATTTTCGTATTTACATTCTTGTCATTTACTTGTTGATTCGAAAAAAGGGTGATTTGCGAAAAATCGGCATAATCTATTCACCCCCCCTCTAGATTATCGTAACCACTTGGACTAACAAAAAGTACTTCAACCATCATTCTTTTTTTTGTTAGTTATAAACTAGTAAATGACTTAATTATATTAAGGGATAATTACAAAAATTGCCCCTGAAGTTATGATGTAATTACAAAAAAAACACTATAGCAGTTTCAAAATTATAAAAAAAAAAAAATGGTTTGATTTTGTATTAAATGTAATGGGATAATTGTATTATCTTAAAAATAAAGTAAGGGGTTTAAGTAACATGTTACCTTTCTAATCACTTAAGGCTCCCAATATTATGTTGTTGGAGCATTTGTGAACTAGCATATAAGTGTGGTAGTGATGTTAGACATAATAACTTGAGTGGTTCAATTCCTGATAATATTGGAAACTGCATTGCCTTCCAGGTTTTGTGTGCACCTGAATGGCTGCTTATATTGAATTGTTGATGTTAGGGATTTCTCGTGCAACAACTTTTCTGATGAGATTCAATTCAATATTAGCTATCTCCAAGTTGTTCCCTTGTGAGTGTTTCTTCTAACTTCTTCACTCAGTAAGTGCGTTAGCATTTTTAAAGCTTCCATAGTTGTTTTCAAATAAATCCTATCGCACTTAGGTCCTTGCATGATAACTGACTTCTGGACGAATCTCATCTGTCATTGGCCTAAAGGCACTTGGAGTGTTGTAAGTACTTTATTTGTTCTTGTGACATTATGGCATTGATTTTCTAACAACTGAGTTCTAAATTATATTGCCCCTTATCAATTTGTTATTTTCAGAGATCCAAGTTACAACATGTTGATCTTCCAATTGTTGGAAATTCAACATGCACAGAGAAACTGTAAGCAATGAAAGTATGCTTCTTTAGGACAATTAGATGAGTTTGTTGCCTATATAAGTCAAACTTTCATTTATTTTCTGCATCTAAAATCACATTGTTCCATATTGAGATGAGTAAAATCTTTGTTATACCCTTGTTTTTCTTTGTTATACCCTTGTCCTCCAGTTGAACTTTCATTATTATTCCACTTAAAATTTTGAGTTGTGAAACTCTATATAGGACCTTAGAGATTTGTTTTTTGGTTAACTTTTCTGAAGAACATACATGAGGCTATACTGGTTTTTTCTGTTCTATATATGTTGATTTCACTTGTATCTATCACCAATTTGGTGACCACATTGCAATAGTAGGGATGTTTTGTGCATCATTCGTCTTGACTTTCTTAGTATTTATATATTATTGTTTGCTATTGGCATGAATGCTTTTTTTTCTAATTTCTTGTAGGTTGATCCATAAAGAAGAATTCATCAAGCATGGATTATGAAATTGGTACATTGTACGTTGAAGCAGTCAAGAAAACAAGTGGTTCACCTTCATGATGCTCAAATACTTTTGTGCTCTGTGGAATAGATATTAGAGAGTAGTTTAGTTTTCCATCAAGTTGGTACTCATATTGTGTAACAAATTACAATTGTGTATAGTTTTGGCAATATGTTTGTTCTGAATATTTAGTGATATCCATTGTTATATGCAATTATGTATTTTTGGTAATGAGCAATTCATAATAAAAAATAATTTTTAATGAGGGTAATTATTGATTTTATGATGTGTAATTTTATTGATAAACTTAGACTTATAAATAATAAGGACCATAAACTGCTACAATAAAACAACATTTAGTGACGGGAAAATGAAGATTTAATGAGGATGTCTTGTCATTGAAGTGCTATTTAATGAGGGGCAAATGAATATATAATGACGAAATTCATCATCATTGAAATTGATTTTTAATGACGGTATAAATCCCTCATTAAATATATCAAAGCAATAATGAGGGGACCTATTTTCCGTCACTATTTACTTTTACCTAGGAGGGCAATAATGAGGGGATCTTGATGGGAAACTCCCGTCATTAAAAGTTTTTAATGACGGATTTTAGACATATAATGATGAGATTTCCCGTCATTATAACTCAATTTTCTTGTAGTGCTGGTTCCTAGGTCTCAAAAACCATGGAACCGACAGTTTTAACCGTAGGTTAGAACCATATATGGAACCGTGATAGAACCGATTTTTTTAAGGTTAAAACCAACAATCTTGTTTTGGTAAATACATGCTAGAAGAAATGTAAAATGTTTATTATGATATTTTTAATGTTGCACAACGATTACTTAGGGAAAAAAGTAAACGTCCAAGGTTCATCTAGCTCAAATGTAGAGCTTGAGAATTATTTAACTACTCCTTTCGACTTTAGTGAAACAAATATTGAAGACTTCGATGTTTTCAAATGGTGGTCACAAAGAACTCAACATTATTCAATCATTGCAAAAGAGGTTTTGGCATGTCCCGTTTCAACTCTTGTAGTAGAGCAAACGTTTAGCTCCGGTGGAAATATATTGGATGAATCACGCTCGTGTTTGCATCCCGACTCCTTAGAAACCCAATATTTATTGAATGATTAGTGTAAAGCGGAGAGGCGAACACAAGGATTAGAGTCAACATGCGACTTATCTGATGAGTTTGACACGAAGACAAATAAAACCGGAACGAGCGGAGAAGGGTAAGCGAACTACGTGGACTTTGATTCCTCTATACCCTATGAGATACGTAGGCAACTTAATATTATTATTAATATTAAGCTCAAAACTTAATATTATTATCAATATTAAGTGCAAGTTCTTTTCTTTTTCTTTTTCTTTTTCTTTTTTCTTTTTATTTTAAACAAAATTGCTAAATATTTTTTCTAAATAAAATAAAAAAAAAGATTCCGGTTTAACCAGAACCGTATAGGAATCGTGTTCCGGTTTGGAACCGGAACCGGCGATTCCAGTTTTGAAACCGGAACCATGAGCATAAGGTTCTGATTCCGGTTCCTCAATTTGGAGGAATCAGAACCGAAATTGGAACCGACAGTTCCAGAACCGTGGCCAGGTCTAGGTTGTTAGCCATATTTATTTCTTTTGTTTTGTATTTGACATTTAGGCTAAACAGTCCCACTTAACTTCGGGGCAATAGCCTGCTGTGTAGTCGATTTAAGCTTTTGGGCTAGTATTCTTCAGCCCACTACATTTTATGAATTTCAGGACAAATCGTCTGTTAGATCCATTTTTCTTTTCTTTTTTTTTTTTTTTGCATCACTTTTATTTGAATTTCTATTTTTTTTAGGGGTACAGTAGGGGGTATAGTAGAGGGGAAACACACACTCATTATTTTTTTTGGGTTTTGGAATACATATAAGAAACTATCAATATATTATATCTATTTTTTTTATAGATAATTCTTTGAATTATCAACAAAAATCTTAGATTTTAGTGAATTAAAAAAAATGTTAAAAGAACCAAGATATTTATTAATTTCATATATTTATTATCAGGTTACTTTGTTTGAATTGTGAATTTTAGAACTTTTCTGAACTTAAAAACAATATGTTGATTACTTTAAATTTTAAAATATAAATCCACCTTATTTCGAACAATAATCATACAAAAAGAAAAGAAAAAACTCCAGTTAGACCATTAATAATTGATGAATTTATAATTTGATATATATAACATCAAAGGTCCAATAAGAAATTTGACATTTGACAATCCATTAAAAAAAAACACTAAGATGAATTTTTATCAACACTTAGAACAGGGTACTTGTCAATGCAATCAGCCCATACTCCTCTCTGGGCCTCCCCAACAATGGGCCTAATGCACTCCCACACCAGTCCATTACATTTAGGCCCACTCCCCATGCCCAGTTGCCACACCTTGTCACCTTTCTTAACCCTTTCCTTAGCCTCAATGTAACCAAGCTCATACCACAATGATGAAGAAGATTGATTCCCAAATCTATGCAATGTCATCAATGCTGGCTCCATATCCCTCTCTCCAAGCTTTAATCCTTTCCCAATCTCCCTAATCACCGGCTTGCCGGAGGCCGGCAGGCAGAAATGCTGCACCACCCTCTTGAAATTCGGCACGTAAATTTCGGTCGACTTGTCCAAATACTTCTTCTTGATGACCGAATACGCATAGAATATCATTTCGGTGTACGGTAGGATTTTGGACCCGAGTATTGTGATGTTCGACCGGAGGGTTTCTCCGGCCACCTGCAAGAAAGAGCAATAAATTCCAAATTCAGGTATTACATTATTTGTTTAGATCTCGTTTACTAGACTTGATTGCATATTTGCATAGTATAGATACTCAATCATGCATATTATTATGTATGTTAGCCACTTGGCCCACTTAAGCTCGCATGTAATTAAGTTAACTGTTTGATTGTTGATTCGGACCAAAGGTCTAATATGTAATCAATCATCCTTCAACCACTAAATGATTTGATTGACATTTCTAACCCTTCATCATAAATATTCCAACCCAATGTACAATAATAAAATAGGAGAAAAATATTAATTCTCACAATGGCTTGCAAGCAAATACTCTATATATTAAACATGATTGATAGCAACATGATTGATAGCTAATATTTCAATGTTATCCTATATAATGTAATCTATCATGTGCAATTTGCAATCATATAAACTAATGCAAACATGACCTTAAGATAGTTATGGAAAATTTTGATGATATCACATTTTGATAATATATTCAGCTACGATATATCCGATGAGATCTTTTATTCTAGAAGGGTGTTTCAAATTCTATTCTACTGCACATATGATTGTCACATGTATAGATGTTATCATACATATTAAATTTGAAGCATAAATTAACCAAAAATTATAGGGGGTTTTATATGTTAACTTCTATACACGTGATAATCAACCTTTCGGTGGAATAGGAAATCAAATACCCTTCTGAAATAGAAGATCCCATCCGATTATGTATTAGCACAAAACATCGATTTATTTCATGAAAACATTTAGTAAAACCCTAAAAAGATACATTAGAGTATAATAAAAAAAAATATAACAAAGTTGACTAGCAAGTTGATTTCAAAAAATAAGTTAGCTTATTATTTTCACCTTAATAACACTGTCTAATTAAAGCAATAAAATATCAAGTTAACACTTCACAAAATTTTCAATTTTGTAATTTTTTTGATAATGATCACCTGCAATAAGTCCCTCCTGAGTGTAACCCCAGTGAACCCATCAGAATCCTCTTCTCTAAAAGCAGAGTAATACCCCTTGTCATCAAAAGCCCTTTGTGTCCTCAAACTATAAAGCAGCTTATATTTTGCCCTTTTCTTGGCTTCTTTTTTGTTGCTGACCAAAATTGCAGCAGCCCCCATCCTAAAAACACACTTCAACACCATCATTGTGTGTTCTTTCCCGGGATACCATCCAGTGGACAAAATCTCAGTGCTAAGAATCACAGCATTGAAATTCTCATGTGTTTTAAGTATTTTCTCAGCCATATCAATGGCTAGTGCACTTGCACTACACCCCATCCCACTAATTGTGAAGCTTTTTACATCTTCTCTCATGGAGTATTTGTTGACCATAATGGAAGAAAGAGATGGGCTTGGGCAGAACCCACTGCAGTTCACAATAAGGACATCAATGTCTTTTGGTGAGATTTTGGTTTTGGCTAAAAGGTCTTCAAAAACAGGGGAAAGGGCTATGTGGACTTCTTTTATGGCTTCTTGGTGGCTTGATTTTGGTGGGATAAAGTGTATGGCTGGGGGTAGATAGGTCATTTCACCTTGTCCTGAGTGTTTGAGTACTTTTTCCATGAAGGCTACACTTTCTTGGTCCAAGAAATCTAGCATTTGGGCATGTTCAAGAAAAGTTGAGAAGGGGACTCTGCAGAAATTTGGAGGCTTTAGGCATGAGAAATCCACTAGGTATAGTGGTGAAGGGGTTGAGTTAAGGTAGTGTTTGGCAAATATGGCTAAAAGGAGGAAACTTGAGAAGGCTATAAAATGGTAAGTGGGATGGATTATGAATAGGGCTTGTGAAGTGAAAAATAGTAGAAGGATTGATGAGTTCATGAATTCTTTGAAAAGGGAATACATATGGGATAATAGAAGCTTGTGGGAGATGGCTATGTTGTTGTGTTTGGACATTGTTTGTGGGATTTGATTTGTACTTGAGTGGAAAGTGTCAATTGTTTGATGTTGGGGACTTGGGATTTTAAAGGGTGCAAATTGGGCAATAATGCTTTGAGTTCTTTTCAACTTGCTCTATTTTTTTAAGGGATAATTATAATAGAACCCTTAAGGTTCGGGATAGTTACAAAAAAACCCTTGAAGTTTGATCCATTTTACATTTTCCCCTTCATAACAAAGAATATTTCAAAAAACCCTTTGACATTTGTAAAAACATTACAGGTTATCCCCTTAAATTTAAGACAAAATCAAACCTAAGCAATGACGGAGCTACGACTCCCGTTATGGGGGCACGTGCCCCCGTTGGCTTTTTTTTATTTTGTTTTTTTGTTAAATTGTTTGTATAATATTATCCCTAAATTATAATTTATAAAATATTAATAATATAATAACAATAATAACATTATAATATTATAAATTAAAAATGTATTATATTATATTATTAAAAAAAGTGTTAATAGTGTTATATAACATTATTAGTATGATATAATTTTTTGAAAAAATTACATATTAATTACGTTAAAAAAATAAAATGTGCCTCCATTTATTATTTTTGATATAGTTTATAATTTTATTTATTGTGTGCCCCCGTCATAAGAAATTTTGGATCCGTCCCTGAACCTAAGGGATTTTTTTGTAATTATGAAACATATCTGGGTTTTTTGTAATTACCCAAAACCTCAAGGGTGGTTTTGTAATTATCCCTTTTTATGTATTTTTTTGTGTGTAGGGGGTGGGAGGGTGGTATTGATGCAGGTCATAAATGTGTATGGTGTTTATGAATATATATGTATGTACATGTATATGGGGTATTGGCAATTAGGGCTGGTGATTGGTGAGGATTTTGCAGTTGGAGGGTGTTTGCTCCATCATCCTCTAGAAATTTTTCTTGGAATGTCATTCTCAACAAGATGAAGGGACTTTGACCACACAAACTCCAAAGTCAAACTCTGATACATTGAAGATAACACATTTTAAGGGTACGTGGAGTCAACTTGGAAATTCTTGATTGGTACAGGATTATTAATGATGCGGGGCTAGTATGTTGTGCTAAAGATATATTGTAGTTTTTATAATGGATAATTACGAAACTACCCCTAAGTTATATCCTAATTACAAAATATTCGGTTATCTTCCAAAATTACATATACCCCATTGCGGCATTTTGAGGATGTAATTTTGTAAGCTAAAAACAAATATGACATGGTATTTGTGATTTCAATAGATAATTGGGAATTACGGTAATTAGATTAAACCTCATGGATAGTTTTTGTAATTAACCTAAATATAATTGAATATGTATAGGTTTGAAATCAACCAAACTCACTCAATCTACTAGTATGTGTTTAGATGCTATACTCATCAGTACTAATGAACGAATATTTTATTTTAAATATGATAATCACCTATCATTTAGACACTGAATAGTTAGTTATAGAGTTGGCAATGGACTTGGCCGACTTAATCCCAGTGGGCGGCCAAGTCATAAAATTGGATTGGATAGGACCACATGAATCGGCCCACATTTCTTGTGGCCCAGCCCAATTCAACCTTAACACGTGTATTTTTGATCGGGCTGTTCGGACATGCCTAGTTTCTCTTTCGAGTACATCAAACAAGCCACATGTAATGTGTTGTATGATCAAATTGTCATGCATTGACTAATCGGACCATCGGATAGTCAGAAATTCGACTATGTCACGTAACCTATCCTTAAATGACATTGACTTAAGTCTAACATTTCCGAAATTTGTACACAAATATGCTGTGCATATGTGATGTTTGTCCAAGATGGTGATAATATTAGCCTGTACAAAAATATAAAAATGCACTTACATTAAATACCCACACAAACAAGAATAAATAGTGGATTGATAAGAGTGCAAACAAGTGGTTGAAAAAAGGGGTCAGAAACATCGTGAAAGAGCATGAACAGTTTTTTGTGCATTTTTTTCATTTTAATACTCCTGTTACTGACCTCAATATTTAATGCCTAATGCATGGATCTGTCTGAATGTGAAACTACAAATTTTTTGGTACAATAAAGGAACAATTAATGTAGTTCTTGATTTGTCGTCGGTTGGAATTATCAAGGAAAAACACATTTACTATTCATTACTCCTCTGTCTCAATTATATAGTCCAGTTGGACTTTTCACACATATTAAAAAAATATTAGAATTACAAGTATGTAATTTTTACTTTATTTGACTTTACTTAATGAATATTGTAAATTACAAAGTGCATATTAAATAAGGGTATAAATAGTAAAAGAATGGAAAAAATACTATTAAATATGAAAAATGGACTATATATTTGGAATAACCCAAAAAGGAATAGTGGACTAATATATTTGGGACGGAGGAATTATTATTATTAATTGAATTATGAACAAATGTGTAGTTCAGTTTTACTATTCACACAAATTTAGAAAAATATTGAAAACTACAAAACTGTTAAATATTTATTTTATTTATCTTTTTTAATGAACAGTGTAAATTATAAAATACATATTATATAAGGTTATAATAGTAAAAGAATGGAAAAAAAGGACTATATTTGGAACATCCCAAAAAGGAATAACGGACTATATATTTGGGACGGATGTAGTACTTTTTTTTTAGAGGGGATGTATTACTATTTTATCAATAATAAATGTGAGTAATTAATACTACTTTTTTTTGTTTTCATTTTGTGGCCATAGGTTATTGTTGTTCCACTGTTAGTGTGCTTCATGTTCATTTCTGGCTATGAGAATATATTCTGATAATGCACTCGTACGTAGAATATAGAATGTGTACATAATGAAATATGTTTGGATTTTGTTGGAAAAACTAATATGAGGTATTTTAACTGTAGGTATTGTGTTACTACTAGCTTGTAGCTATAATGATATCACTAATTCTTTATAAGGGTATAAGTATTGATCAGGGTTCGAACACTGTATCTTTCAGTATCTTTGCAATTTATCTCCTCTTCTCCAACCAGTACTCCCAACTTATTAAAAAAACTGTAGATATTGTATCGATATTACTTTGTTGGGGTTAGTGGAGAGACAATCTTAGTTGTTTTCTTAATATTGTTTTTTGTTACAATTAATGGTTATATATTGTAGGACATAAGATTATTTAAATATATTATTAAATGACTGTTAATTTTAAGAATGAAAACATTATTCCTGAAAATTATAGGAGATAATAAATATCAAAGAAAGGAAAATGCAAGAATGCAGATAAAACCAAAATTAAGTTTGAAAGTTCGTCGCATTTTTATCAAAAACTTTGTTCATATATACCCTTTATCTAATCTCCATCAGTGTCTTGTCAAGTTTAAACTGTTGAATGGCAAATTTCAGCAAATTGCTTCAAGCTTTGTTCACGTGGCTTTGACAAATACCTTTGAATTTTGTCAACATTTATTGCACTTTGTTTCTGTTAAGTGGGGCTGAAAAATAAATTAAGTTGTATGATGATTCGTAAAATTCTTCAGTCATAGATATATGTGAAGAATCAAGTTTTGAATACTTCTTTGTTCTATAAATTTGAAACCTCATTTGTTGGGATTTGGTCAAAGATCCCGCTCAGAATGGGCTTTAAAAGAAGAGCGCGGCCCGCGATTCGAACTCGTGAGCGCTGGATTGCATAGTTAAAGGATAGCTTAAAGGATATGATTTGGACTACCTATACCAACAGACGATCTTCTTTAAGTGCCCATTACATAGAAACCGGAGGTTAAGCGTCTTGGCCTGGAGTAGACATGGATGGGTGACCCCGGGAAGTTTTTCCGGGTGCGTGTGAGTGAGGACAAAGCGCTAGAAAAGACTCGTGTTGGTTTGTGGGGACAGTCGTCAATCGAGTAGCGCTAGAGGTCCAACAACCAGTATCAGAGCAGGTCACGAGTTCGAATTCCCTTGGAAGACGCTGCAGTGAGGTTGAGGTGAGAGCGGTGAATCGCTGGGAAGACGCCGCAGATGAGGTTGCTGGAGCGGTGGAACCGAGATCTTTGGCGCAGCGGAGGTAAACGGACGTAATCGAAGGTAGGTTGCGGATGGCCGGAATCGAGGTAAAATAGATTTGGGCGAATCGGAAGGTGTAGGAAAGGTGGACCAGAATCAAGGGTAGGTTGCCAGTGTGCCGGAAAACGAATCGAATCGAAGGTGTAGGTTCTTTGGTTGAATCGGCGAAGGGTAGGTTGCCGAGAAATGTGATCGGAACCGAAGGTGTAGGTTCTTTGGGTGGCCGAATCGAGAGGCTAGCGTGACGCGACGCTGAATCGAAGAAGTTGGCGTTAGAATCGAGGAAGTTTGGCGACATGGCGGAGGTTGCCAAGATCGAGCTGAGAAGATGGCAGGTCTTTGGGAGGGGATTGTTGGGATTTGGTCCAAAGATCCCGCCCGCAATGGGCTTTAAAAGAGGCGCGAGGTGCGGCCCGCGATTCGAACTCATGAGCACTGGATTGCATAGTTAAAGGATAGCTTAAAGGATATGATTTGACTACCTATACCAACAGATGATCTTTTTCTCGGTGCCCATTACATAGAAACTCCGGGTTAAGCGTCTTGGCTGGAGGAGAGACATGGGATGGGTGACCCCCAGGAAGTTTTCCAGGGTGCGCGTGAGTGAGGACAAAGCGCGCTAGAAAATACTCGTGTTGGTTTGTAGGGACAGTCGTCAATCCGAGTAGCGCTAGAGGTCCAACACTCGCTTAAACTTAATTCAATCAGTAAAAATAATAAAATCTATATATATATATATATATATATATATAAAAGCAAGATAGTTGCCAAAAAATGAAAAATCCCGCCAAAACACAGCAATGCAACAAATGCTCAGTTTTCTTATTTTTTAATTCAATTTGAGAAATTAATTTATCTTCGATCCCGACTAATTTAGAGTAAATAATATTGTTGTAGTTTAATACAGTTGCAATAGAGTAGAAAACTTTATGTGCTAGGAAAAAAATTTGCTAAAAAAGTCATATCAGATAAAAATACATAATACATCTAAGGAACTCTCAGATATGTAATTTTTGTTTTTGTTTCAAAAAATGAAAACTAATACATATTAGAAACCTTATACATCTTATGTAAACAATACACGATCCGAAGTTTTTTGAGATTTTTTTATCAATTTGAATAATATGAAAGATTTTTTCACCGATTAAAATTTTTTGATTTTGAAAAAACCCAAAATAAGCATCAATAAAAGATTAGCATACGAAAATAATTGAAAAAACAGGAATTTTTACACAACAGACACAAAAAATAAAAATATTCAGATCTACACTAAACACATACATGAATCATGATACATCAGGTCTAAGTTTCTTCTTCTTAATAAAGCAAATCAAAAAGATGTCAAATCTGAATTCTTTTGTTTTGGAAACCCCAAAATTCAGCATGTATATCATTCTTTGTTGTATATAATTCGTAATACTCTACAAAAATGTTAAATAAATATTTTTTTTTGTTTTGGCTTTAAAAATAAATAAGAATTATAATGCATCTCAACTAAATAAAAAATGAATGAACGTTTTAAAAAAAAATTACTGAAAGTTTTGGGGTTTAGAAAACCCAAACAAATGGGCATAATTAAAAAAAATTCCTATCAAAACAATAGATTACATTCGAAACTAATTAAAAAGAGCGAACATACTTTGATGGCGGATAAACTTTCTTTGATAGAGAAACTAAAGTAGCTAGAGAGAGAATATAATTTTCAAAATGTGACATTGTTTAGGGTTTTTGTTTTTATTTTGTGTTAAAAATTAGACCAGGTTGATTTCACTGTAAAAATGGGCTTTGGTCTTTATACCCCCCAAAAAAAAAAAAAAAAAAAATATTTGACCATGCAAATGTAATGTATATGTTTGGTTGTTTGTGTACTTTTAAAAACGTCCAACAATCATCTACACTCTAATTAATATTCATTTATTTATTTTTGTATTTTCATTTTTGGTCAATTTTAATATTATTTACTTTTCAAGGTTCTATGAAAAGCATATTTCATTTGACAACAATATCTCATTTGTCTCATATCACAAACTAAATTGAATATCTTTAACAATTATTTGGTTATACTCTTTATGTCATAAATTAAAGATATATAACAACAATATATACTAATTGTTACTTTTTCTTTCAAAGCGATACCTCAACATGGATTATGGAAAGGAATTATATATCACAATCTACTCCATTCTCGCCACAAATAATTCTACAATTATTGACTTTACGATGAATGAAAATCCTCTTAGAAGTGTTGTTAGTGTCGTAGAGAAAAACAAATGGGATTTTCAAAGAAATTTTTCCGTGCCTTAATGTAATAATATTTTAATCTTTAAATTAATTGAATATTTTTTTGTAGTGGCTTTAATATTTTTAAGTTCTTACGTCATAATTAATACTAAAAGATTGATTAAACCGCTTTCATCGTATTTAAAGCTTTTTTGAATTCATATTATTATGTTTAACTTTTTTTGGTGAGAAACATCTCAATACAAATGTAGAAAATAATAATTCTCCGTAAAATATAAATTTTTGATTAATTTGTTTGAATATAATACAAAATAGAAAGTTTTTCTTGGATCTAATTTTTTAATTTTTTTATTGAAGTTTTTCTTTGATTAATTGTTTCATAATAGAACACATAATCAAAATTAAAGTTTATAAACATTGATACTAATCTTTTAATTATTTATCGACAAATCTCCTTATGATTAGTTGTTTATACAATAACCCATGCAAACAATTGTTTATATATATAGTTATCTTTTATTTTTTTTATTGAAATAAGAAAAACAACAATTACTAAAAAGTAAAATTATTTTTCTTAATATACAGTCCGTGCATCGCACTTAGAGGATTACTAGTATATGTAAAAGGAACAAGCTATTTGAGTTCAATATTATGTTCGGCTCAATAACACTTATTAAACTCTATTCTTATTAAACTCTATTCGATTATAATCAATCAAAGTTTAGTTTCAATAAATTCAAATAAATCTAATAATAATTAATTGTTCGTGTCAACTCAATTCTTTTTGTTAGTATCGATATTGTGCCAAAATTGAACAATTTTAGATTGTTATTTGTGTAAAGCTTTGTCAGTACTGATTTTCTATTTTATTCTCCATTTCATCTTGCGTTCCAATAATTATAGCGATTGAAGTACACCCAAATTATCTATAGAAAAGCACTTTTCATTATCGATATATATTGGAACTCTTCCAACATAATCCTAAAAACGAATAAATTATGTTTAAGTTTGAGTAAAATTGTAAAAAAAAATGTAATGTGATTTGCAACCCGTATTCGGGTACACATTGTTAAGTTCAGGTTCGACCCAGACAATGTAATAGGTATATGCATCTAAAGTGAAACAGAAATATTACGCTATTAATTACCCCATGGGTCCATAAGATTGAAGGAAATGGCCCATTCCGCTAATAAGCATAGCCTGATAAACCAAATATATCGGCCATTCCCTTTACAAACCTAAGGGCCCAATCTTAGTGTCCGTTTCCTTTACTAGCCCAATATACCTCGATTCATAAATGTCGTACTCTGAAAATGATTAATCCAATCTGATATCTATTAAAACTGGTGGATTTTCCTTGCAACACTTTTCTTTTTGCATCTTATCAAATTATACAAAAATGGAAGCATCAGTAACCAATAGAAACAAGTTAAAATGGAAGCATCAGTATCCACTACTGTATTTTTTTTTCACTACAGTGGCAGACACCACTTATTTTCAGGCCACCCATACATGATAAAGTTTTGAGCCAAAAAAAAAAAAAGTCCTTTCTATAACTAGCGATAAAGATGACAAACAGAAATTAAGGCCACCACGTGACCATGAGTGATTTTTAATAAGATTACAAAATGATCATATTGTCAATATCTTTTGTAATCTTTAATTTAGGATAGTCAGTTATTCTTTGAATATTTTTCTCCACAAAATCAGTCCATGCTTTGTGGAAATTGTATTTAAATATATACACCTTTCAGTTGTAAATAAATGAATGTAAGACAAAAATTATCATGTTATAATCTTATTAATTAGGTGTAGTGTTTGTGGTGTGGATGTCATACAAGAATATACCTACACAGAATAAAATATCACAAAAGAGATTGACAAAATCATGCTGTAATCTTATTAATTGCATCACACACATATATGGATCTTACACTTGTATCTTAGGATACAATCAAACAAAAACTCCAATCACATTCTTGCCATCCCTTTTGGCATGTCCTAACCCAAAGAATCTCTCTTTTTATGGTCCCATTTTCACAAGTCCCCCACATTTCTTGTTTTCATCACTTTTTATCATTAAATATCCCATCAAGATAGAAAAAAAAAATTGAATTTTGTTACACAATTATGGCAGAACCCAATAATTCTTTACACATTTTCACATTTTTGCTTCTGCTATTCCAATTAGCCTTCTCATGGAAAGTAACTCCACCTTTGCCAATTTTGCCCCTGCCATCATACTCCCAATTGAAATGGCAGCAAAGGGAGATCATAATGTTCCTCCATTTTGGTGTCAATACCTTCACAGATTCCGAATGGGGTACTGGGCTGGAAAGCCCGTCTATTTTTAATCCAACGGGCCTCAACGCCAACCAATGGGCCGATGCCGCAGCCCAAGCTGGTGTCTCATTGATGATTCTCACAGCCAAGCATCATGATGGATTCTGTTTGTGGCCTTCAAAATACACTGATCACTCTGTAATTGGAAGTCCTTGGAAGAACGGGCTTGGAGATGTGGTTCAAGAGTTTGTTAATGCGGCCAAGGCCCGGGATATCGATGCGGGCTTGTATCTTTCACCGTGGGATCGCCATGATAAAAGATATGGGCATGTTAAGCTTTATAATGAGTACTATTTGGCTCAGTTACAAGAACTTCTCAACAGGTATGCTCATTATCTAATAAAATTAAATTAATAATAAAAATAAGGGATAATTACAAAAATACCCCTAAAGTTAGGGATAATTACGAAAAAAAACAGAGTTCTTTGAAAATTACAAAAAACTCCTAGAGGTTTGATTTCGTCTTACATTTTTCCCGGTGATTTTCGAAAATATTTCAGAAAAAACCCTGAGTTACACCCTAAAATTAAGACAAAATGAAAACTGAAGGGTTTTTTGTAATTTTGAAACATGTCTGGGTTTTTTTGTAATTAACCCAAACCTCAGGGGTGTTTTTTGTAATTATCCCTAAAAATAACAACAGAGCATGATTATCTTGATACAGAGTCATATAATATTTCCATTTCATGAGACGAAATTAATTAATTCTTAAGTACAAATATATGAAAGGAAATAATTTGGTGGCAGATATGGAAGTGTTAGAGAGATATGGTTCGATGGTGCAAAGGGTTCGAATGCGCCAAACATGACATATGATTTCAGGGAATGGTTTTCTATGGTGAAGGAATTGCAGAGCTCTATCAACATATTCTCCGACGCCGGACCCGACGTCCGGTGGGTCGGAAATGAGAAAGGATACGCCGGCAGCACTTGTTGGTCCACCATCAATGCTACATCTCTATCAATTGGCAATGCTAGCACTCTTGAGTAAGTAGCATAAAAACCCAATCTAAGTACATAGTTATGCTTCTTATATTTTACATGAATTATCGATAATGTTAATCATCTATGTCAAGAAACAATAAAGTAGGACTCAATCGGGAGATAGAGGTGGTAAATGGGATTTGCATCGGGTCGACCCACACTCAAAATATATTGAATTTGCATCGGGTCGACCTGTCCCGTGGGGCAAATAGATGCGGTTTCTTTCGAGTCTATGAAATTGTAGCCCAGACTGGCCTTATCAGGTCAGATTAGTTTTGCCGGCTCTATAGGAAGATTATATGAGTTTTTTTATTCTTTCAATAGGTTGAAGTGTCAAATGAAAGGATAGAGAATAATATAAAACATATTTTTTGGACTATATATAATAAGCTTCTTGACTAGACACGTGAATTAATTAACCCTATAATAAAATGATATTATCAATGTCATGTACAGCTTGTATTAAAATATAAAGATATTGAAATTAGAGATGAAATATAATTCGAAACAAAAATTGGACCAGTTCAAATAGTAAGCGCTTTATGCATGTGGTGCACAAGTCTGGTCCAACCCGTAAACATGTGCAGACCTAGGCTTGTTAGGGCATTAAATAATAGGTGACATTTATATTTTTTGTTAAATCGTTAAATGCGCCTCATAGTTAGAAGAATAATGTATTTTCCGTCAAGTAACTTATACATAAATCGTGTGTGAGAAATGTAACAATGATGTCTTAACTTCTAATATAATTCTTTCAGACTCTCGCTAGTTGTTGTAGGTTGGACACATTACTTTTGTGGCTTGGACATTTTAATGTGACATTTTGTGACATAACTATATGTCTTTTAACTTTTTTGTACTAATTATAATAAATTGGTGCAGTTATCTCAACACGGGTGACCCAAAAGGGACAAATTGGCTGCCGGCGGAATGCGACGTTTCCATAAGAACAGGTTGGTTTTGGCATAAATCACAAGCACCAAAAAGGCCAAGTGAACTTTTAGATATTTACTACAAATCCGTGGGCCGAAACTGCGTCCTACTTCTCAACGTACCACCAAACACCACTGGACTAATATCTGAATCCGATGTCCAAAGATTGAAACAATTCAGAGGAGCAATTAACACGATTTTCTCCACAAATTTGGCTGAAAATTGTTCATTAGAAGCATGTAGCCAACGTGGAGGCGAAAACGGAGGTTTCGGGCCTAAAAACGTGCTAGACGACGACCATTTGTGGACCTATTGGGCTCCGAGTGAGAAACAGAAAGAGAATTATTGGATTGAATTTAAGCCCAAAAGTGGTAAGATTAAGTTCAACGTGATTAGGATCCAAGAAGCGATCGGGTTAGGACAAAGGATTAAGAAACACGAAATTTACGTCGATGGGATTAAGGTTGCAAGAGGAAGCACAGTGGGGTATAAAAGACTTCACAGGTTGGAAATGGGAGTTGTGGATGGATTTAGTGTGAAAATCAAGATTGTAAAAGCAAAGGGAATACCTTTGATATCTTCAATTGGGCTCCATTTTGATCCCTTTTGGAAACCAAAAGGGAAGGTGATTTCACAAAGGGTCCATTAGTTTGCCATTTTTCTGCACGTTTTTAGTGCCTATTTGCTGCTCGTCATGTTCTTCTCACTTTAGGCTGTTTGTTCATGTGTATTCAAAAGTTAAAAAAGATGTTGGGCCAAAAAGTGTGGTTTACAAAAGATACTTATGAATTATGATTGATCATTTATTCTTCTTGATGTATCATATATTGGTTTAGATAGTCAGATTATCAAACATAAAACAACATTGTTATAAGAAATGAAACTATGAAGTCAAAAGTTAAAATATTACTCTAATAACCACATCATCTAAAATTCTAGAAACGTAAGAGCTATCCCCAAATACTTTTCAAATGAAAAATCCTCTTTATTTTGAAGAACTATCAAAAATCATCTCCAACAAACTCTTTATTTTAATATTTAAATTTAGAGGAAGCGTTTTCACTCTCCAAATTTGAAAAGCCAAAACAACTCTATATAATTAACTGCATTAGGTTTCTTGCACTTTGAATTACTTTTTTGAATGGTATTTTCTAAACACAACACAAATTTTGAAAAAATTCATAAATTACTTTCAGTCACTTTCGGCTTTCGCTATGCTATATACCATAAGTGATTAAAAATTAAAACATTAGGTACCAAAATTGATGACGAAAATGTAAAACGTGGTGTACCAAATTTGACGGATAATTGACCATTAAATGTGGCAAAAGTGGTTAAAGGAAACATAGGGTGCCAAAATTGATATGACACAAATGTTGGGTACTAAAAGTGAAAATTTAGGTAGTAAAATTGAAATTTATCTCGTATAAATACTCCGCATAGTATCATTATGTATAATAATGAATAATCATTATAAATGTATGAGAATCAAGAGGGACCAATAAAGGGGTTGGCAATAACATGCAGTTGATCAAATTCAATTTATAGAAAATTATGCACACATTTTAGAAGAAGAAGAAGAAGAAGAAGAAGAAGAAGAAACAAAATCGATGGAAATTCAGTTGGCGATCCTGCAAGTAGCACGAAGATGGAGTCCCCCATCAATCTGCAGTGTTAGCATTGTTCTATATTTCACAGTTTTGCTTTCATCAGCCAACTTGAAAGAGAAGGCGCTCAGCAACACAGCTGCAAAAACTTTCATCTGTCTGTAAGCAAATTCTTTACCCAGACAGATTCTCGGGCCTCCCTGCATACATGCATAATTCAGTTTTACAATCTTCCAATTTCTCAGAATATTGAATTCGTAAGTCGAATATTCAACACGGGGAATAAGATTGATGAAAAATGGAAAAAGGGGAGAAAAAGAATAAATGAAACCCTAAATTGAATTGAATGTTGAAACTGTCAATTACATGTATTCGCCATAAATAATTAATAAAAATATATGAGTCTTTACAATCAATAAAAAAAAATGCTTCTGAGGTTTTGGCTGAAAAACATCCAATTTTAGTGTTTGCAAATGCCAAATTTTGTTTCTGATTCCGCTTCATTTAATCAGAATCTAAAAGTAGGGAAATAGGTGCTTTAGGGAGTGTTTGTATAAACTTCTGTTTTTAGAAAAAAGTGATTTACTATTGTAAAAGTAAAAGTAAATGAGAATCAGAATTCGGTGGTGTTTGAATATATAATCAGAAGTTTAGAGTGTTTAGTAAAAAGTTAGAAAGCGTTTATTTGTTTGTAAAAGTCAAACCAGAATGAAGCAAAATTTTAAAGTACCCATCTCCATGCTTTTAGGTTCTGATTAAATGAAGCGGAATCATAAGTAGAAGTTGACATTTGCAAACACTACAAAGTGATTTTTTTCAGCCAAAAATTAAGAAGTGTTTTTTCTAGTGATTGCAAACACTTCCGTAGATTTCTGATTTTGGTTCTGGTTTGACGTTTACAAACAAATAAGCATTTACAACTTGTCACCACTCTCAACTTTTGATTCTATTTGCAAACACTGCTAACTTCCGATTCTTAGAAACTTGTACTTCTACTATAATAAATCACTACTACTAAAAGGAGAAGTTTTCGCAAACACTCATATAAAAGGAGCTTTTTACCTGAAAGGCTGTGAACTTGAAGGAACTTTGTTGTTGGAAGATACCATTTTCATCAAGCCATCTCTCTGGCCGGAACTCCTCTGCATCTTCACCCCATAAAGATTTCATTCTGCCCATAGCGTAAGGCACGTAAGTCACCATATTCCCTTTTTTCACACTAAATCCATCTGGGAAAGTATCATCTGAAAAACACACCTTTCCGTCCTGTTACATGGCAGATAGATAGATAAGATAAGATAAAAAGCATCAAATGAATAAAAATGATGTTGTTATGAGGTTTTAACACACTTGAATGGCTATATTTATGCTTTAGTATTTGTACCTTTTTAATGTGATGCTGTAAAATTGACAATTATGTACCTGTGGAAGTGCAGGATATAGTCTGAGTGTTTCACTCAGAGATGCATGGAGAAACTGCATCTTATCCAGTGCTTCTTCGGTAATACTCTCTGCTATCTCGTCTATTCTTGAATTTTCTTGAATTTTTGCCGCCTCCCGCACTTCTTGTACAATCTTTTCTTGGAAGAGAGGGTGTTTGCACATCATGTAGAAAAACCAGGAAAGGGCACTAGCTGTTGTGTCCTTCCCAGCAATTATGAAACTTAGTATTATGTCCTTAAGGTACTTGGGATCTGTTTCATTCATTTCAAGAAACCTTGATAGAATATCTCCTTTATTCACCTGTCACTTGTCAGTCACATGGATCCAATAATCCGTTAATACTTTTACGGGTAAATTACAATTTATCTTTTTATCAATGGGATATTTGTAATTTTGAAAGATAGTTATTTTTTTTTCTTTTCGCAATTAGACTGAACATCAAGGGCAGTTTTTGTAATTATCCTTAAGACAAACCAAAACAGAAGCTTAGTTGGTTAAACTAACCGATATGGTTTCGTTGGGTTTGCTAATATGTTCAATCTTGCTTTGAATAACCTTGTAGACAAATGCATCTACTACTTTGATACATTTCTTCAATGTGGCCTCTGTTCCAATGTTAAGAAACTTTTTGACCGGCCATGATATATCTACATAACGGTAACATGTCAATTCACTTGCTTTGTCGAAAGCCTCAGAAAACTGTGTGCTTTCTTCATTTGTTCCTCGCATGATGTCTAGATCAACGCCAAGTACAACCTTGAAAACCGAGTCCAATGCAGATTTCATGAACATATCCTGCATATTTGAGATAATTATTTGTCCATGCTATTACTTTTGATTTCCTACAAATTAAAGGGATTTTTGTGGTTACATTTTCTTGTGTGCAAAATCTCTATATGCTTACTTGAATTTCTATTGTCTGATTTGAGGTCACAGCTGCAGACACTATATGAGCAAGTTTAGCTGCATTGGTCTTGAAAACACCACTGCTGAATTCCTTTAGGTTTCTGGTGGAGAATTCGTAGCTTGACATCTTTCTTTGGTGTCGCCACTTTTCACCATCGACGGTAAATATGCCATCCCCTAGAAGATCTTTCAAGATGTCATAGTGCAAAGACCCCTGCAAAGTTTAGTTTTCTGTAAAGTCGAAGCTTAGTGTCTTTAAACTTAGGGAGTGTTTGCAATCACTAAACAAAACTTTGCAAATGCCAACTTCTGTTTCTGATTCTGCTTAATTTAATCAGAATCTAAAAGTAGGGAGATATAGTGCTTTAGATTTATGATTCTGCTTTTGCTTTGACTTTTACAAACAAATAAACACTTTTACAAATTTTTGACCAAACACTCTCAATTTGGATTCTATTTGCAAACACTATCAACTTCTGATTCGCAACTATTTTACTTCTGCTACAGTAAATCACTTCTTAAGAAGTTTTTGCAAACACTCCCTTAAAAGAGGCGGATATTAAGCCATGATTCTAATGACTTTACATGATTTAAATTCTGTGTTAGACTAAATTTGTGCAAATGAAGTCCCTTTCTTGGTTAACGGACATCAAATTTAATACGTCCAATCCACATAGCAATGTAACTATTGTTTGTTATATATTCATGGGGCATCAGTCATATGTTTATTGGAGCTGGAAACTGTCTTCGGTTTTTATCTGTATCCAAATCATGAACAGTTGGCGGTAGAAATAAATCGTGTACAATAAACATCTTGATTTTCCTAGTAACTCAAGTGGGAGAAATTAAAGTACCTTTCCGTAATTAGCAAAATTGGTTTTCAGGATGTGTTCAACATTGGCAGGATCTGAAGTGTAGATTTCACTGTTGTCCGGATAAAGGATTCTAAAAGTCGTGTTTCTGTGAGTCAGATCATTCAAGTAGTCGTGGTACCGTTCGAAATTAAGCAGTAGATGCAATATGGTGCCTGCAACAGGATGGTATCTTTTCTTCTTCTTGTTTGCTGATAATCCTAACACAGTCCAGATTGTACATATTGCTAGAATTGCAATAAAACTAGTGAGTAACAACATGGGACTAACCATGGCTATCCTTTATGAGTATGCAAAATTACAACATAATTTCATAAGTATGTGTAATATAAAGAGTGGACTATTGTTGTCTGAGTGGAAGAGCTGGTTTGATGTATTAATGTTATTACTTGTGTCTGTTTGTCATTTATGTAGCAGATTTTTTTTTTAAAGGAGGTTGTCATACATCAAAGATTGAATATTTTTCTATTCCTCCTACGAAAGATTGAATATTTTAATTTAAGCCAATTTGGAAGTTAGCTCAGATGACAAACTTCATTGTGTACGCTTACCAAGGACGAAGATAACTAGAAAAGTGATGTTTACTATGCAAGTCTTTGTCTACATTTTTTTTAGTGTTTGCTGACACTACCTAAATGAGAGGTTAATATTAATATGGAGTACATTTTTGAGCCAATTTGATTTGGAAATCCGATTTCAAAGAATTGCCTTCTGTTTGGGAAAAATATATACTGAAATTTGATATTCCGGGCTTGTAATGTTGGGTTGAATCCAATTGGGAATCTGAAAATAAAACTTAATTTTGAGTAAATTGTAAAAATTATCTATGAGGTTGATTGTTGAATCTAATTATCAAAAAAACTAATTTAGTTTTATAAATGCATATACCTCTTGAACTTTATCTTTCTTTTACACATTCCCTCATTAAATTATGTTTATAAAATTATATTTGATCTTATTTGCATGACTAAGTGCATCAAATTAAGTATATAATATGGTTTTTGTTCAAGAAATAAAAAATAAAAAAAAAAGGAGGAGAAGAAGATAACGATAGCTGGTTAAACTTAAACTCACTGTTTGACTTTGGTTGGGATTGCTCATCTGTTCAATCTTGCTTTCAATAACCTTGTAAACAAATGCATCTTTTACTTTTCACCACAGGCTTGTGCTATCGCTCGTCCTTTGCAAAGGGTATCTATAAAGGTTTTACTTTCATATACTTCTTCAATGTGGCCTCTGTTCCAATATTAAGAAACTTGGTTCCTTAAATATCTTTGAACTTTTTACCCTTGCTAAGTTTTTTCTCGATATGATATTTCTCTCAGTTTATATGTAGCTATATTGTACAGAAACTGACATTATTGCACTATGGTAAAAAGAACATCAAACTCCACAGATTATTATTAACATTCCCAACTGCCAGAAGATACCGTTCATAGTCAAATTGTCCATACTATCGTCCTGGAAGGTATATAAGCTTTCTGCAATAAATGTTATAGTACACAAAAGCACTATTATTACAACCTTTCTGCCTGCCTTAGTAAAATAGCTCACACTCAAAGGGAGAGTAGTATTCCACAAAAGAAGAGATAAGTAGAAATTAAGCTTGTACAGAATGTGCCTTTACTGTGTTTCAGTTCTTGATCCGGAAAGTAGCACGAAGATGGAGGCCTCCATCGATCTGCAGTGTTAACATGGTTCGGTAATTTACAGGTCTTTTTTCATCGGCCAACTTAAACGAGAAGGCACTCAGCAACACAGATGCAAAAACTTTCATCTGCCTGTAAGCAAACTCTTTTCCAAGACAGATTCTTGGGCCAGCCTGCATATCATTAATTTTAGCTTCACATGAGGATGCCAATCTGCCAATTTCTCTCAGTTTAGTATGTTAAGTATGCAAGACCGCTAGTCTAAAATTTGTTGTAGGTAATATGTTTGGGGGTTAATTATGAAAAGTACCCCTGAGGTTTGGGGTAGTTATAGAAAAAACCAGCTAAGTTTCAAAATTACAAAAAGTACTTCTCAAGTTTGAGGGACTGCAGTAAAAGTAAAATTAGCGGAATTTGTGTACGGTCAATAATGCCCTTGACGGAATTTCAAAAAGAAAGTTGAAGGAAAAAAGAAATGGACAGACAAAATTAACCCATTTAGTTTGGCGCCTATTCGTCCCCAATCCCATAGGTTTTGGGCCTTTTACATAGTTTATGGAAAATCAAAGGGGTGAAATTGTTTCTTCTTTGTAACCAGAGGAGGATATTTGTAGGTTATAATAATTAGTAGGGATTTTTTGTTATCATTTGTGAACAAAAGGGTAATTTTTTCTCTTCATAATATGTGAACAATATTGCAGGGGTATTTTTGGAATTTCAGGTCAAATGTTTAATGACAATAACAAATTCCATTAGGTCAACTAACGATTGTGGTATAATGTTAGACGAAATTAAACCTGAGGGGTACTTTTTGTAATTTTGAAACTTAGCTGGATTTTTTTGTAATCATCCCAAACCTAAGGGCTACTTTTGTAATTAGCCCTAAGTTGGGTGAAAAAGTTTATGGATATGATATGCATTCCATTTTCATTCATGAAAACATCTTCTGCCATTCTTGAAATGTTTAACCACAAATTAAAAGTAAACAAACAAAGAATTCTTACCTGAAAAGTTGTGAATTTAAAGGAGCTTTGATGCTGGAAGTTACCATTTTCATCAAGCCATCTCTCCGGCCGGAACACCTCTGCATCTTCCCCCCATAATGATTTCATCCTTCCCATTGAGTAAGGTACATATGACACCAAATTCCCTTTCTTCACACTGAATCCATCTGGGAAAGTATCATCTGAAAAACACATCTTCCCATCCTGTTTCACAGATTATAATTAAGAAACAAAAAAAACTTAACAATTATGCTACAACAGATAGACCTATGGGCTCACACTTGTTTGTTTTTCAAAAAGGGATATTACAAAAACTACCCCTGAGGTTTGGGCATGTAAGGGGGTAATTGCAATATATTTACATATATAAGGGGGATGTTTGAAATATTTTTGCTTATGAAGCGGTAAGTGTAATACAGATCAGACTTAATGGTGTTTTTTGTAATTTCCAAAAGCCTGTGGATTTTTTTTAATTAACCCAAACCTCAAGGGTAGTTTTTGTAATTATCCCTTTAAAAAAAGTTGTATAAAATAGATTATTACCGCAGGAATTGCAGGATATAGCCTGAGAGTTTCACTCAGAGCTGCATGGAGAAACTGCATTTTATCCAGTGCTTCTTCAGTAATACTCGTTGCTATCTCGTCAATGCTCGAGTTCTCTTTAAGGTTTGCTGCTTCCCACACTTCTTTTACAATCTTTTCTTGTATGTGAGGGTGTTTGCACATCATGTAGAAAAACCAGGAGAGTGTGCTACCTGTTGAATCTTTCCCAGCAATTATAAAACTTAGTATTATATCCTTGAGGTACTTAGGATCTGTTTGGTCCATTTCGATAAACCTCGACAGTATATCTCCTTTACTCCCCTGCCATTATAGCATACATTCAGTATTCCAATGTTATTACCAGACCAGAAAAACAAAAAAACAAGGTTATAGGCTAAATTGCATATCTGGTCCATTAACTTATACCGAGTTGCACTTTAGTCCACTAAGGGCATGGCAGAATAAGATACTAACTTCTAATTTGTTGCACATTAAGTCCAATCTCTGTAGGCAATTACAAAATCAACTGGAATTGGTGCAAATTTTGGGGATTTCACTTGCACCAATTGGTAATGTCTTATTTTGCCACATCCCTAAATCAGTGGCCGAAAGTACAGCTCGGTATAAATTAGTGGACCAAATTAAGTTGGTTAAACTCACTTCTGGGTTGGGTTTGCTCATCTGTTCCATCTTGCTTTCGATAACTTTGTAAACAAACTTATCGACTATCTTTACGCACTTCTTCAATGTGGCTTCTGATCCAATGTTAAAGAACTTTTTAATCGGCCAGGATATGTCTACGTATCGGTAACAGGTCATTTCACTTGCTTCGTCGAAAGCCTGGGAAAATTGGGAGCCTTCGCTTGTTCCACGCATGCTGTCTAGATCAACACCGAGCACAACCTTGAAAACCGAGTCCAATGCAGCTTTCATGAACAAATCCTGTACATTGGAAAAATAGATAGGTTGGTCTCCTTTTCTACAAATAAAAAGATTCAAAACAGTTTGGACAAAAGATAATAGGGGAAATAGTTTATTCGGTTCTATCTTGGACTATTTAGAGAGTTAGTTCTCTAAGTGTTAGGCTGCGATTAGATGTGAGCGAGAATCCATTTTCGTTCCGCTGGAGAATTTTTTTTGACCAAATATGCGATTGTTTATAAAAATTTTCAGAAAATATATTATTCTCTCACTTTCACTTTTTCTCACTTTTTCTTTCACCAATCACATCTATACATTTTTTCACAAAAAATTAATCATTATTACACATTATCCCACAAATTTTACTATTCATTCACTCACACATTTCTAACTACCAATCACATCCAATCATTATTTTACCATTTTCACATCAAATCAACTTTCATCATTACTTTTTCATCTCACATCAAATCACACTCAAAATTTCATCTTTTTTCTCCCAAAATTTTTTTCAGTACTATTCTCTAGCAAAATGAAAATTTTCAAAACGAAAGTATATCCAATCGCACCCTTAATTTTTCAATTTTGATACAATATTTTTCAAAAATTTAGACATTTAATCTGATTTTTGACCAGAATTGTATAATTCTACTGTAATTGCTAACTAGGATCATTGGGTGTTAATGTATCTAAGAAATTTAGAGATTTTGGTGATTAAGCGCAAAAAATTGACACGACATTTTTAATGTTTTATTAGTAGTACTTTGCGTCAAATCACTAAAATCCCTATTTTTCTTGATATGTTTGCACCTGACTAGTCGTATTCAGTAATAAAATCCGATAAAGTTACTTAATTTCAACCAAAGGTCCAAAATAGGACTACATGTCCGAATTTTTAAAAGATATTGGACGAAAATATAAAAATAACTACTTAGAGGACTAAATTTACATGACGAAAGAAACTACTTTCCCAAAGATAACTTACTTGAATTTCTACTGTCTGATTTGAGGTCACAGCCGAAGAAACAATATGAGCAAGATTAGCTGCATTGGTCTTGAAGACACCACTGCTAAAGTCTCTGAGGTTTCTGGTGGAGAATTCGTAACTCGACATCTTTCTTTGTTGTCGCCATCTTTCTCCGTCCACCGTAAAAATCCCATCCCCGAGAAGACCTTCCAAGACGTCATGGTGGAATGACCCCTGCAAAGTTGAGATTTCTTCATTTTAAATAAGATATTTTCAGAAATTTATAAACTCAACCAAATGCCCTCTTAAGTTTGTTCATCTAGCTTTAGCAGATCAGCCATCAGCTTGATTTAGCAATTTGTTTTACCGCGTTTCAATTTTAATGTAACTATCAGTTTAAAAATATCATGGAACATGTTTAATTAAAAAGGAAGTTCGTGTGACTATTATATTAGTACCATGTTGTATTTGAAGTTGTGTCAGAACTCTCAATAGAAACATCAAATAGAACAAACAATTATTCTTGTACTAAAATCTCAGAATGAATATACCACTGATTATAAAGATACTCAATTCTAGCTAGGTGAAGACATGATTATGTACATAAAAAATCAGTCTTTTTTTCCAGGAAGAAATCGAGAGAGGCAACAACTAACCTTGCCATAGTTTGCAAAATTCGTTTTGAGGAAGTACTCAACGTTTGCAGGATCAGAAGTGTAAATCTCGACGTTATCCAGATAAAGGATTCTGAAAGTGGAGTTTTTGCGAGTGAGATCAGTGAGGTAGTCATAGAGCTGCCGGAAATTAAGCATCAGATGAAATATGGTGCCCCCAACAGGATGGTACTTTTTCTTCTCCTTCTTTGATGATAATCCCACCACAATCCAAACTATACATACTGCAAGAATTGCAACTAGAGCTGGAACAAATATGGGACTACTCAAGAACTCCATATTCATGGCTATCATTTTGGCTGTGTACAAAAAAGGGTTCTAATCACTTCCATATAAATATATAGACTTTAAAGTGGAGTTGTTTTTCTGAGTGCAAGAAAAAGACCGTCGTTAAAGGACCCAGAAACTGTTGACTCACAAAGTCTCTCATTTAGACTGTCCCTTTTCTCATAAGACTTTTCTCGAGCACTTGGTGACACGGGGTTGGATACAAAAGCTATTGAGGGCCTAATTGGTAATCTTGGATATAAAAAATCTGCAAAGCAGGAAGACCAAAGACTTTTAAGCAGAGAAGTAAACGATCAGCTTTACTAAAGGGCCCCTCGAGTTTTAGTGCTTATTTAAAGATCAGCATCACTTTAATTTTTTTTTTTTTTTTTAACTGATAATACGCCACCATGAAATCCGGGACTATACGACTGCCAAGAAGGTTGCGACGGTCATTGACTGACAACCAAGATCCTCCTATGTAAAGAGGACTACTCAAGAACTCCTCATATTCAAGGTAAATCGCGGATTTGGCTGTGTGTTCGAAAGGGTTCTAATCAACCGATCCTAAAGGTAAAGAGAACAATTATGTTCGACCCCCAATCTTTTAATAACGATCTCTCCCGAATCGAACCCACACGGATCTATTCAAGATGAGTTCCCACCAAATCTTGTTGATTCCCTGGGGAGCAATTTGATGGAGCAGGGATATAAGACTGACCTCCACCCCACAAACAATTTGATGGAGCGGGGATTTCGAGCGACCTCCATCCCACAATTCTTTGTGGTGTTGGATACAGTGGGCTAAGCAGTTGAGGTAAACTTTTATTGGTACCAAGATCTTGGGTCCCCACCACAAGAAACCCCAAACTGCCCAACGGATTAGGATACACCGCTTGGCCCCACGCGTATGGAGAGATTTTTAGGCAGAGAAAGTAAATATCATCCTGGAGAGATTAAAGGGACCTGAGTTCGTGCTAGTTTAAGAGATCATTTGGGCATCCACTTTAATCATCATACAACCACTTGACAGGCTCTTTGGCCTAAAATATCATCTGGGTCTGTTTTGTTTTCTAGTGTAGATTTCAACTTTGGCGTGCTGGGGTCAATCAAGAACAATTGAGTAAAATTGAATATTTTGTGCCCTAACCCCAATTGCGATCATCATAAGCACACTTATGCCAAGATTCAGGCGGTGCTTGCATACACTAGCAGTACAAAGCAAAATCATCTCATGAAGTAGACATTTGTATTTTTAAGATTTTGTGCCTGTTAAGAAGAAGCAACTACTCTGTTTGCTTCCAAGTTCCATCTCCATCCTGGGAAGAAAAACAACAAAAAATTCTTGTGGTCATAAAATTAGGGGTGTCAATCGTTCACAAGACATAATAATACCACGCGAACTCGACTTAAAGTTATTGAGAGAAATTCAAACACGAACACGAGAAAATCTGACAAGAAGTTACCGTATTGTCTAGAAACGAAATATCTTGAATTTAGTTTAACTTTTTATATATTTTGAACATAACACGAAATTGACCCAAAACTAAATCGAAACAACTCGATTACCCGAATCGTCACCCCTACATAAAATAAAATGACGAAAAACACATCAATTATATACTGAAAATATTTGCAGGTTCTAAATTTTTTAATATTTATAAGTTGTTATTATTTTTAAATTTTGAAGAATACTTTCGATTCTACATACAAGTAAGCATTTTTATAGCGCGTTATTGCCGCTTATTACACTTTTTATTTCCACCATAATAAATCATTTTTCATAACAATTCCTTTTACTAGTTGGCAGTTGCGTTCGAATTGCGCCGGATCAAGTCTTTGTTGGGCGACAAGTTTTAAAACTGGGCTAGAAGCCTAGAAAAGCTCGTAAAGATGGGCCAAGAATTGAGCGAACCCGGTGTGAGTTTTGTATTGGGTTGGTAATAAATATGCTTTGATAATTACTGGGCCGACCCATTTTGAAGTACATGGACCAACGATTATAAATAGAAGACCAAAAAAAGTACAAGACCATGGCAGTATGGCACAAATATGATGTGAAAAGGTTTTGTACATTGAATTATGAATAAAAGATTACAGTATAGAGCAAAGAACTGTGCTCATAATGAATATATATTCTTAATCTTATGTGGTAATTTTGGAAAACCATGCCCTACTTATGTGCATTTAATATTTTTCTATAGACTATAGTATACCAGTGCACCAGCTCTCCTCTGGGCCTCCTTTCTCAGCTAAACTCCAAGCTAAAATCTGGGCCCACACTGAATACGCAAAATATGTTGATATACTAAATATTAGGATTTCATTAACTAATAAGTGTCTGGTAATGATTTTTTTAGAAAAGAATACTTATATTATCAAATTAAAGACTAGTGATATAATTATATAAACAATGTGGACTGTAGAGATTCCAACACCACTTTTCAACAGAAAAATGCATATGAGAAACCTCTAGCCGCTGCACAGAGAATATCTTTTTATGGGCCAGTTTTGTCCTTGGCAAATATTTTTTCTAGTCATTTACATGATTGTGACCTTTTTGTTTATTGCAGTAGCTTAAAAGGTAAGGTTGGGAGTAAAATAATGCACATGCCCATCCATGGGGATGATAATTCTCCTTTATTTTTAAAAATAATTTATTTTTCAAACATAAAATAACTATTCTTTTGTTTTGTAAATTGTAATGATTGTTCCCAACTTCAAGTTCCCCTAGCCAACTGGACTTGTCATCTTAAGGTTCCACACAAGCTCCAACATGACAACGAACTTGTTGCATTGGAAGGTTAAATTTGTCAAGATGAGTTAGAAAAATAAACGAAGACTTAGTGATAATTAATGCCCATTAGATTTCCAAGTCACTTCAAAATTATCCTTGGGCGTTGTTGATCTTAAGGCCATCAACAAGGCACTTCTACTTCCTTCAATGGGCCCCACCAAATTAGGCCACATATAAATGTGATATGTGGGCATATGTAATATAAGATGTAAAATCTATAGCACAAATTTAATATGCACAAACAACACAAACAAGAAGGGTAAAAAGTAAGTGGCTAACACACAAGCATAATAGCCTTGCATTTTGCGGACTGATAGTATTCACCTAATGAATTGAAACACTAGACGAATCACTAGAGGACTCATATATCAACCTGGAACCTTGGAATAACACCAATTGTTACACAAGCTAAAAACACTAGAACATCAATCCTCAACAACACACTCATAGAGCTCAACTTGAGAAAATATTCCCTTAGTTCTTATTTCATTTATAAATATATAAATAGTATCATCGTGTACTAGTACAGCCAAAAAAAAAAGTACAACATGTATACACAATCTACTGCCCAAGATAACTATAAAAACTGCCCTCATCAACTTACCAAATAATTAAATATGCACCCCTAACCTAGAGTATTATAATCGAGTAATCTAATGAATTAAAAAATAATCAACTTAATCCATTTTTTACTCATTTCCATTTATACCCTCCTTCTTGCTCCTTAACTCTCCTCAGAAACCCCTCCACAGCCACATCAAATGCATCTCCTATACCCTCCAGCCCATGAATAGAATTTGAATATATAATCTTTGGTATATATTCAATCACTTTTTCCCTCATACTTTTCACCTTTTCTTTGCTAATCTTCTCAAGCACACTCTTTATTGAGGTCCCATTTTTCACCTCATTCCGGTCTATAAAAACCGAGTAACTCTCCGGTTCACCCGGCAAGAACCATTCGTACTGCAAGTAAGCAGTCCGGTGCCAGAAGAAAACCGGCACCGAACCGGCCACCATGCAGTCAAAAATCGACCGCCGGGTAAAACTATCACCCCTCGGCTGCAAGCAGAAATCCGAGTCGAGAAATGTTTCCAAAATGGCAGAGGTGCCATTGGCGCACTTTGAACCGCCGCAGTCCACGACCCGGCACGAACCCGGTTCGGAATAGCACTGGTTCAGAAGGATTCCCTGAAATCGTTCTTTATAAACCCGCGTGTTGCTCCGGCGAAGCAAAAAGGGTGCTGCGTTGGCGATTTCCGACGAAATCTTGCCAGATTTTGAGGTCTGAAACAGAGCTGGGGTGGAATCCGGTGGGGTAAGGCACAGCGACGTCGAAGTAGTCCCAAGGGTTTTTCTCGATTAGTAAGCGCGTGATGTTACGCATCTTCGGCATGTAAATGCAGCTGGAACCCCAGTCTTCGTCCTTCGACCGACGGAAATCCCATGAGATCCTGCCCACAGTAATAAAATGATCCCAACCGTGTGATTTATTGAAAAATGGCTGATCACTCACCCAATTTAGCATCATCGTGCAGTGTCGATCGCGTTCTTCGGTGGTGGAATTTTTGGTGAATAGAAACCTTTCGACTGCGAGTCCAGTGTAAAAGGGGATGTAGAAAGCTGTAGCGGATTCCGGCTCTAGGGTTCTGCAGCGATAATTCAGGATTCTGTTGTGGTAAATGATCTCAAGCGAAAATTGATCGGTCCAAAACCACGCGCCGGCAATTTTCTCCGGTACGATTCCCGAAATTCCGTCGGCGGATTTTCCAAACCCCGAGTTTGAGAGCGCGTCGCAGCGAGATGACCATGGGTTTATATTGTGGCAGTTTTTCACAATTTCGGTGTTGAAGAGTGGCGGAAGATTGTAGACGTAGACTTTCCCATACGGGCAATTCTCATTAATTGCTTCATTAATAAACAATCCGTCTCTGAAATTCTGTTCTCCAGTAGCGGAATTGTCGTAACTGAGGTTGTGGAGAGCGGGAGAAGGGTGGGGACTGGAAGAGCCAGCGGCGGAGAGAGAAAAGGGGAGAGAAGGAGCGGAGAGGAGGAGGAGGAGCTGGAGGAGGAGGACGGCGAGGAAAAACCATGTCCGGCGGTGGTGGAAGGAGAGGTAGGGTTTGACTGCGGTGAAGTATGAGTGTTTACGATCTAGAATTTCAGGGGTTTTGGGTTTTGAGTGAGGAGGTGTATCTGAAATGGGAAGCATTAGAGAAAGGGGGCGGCGAAGAATTGGTGGACACGGCGGCGGTGGAGGAGGAAGGAAGGATGGAGAAGTGGGGAAGATGATGATTATGTTGTTAGCTGGATGAATTGAAGATTGTTGGTGGTGTGGTGAAAGGATTTGATGATCAAATGGGTGTGTGGACGCGTGAAATTTTGGTTTATCTCGAACCGACACCTATTTAAGCGTACGAGACTCTGGTTTACTAATTTTTAGTCGTTTAGTTTAATTGATTTTAATTGACCCAAACCTTGATTATCGCCAATATTAAATGCCAAATAGTCAAGCTCTTGACTAAACCAATTGCAAAAATTGATACAAACGCATTTATTTATTTCCTTTCAATTTTATTTTTGATGAATTATTTTAGTATAATAGGGATAATGCCACAGACGGAGGAAATACATACACTCACATAAAATAGATCACGGGTCCATCACTCTAACTGTACAAAATTATATGACTGTACAAAATTCTACAACTGTAACACAAGGTTGATGCTAGGACTTTACAATCTTCCATTAATTTGATATAGAATTTAAATAACACTTAATTCTTTTTAATTTGTGCGACTTCACTCAAAAGTATTGACTCTTTGAGGCATAGATTAATATCATTTGATAAAAATCTATTTTTATGGGATATTTTTTTAAGAAAGTGGACTATATATGATAATATCACAAAAAAATATATTTAATTGGTTTTTTAATCATCATTTCGATTCAGGAAATTTATTTTTTTAAGAAAAAAATACAATATAAATGGATGGAAATTACTTTTTATGAAGTCAAGTACAAAATTTAAATACAAAAAGAACAAAATAGAACGGAAAAGAAAAGGGCATATTACCTGTTTTGCAGCAGTTTCTATGGCATGGAGTACTAAAAAGTGGCACACAAATGAGGAAACATTTTGGAGATTTGTGAAACAATGCATGTGTTAAGATTGGCTAAGCTTATAGTTTACTCACACTTTAACCTTTTCTTTAAGTTTACTCTAATTTTAAACAATTCAACTCTTTTAATTGGTCTCCACTTATTTCAGTCCTATTAAGTTAATAATTTTTACTCTTATGTTCTAATAACAATTTATAATTGCAATTAAAAAAAATAATTTCTTATTCATATTAGTAATTTTCTTAAATTTATTTAGACAATTTCATGAAATGCATTTCAAATTCTAACCGCTTATATTTAGCTACGTTTTGAGTGATTGTAATACTTAGTCATCTCAAATCATTCACTCAATGTAAAAACCGTTCACAAATACAATAGGGATTGGCCAAAATCTATCTAAAATGGGATTAAACTAATTGATCCATAATACAAAGTTTAATAAGGAAATTTGTCTATTTATTTCGCTATTCAATTTCATGAGAATATAATTAACCCGTTGAATTTTTATTAGTTTGACAAAGTGGCCCTTTAGCAGGCATGCGTCATAAGCAAACAGGTTTTGACTTGATAAAAAAATCAGAGATTTATTAAATTACCACATTGTTATAATTAATGGCAATATTGACATTTTCTTCATAAGTTGTCTAGTTTAAGATTGAATTGGTCTTAGTATAACTAGCAATACATGCAAATTTTATTCTAAAAGATTTTGTATATTGTTCTAGAATGTTTAGTAAATTTTATCTTCATTTATGTAACATTATAAATTCTCAATAGAGTGGTGATACATAATTATTCAATTATCTCTAAAATAATTCAAACTTTAGGAATTAGACAAATCAAAATCAAGAGAGGAAGAGTTTTGTTGGTCCCCGATTTTGAAACTTGGAGCATGACGATAAGTTGCCACGCCTACAACAACTGGGCCAATAATGGGCTGTGGCCGTTTAATGTTTGTCGTCATGGGGCATTTATTTTTTTAATAATAAACAATTTTTTTTTGAAATACCTCGGCTTAGAAAAAAAAAATCTTCAAAGTGAAGCCTTTTCCTATAATTTGATATGTAAAAACTTTACAGGTAACGTGATACAATTAAAATGATTTTGTTATAGTTTTAAAATTATAATCTAAGATTTTGGAGGATTATTCATGTGGGTGAGTTTGAAAATTCTTTTAAAAAGTTATAAGATGTTCAAGTGTTATCAAATTATATAAACTATTTCACAATTTTTTGTTAAAAAATGATTTAATCTTCTAAAATAAGATTTTAGTTCATAGGAAACCCTTTGAAAGCTAACGATTTCGAAAAAAAATTAAGATACAAATTACTTTAAATTTGATGCTATCAAATATAAAGTTATCCTAATTAAGATCCAAAATCATCTTCTAATATATACAAATACAAATTATAATATTTTTTGTTTAAATAAGTTTTACATGGTACATCTGAATATTGAACCGAACTTGGACTATTATGATGGGTGGAAGCACAACCACACAAGATAAAAGATTGGGAAGGAAATATGATATATTAGCTGTATTGATAGGGAAAAGTCACCCAACCTAGTTTTCTGGTTTGTTTTATTTCACTTGATTTGTTGGAGTAAACAAAGGGCTGGGTCTTGCTACAGTACGCACCGCTTTGGACTTTGGTGGGCCCTAATATGGCTTGGTCCATAAACAGCTATGATGCTACACAAGCCGACAATGGGAGTGTGCAAAAACTCCCACTCTTATAATAAGTATTTTATTTTAGTAGAAGTAAAATTAGTTTAGAATCAGAAGTTCTTTGAAAAATTGAATCAAAAGTTGATAGTGTTTGGTGAAAAAATTAGAAAAATGTTTGTTTGTTTGTAAAAGTCAAACCAGAAGCAAAAACAAAAATCTAAATTGTCATTCTCCGTGTTTTTTGGTTCTTATTAAATAAAACATAATCAGAAGCAGAAGTTAGTATTTTAAAGATTTATGATTGATTTTTAAGTCGAAAGTAAACAATCAATAATTCTAGAGCAAGTCTCTTGTTAGACAGTCTCACGGATCTAAATCCGTGAGACGGACCTCCTAAGAGCTTCGTCTTGAGAACATGAACCATCAAAATAAATTTAAAAATAATAATGAACCATGAAAAAATAAAAATAAACCCTAAAAACATGAACCATGAAAAATAAACCCGAAAAACAAAAATAAACCCAAAAAATAAAAAATAAACCCTAAAAAAACTAAAAATCCTAAAAACCCAAATCAAATAAAAATGAACCCAAGAAACAAAATAAACCCTAAAAAAACAAATATAAACCCCAAGAAAAATAAAATCTGAAAAAAAATCTTTAAAACTTTGTGTAAAGGCTCCGTCTCACGGATCTAAATCCGTGAGACCGTCTCACGCAAGTTTTTGCCATAATTCTAATCACATTCTATTATACAACTAGCTAGGTCTTGTAAAATGCCTAGCCATGGTCTAGAAAATTCACAAGTATGAGTCAAAATGATGTGATAAATTTACTTTCTTGGTATCAAGCATGAGAGGCTCATGATGATCTTGTTGAAAAGGGACATTGAATCTCATACATGCCTAGTTTTTAGCACGACTGGTGGCCTATGTAATCAAATTTCTATTATTGGCAGAAATTATTCATAGAATTTTTAATTGCACTTCATAATTCTGCGATACAATTTTATGCATGAGGGCTATGAGTACATTATAATAGACGATACAATAAACGAATTAGCGTAGTTTAATTTGTACAATACAACAGAAATGTTACAGCTGCATGGTTACAAGAGGAATGCTGTTATAACATTTGCAACTTCATGGGAAATTGAAATTTTCCATCTCACAAGAAGTTAAAGACCTGAGACTTTTTGTTATTTAATATTTGGGCCTGCAGGGTTTCTAGACGTAGATTCCTTGTAACTAGTTATATATACTTTGACCAAGCTCAAGGCATCCATGGATCCAATTTGAATGTACCTAGCCGGCTGGACTCAGACCATTCAAGCTATTTCTAATTTTCTAGATTATCTCCCTTCAAGATTTGGATATATGTGACAGTATACTACATTTTGTATATAATATGCATTTGTTTTAGGTTTATCTATCATTTAAGTGTTTTATTTTAAAAAAAGTGGGACACTTTATTTTTATCCACATACCATAGTACATACACGTATGGTGTAGTATGGATATTACTGAATTGGAAAAATTGTGAAATTCGTCCTATGAATTAGCCTATATAGAGATTTGAACCGCTAATTTGTCAAAGTTTGGTCGTCGTAGTTCAATAACTTCAAATCTTTTGGATATTTAGTCTGATTTTTTATAAAGAATTCTAATTTGGCCGGAAATTTTTGGTGTTGTCCAAACTCTGGTCAACCAATGTGACATGTACAAAATTTAGGATCGCCATGTATTTGATGACTAATTAATTGTTAAAAATAAAAAAGGAAAAATCCAACAAATTATATGGGCAAAATTTGTTTTCATGTAGTCAAATTAAGCATGAAAAAATAGGCAAAGTTTGGAAGGGAAAAAAATTAGGGAATTAGGCAAAAAAAAAAAAGAAGCAAATTAAGAGAAAAAAATAGAAAAATTAAGCAAAATTTAAGGAAAAATTTATGCAAATTAGGCAAAAATTAATAAAACTTAAGGAAAAAAATTAGGCAATAAGGTAGAAGCAAGACTAGAAAAAAATTAGGAAAATTAGGCAAAATTAAAAGCAAAAGTTGAGGAAAGTTTGTCTAACTATCACGTGTTTTTTCTTTATTATTAGTTTTTGATCAGTATGTGCTGAACCATGCTTTTCTGATCCCACATCGCTGATTTTAAACCATAACTTTTGTTACTTGGGCCATCGCAATTAACAACCAGCCAGCTATCCGACCAGTACATCTTCGTCAGATCACTCAGATGCATTATATTTGAGTATACAAGTGAAGACATGTTCTTTTGTTCCTAGGTCTCTGTCATATATTTAGGTTGAAGAGACAAGACCAACTGACCAAGTACTTGGTGGTGCAGTTGAAGTAAAGAATATGTATTATGGCTGCATTGGACATTCTTTTATTTTCAGAAAAGTTTTCCTGCTAGAAAATAGTGATAAATATTTTTTGAAAGAAGAATGATGACTTTTGAGTGCGTGATTGGATACGAGATGGAGATGTGATGAGAGATGATTCCATATAAAACTAGACATGATTCGATATGATTGATAATTGAAAATGTGAGTGTGTGAATAGTGAAATTTGTGAGAATACTGATTGATGATTTGATAGGTTATTTAAAGGAAAAAAATAGATGTGGTGGGTAGGTAAAAAAGTATAAACGAGTAAATAATATATTTTTTCTGAAAATTTTCATAAACAACATTTTGGGGTGAAAAAACTTCTTTAGCGGAACAAAAATAAAAATATTTGGCGAGCAATCGCAACCTGAACTGCTAATCAATTCCAATGTGGTTAATTTACTGTGGTTTGCCTAGGAAGTGCCACACTGCCACATGAATTATTGGACCAACTGAAGAGACTGAAATACCCCCACATCAATAATTAGGGAACACTCCAAGAACTATGGGTGACAATCCCTAACACAACATGCTAATACGATAAGAGTGCTATCCAAAATTAATAAGAGAAACTCGAACTTGAACTCAATAAAACACGAATCTGACACGATGCCATCGTTTGTTTTAAAACATTGTTATCTTATATTTTACTTAATTTTGATATATTTTGAATATAACCCAAAATTAACCCAAAGTTAAACACTGATGACCCGAATTATCACCCTACCAAGAACCAGACCATTTGGTCCGGGTCGAAAAACCCAACCCACATGATCAGACCCGTTACTCACCCTGGAAAATTTGTCCAGTTATTCCCCCTGCTTATTTGTGGTACTTTTAAATACTCTAATATTTCATCATCAGTGAAGTTAAATAAACACCATATAAGTTATAAACCATAAAGCAGCTGCAGTTGGAGATGAGAAACGAGACATTTCAAATAACCAACAAACTGATCCATACCTTGGTCTAAATTTAACTGGGGAAGAAAGAGTTAAAAGAAGCTTTCTTTTTTTACATCATTTGTCTCAAAAGGAAGCATAAGATTGTCATTGTCTAAGATACAAGATTGTTGATAATTAACATCAATTCAATAACCTATTAGTTATTTATTGCTTCTTCAAGAGCAAAGGTCCAACATTATCCCCACTAGCCTTGTTGTGCTTCACATGGCTTCCATCACATAGAGGAAACGTTCCAGACCTCCAACACCTGCATCACCATATATACCTATCTGCTTAAACATAAGCGTATATAAAAATGTCCAAACCATCTAGCTGCCAGTTAAGTAAATCAAGAAATTGTTAATGAACAAACCCAAAAAGAGTACCTTAATCACCCCTTTCTATTAAGGACTTTGTACAGAGTAAAACCAGTATCTACTCAAACACTGCAATGACTCAAAAGCTAAATCATGAAAACAAATACAAACCACTGACATGAAAGTTGTGTTACTTCTTGCACCCGGACCTATTCCTTGTTTCGTTTCGTATGTCATTTATAAACGAATATGTAGATATCTAGCCAAGTTATCTATCTTAAGAGATATTGAGATTTTACTCAATATAATCCACTCATGGACAAAACAGTTTTGATCTATATGCAATTTTTGATTCATGTTTAATTTTCTTGGGACAAGATTTCTTGTTCCATTTTCACGTTCCACTTACTTGAATGAATAACACGTTGTCGGTCACAACCAGATATAATGAAACAAGAAGTAGAACATGAAATCAGAATCCTGTTTTCTCGGCCTGTTTACAAACAGGACGAGTGCAAAGAAGCCTGGTTGTTTTGTTAAGTTATTTAACATTTTCATTATTTCTTCACATTGACACGTCTCTTGTTATTCATATGATGAATCATTTCCCTCAAATTTCACAATTGTTTTCAAAAATCATTACTTGAATTCATCCAAATTAATTATCCCTGACACCAATGTATATAAACTCAAGCAAGACAACTTAATCGTATATCGACTATCAAGCTTATCTTATTTTCAATTAATGATGATGTTAAAGTATATTAAATGACTATTTTATTATTTTGCAAGTCCTTTCTTGAACTTGCAGAAACACAGGTTGAGCAGGTTAAACAAACAAGTTGCACAGACATCCTTAAAAATTCAAGAATGTCAGAGAACCCACAAAGATCCAAAAGATAATAATAAAAAATAAAAATTTCAAGAAAACAATAACAACAACAACAATGCAATAGCAATAAAATAAATAAATACATCCATGATCCACTCACAACCACAAATTAAAAAAATCAGAGGCCAGTCAAAAATGCATTTCTAGCAACTCCAAAAAATTTCAAAACACCCAATCATAGAAATATTATCGAATAAAAGTTAAATACCAAATGAGAAGTAAAAAAAAAAAAAAAATGGAAACCTGCAATAGGCAGTGAGGGACTTGGCGAGCTCAGTGACAACAACAGAATCCACCACTTTATCTTCAGTCTTACGGATATCCGGGTTGATAGCCTCCGCCCTCACCGCCACCATCCGCCGCGGCTTTGCGCCGGCGCCGCCAGATGAAGCGGGTCTCCCGAAAGAAGCCCCGGCATACACATTGCACAAAAGGGACGCCATGGAATATATATCAATGTGAGAAGTTGAATTAGGCTTTCAAGGTTTTGTGTGGGAATATAGAAAGAGAAGAGTGTCGTAAAATGAGTAGGTTGCCGTACGTTGTAGGTAATGAACTTGTGGCGGACACGGTCCATTTGTGATGGAGATGGAGCTATAGCCTATAGGGATCGGGTGGACGATGTTACATCCACGTTATTTTTCGGGGTTAATTTTGTTAATGGGGAGCGTTTTCATTTTAATTCGAGACATTTGATAAGTAATTTTGGGAACTCTTTTCTACCCATCAAGATAACAAAACTATTTTCTACTCAAATTGGCGAAAAATTGGTGTTTTTTGAAGTTTAAAATTGAAGTTATCATTATACTCATTAAAACCGTATAGAAATTATATGTCATTATACACACATATCGTGTCTCATTTCATGTCACATATTGTGCCGCATATCGTGCCACATATCGTGCTCATTAAATTTGACACGATATATGGTGCACAATAATGTGCTCATTAAATTGGCACGATATATCGTGTCTCATTAATATTTGGCACGGTATCGTGTACATTATTGGGCACGATATATAGTGTTTTATTAATATTGGGCACGATATCGTGCCATAGTAAAATTTTGGCACGATATATCATGCCTCATTAATATTTGGCACGATACCATGCACAATATTGGTGCCTTATTAATATTTGGCACGATATCGTGCTATAGTAAATTTTGGCACGATATATCGTGTTTCAATAAAATTTAAATAGCAAATTGTGATAACTACTCACTTAGGATAAAACAAAAACTTTTATGACATGTGAGATGAAAAACTAAGTTTTCTACCCACTTTTGTGGTTCTTTTACCCAAATACCCTTGATATTTTATCTCTCACATATTTCTCTCACATTAATATACTTTCATTATTTTCAGATTTTTAACAAAAGTTTTAGTTTTTTTAAAACAAAGTCAGATTTTGTAAAATCGTTTATTATAAAAAGAAAATTTGAAAATAATTTTAAGTTTTTATTATTTTATAATTTTAAGATACTTTAAATAAATGGAAATATTTTAAAAAAAGTGTAGTTTTTTTAAAATCCCTAATTTTTTGATTTTTAAAAAAATTATCGTGTTCTTTTATATTTTAATATTTAGATTGAAAATAATTTTGTGGATTTTTTAACGTATATTCAAAAAATAACTTTTATCAAAATCAATTAATTTGAATTTTTTGGAAAGTCAATCAAAGGATCAGCACGAGGCAATTACTCCAATTTCAACCTCTCTTAATTCGAATTTTTTGGGAAGTCAAAAGAAGGGTCAGCATACTCTACAATTGGGGGTGAAACTTTTGGATAATGGGCAAAAATATAAGGATGATATGAGGGATGATTATATGTGTGAAGAAGGGGAGATTTGCCCACCTTTTTTGGAGTCGGTTGAAGCCTGAAGAGAAAGTCCCTTAATTTACGTAATTTGAATGATTCTCATGCAAATTTGGCACGAGCACGATATCGTGCCCTATATCGTGCCTAATTTTTACTGAGGCACGATATCGTGCCTATATTTGGCACGAGCATAATATCGTAGCTCAGTTAAAATTAGGCACGATATATCGTGCCCTATATTGGGCACGATATCTGCCTATTTTTAATTGGAGGCACGATTTCGTGCCCAATATAGGCGCGATATTTCGTGCCTTGTTTAAAATTAGGCACGATATCATGCCTATTTTTAACTGGAGGTACGATATTTCGTGCCTTGTTTAAAATTAGGCATGATATTGTGCCTCATTTTCGTGCCTCATTTTAAATGAGGCACGATATATCGTGCCTAATGTTAAATGAGGCACGATATGTATATGTATATGGGGTGGACACGATATGGGTATACGATTTTATACATATGTGTGTGTATTTGGGGGAAAGTGTACACGATTTTCAAGAAAATCATTAATTGCACCAGTTTCAAAATTCAAAATCTTCAAATTAAAGTAGGGGCATTTTTGTCAAATTGAGTAAAAAAAAGTTTTCTTATGTCTATAGGTAGAAAAGAATATCCACTATCCATAGTGGGTACTTTAAAATTTCCTTATTAAAGAATAGCCCGTGCTGGTAGCCGTAAGGACTGCTCAGACTACAGAGGGGAGCACGGGCCGTGCCATATGGCACGGGCTGCCCGTACTACATGTCGAACCTTGTGGCCTGATGTCCGGGTTGAGCACGGGTCGTGCTGTATGGCGTGGGTTGCCCGTGCTCACCTGTAGCAGCTCGTACTTGGCCGTTTTCTTCCGTTTTTCACCCATGTGTCCGACTTCTTCTCAACTCGACTCCAATCTTCGTACTTCACATCAATTATTAACGGTTGCAATGATCCAAATTGTTGCCAAAATGCTATAATTCTCGATAATTTCCTACAAAACGAGCAAAACGTAATCTTTTTCCACAAAACAGAAATATAACCCTATTTACTCATATAATGTATGCATATCAACACATTCTAGCCAAGATTAAGCCTAAAACATATGCAAAATATATGTCAATCAAACCCCCAAACTTAAACTGTTGACAGTCCCGGTCAACATTTCATAATCAAGACAACATATATGGGGTAAGGAAGAGCAACTCAAAAACACCGCATCACAATTCATGTCATCTATCCATAGACATCAAACACAAACCAACCAAGTTTCAAATAGTTAACACGGAGCACAAGTTTATTAAAATCATGGTAAAACACTTCAAATCACGCCTCTCTTGTATAAAGTGTATACTCTACTCACTAGATTATAATGGACGTGTATTCGCTCAAATCATTTCAATGTTGAAGAATTACCATATGCTTGCAAATCGTCTCACATCTCCGCCACTCGTTTGTATGCAATTCACAAATCAGAAAGGACTTTGTTTATGATTGTAATGAAGACTATTTAGTTAAGGTAGGAAAATATGGATAAAGTGACTCAACTCAAGCGTATAGATTGGTAAACACGTTTTTCTCTAACAGTTATTCTAATATCAACCAACTATGTACTCTCGATCGCCTTATATCTTATCACCTCTCTATTTCTCCCTTCTTTTTCATACAAATTATTCTGCTTCGCCTTACATCACAATTTCCAGCCTATTTCTCGTTCTACTGACTCACTTTTCCAGTCATTTTTTTTTCGAAATTTCTTTCTTATTTTTCGACTCTTTTGTGAGTATCCTCCATTTTTCTCCTTTTCTTCCTTTATTCCCAATCACCCAACATCTAAACTATTTTCTAACTTCTCGATACCCCTTCATTCAATCCTTTATTCTATCCTTTACTCAATGCTATATGCTCAAGTTTATGATAACATATATATCAAATTAAGTTCTAAGGCTTGAAATGTAGTTATCAAAAAATCAGGCAATAGGCTCGAATTGGCTAACTAGGGAGATCAAATATCGTAAGGTAGGCAAAAAGGCTTGAAAGACTTAACAAAAATGGCCTAAAATCATTTTCATGAATGCATACATGATACAACATGTGACCTTGACGGAGATACCAGAGCAAGTTCTAGAATTCAAATAAACATGAATGACACACTCAATCACAAACAAGACTGCATAAAATGAAAGCAGTAAAGGCTCAAAAGCTCACAGGCTTGTACATGCATAATTCAAAGTATATTCACCATCCCAATAATCACATGCTCCATATTACTTATTCTCAACCCGATCATCTCACGCTCAACACCCAATTCAAAATAACATAAACTGCTCAACACATGCTCCCCAAGATCAACAAACACACAATAGCGGTCAACTCACTCCCTAAACAACTAAGAAAGCAATAAATGTGTTAAAGCAATAAACATGCTAAAATAAACAAAAACAACTAATGCAATGTAAACTACATGCTCTAATATAATTACATGAATGCAAAACGCCACACCCTTCAAAAACAATTACTACCTCTCCCCCCAAACTTGAATGAAATTATAGTGCATAGAAGAGAAGGTAGAATTTCAAAGAAAAGTGTGGATAGGACCTGGATTACTGTGGGGGTGGCGGCGGAAAGCGGCCTTGGGAGATATGCCAATTTTGAATTTGATGCAATATCTGCAATATCTCCAATTCCCGCTGCTCTTGGGCTTGGTACCTTTGTTCTTGTTCTGCTCGGAAAGCACTGAATTCGTCCCTATGCTGGCGCAAGCTTTCCTCAAAAGCACAGAATCTGTCATGATCGTACTATCCCCCACGCTCCTCACCTTGGTGGGAACTCTCTGGAATATCGGGCTGCCCCTGTAGGCCGCCCTGCTCGAATCCCCTCTCGTGCCTATCATACTTCTGCGCCTCCATCACCAATTCCTCTTCCTCGGGTAACCCAGCTACCCTTCTCCTTTTTTGTGCAGCTAGGCCTTCCATGACCCTGATATGAGCCTCAGAGTGCAAGAGCCAATTAATTTGATTGTCCACCACAGCAGTGAGTTGTGGGTTAGGGAGAGGGAATGCAGACCCGACTTTTTGTTGAAAACAGAGGCTATGCTCCTCTTCAGTGATAATCTTCATGGTGCGGAGGGCTTGCATGTTGACGCTGCGACTGCCATCTATCGGTTCCATGTGGCTCATGCCAACCCCAAAATATCGAGCAAATGGGGTGATCATTCCCCCAATCAATATTATCCCCGTGTCCTGCTGAGAGATATAAACGGCATGGTCCACGAAGTTTGCCGCCATATTATAAGGGGTGCGGGTGAGCATACACCAAAGTAAGTATAGCTCTCTCGCTTGCATACCCTCGTTGTTGTGGCGAGCGAACACGGAATGGGCCGTCACTTTCTGAATGTAGCGGAATACGGGGTTGTGGAGTGACGATACCTTTGATGAGCGCGTCGCGTATTGCATTAGGCCGATTTCTGGGGTTTTAGTCAACATTCGCCAGAATTCACACGAGTTGTAGTTTGCGACAGGCTGGTATGGGGTGTCTGATGGTACCCCAAAAATCTGGTTCAGTTCGGCGATGGTGACGTTCCTCCAAACGTTGCCTAGTCTGAAACTGATTTTCTGAGGTTCGTTCCTTACTCGCATCTCCGTAACATACATTGTGCTTAAGAACTCGAGGGCGAGTGTTTTGAATGTCGGCCACCGCCCTTGCATGAAGGCGGTCCATCCTACTCGTTCAAATATTTGCCACACCTCCTCATATATGTGCGTGTGTCTGCGCGAGAGATGGTGAGATTGTGTGAAAAAATCCCCCTCTGCCCGACCTTATTGCTGCCCCATCGGATAGGAGATCGGTTTGTGCCAAACGGCATGGGCAGCCCGTGCTAAGGGTCGAACAGTTGAGGCCCAAATTCTGGAAAGAGCACGGGCCGTGCCAAATGGCACGGGCTGCCCGTGCTAGGGGTCGCGCCAAATTTCGATGTTGCATTGGTTGCGTATGTATTAGATGTAGCATTTAGAAGGTTGATAATATATTCTTAGCGAATTAGTTATTAAAACAATTTATTGGGTAACAAATATAATTAAGGATCTATATGTTGGAGGTTGCACTTGTATATTGATGAATGACAAAGAGAATACATTATTAAATTTGTAAATGTTACGCCCCATATATAAATACAACATCTAACATATAGATCTTCAGTTATACATGTTTCCCAATAAATTCATTAATAACTTATTTGCTAAGAATATATTATCAATTATTAATCTTCTAAATGTTACACCTAATTAACATGCTGCACGAAACTGATTATAGTTCAATTGGTTAAAAATGTATGCAAGCTATTAACTTGGGATCAATCTCACTACTAAAATCTCACCCTATTAGACCTTGTACTAAAAAAATAAAAAATACAGATGTGCACCATTAATAACGTGGCGCAATAAAAGTTCATCATGCCTCACCAAATAAATTTTTTCGCTCCAAGCAATCGGGGAGTTTCGTATGGGATGAGATCTGTCATTTCACTTTTTCTATTCTATGCATTGGATGAATGATACAATAACATATATATAAGGGCAAAATACATTATACTCCCTTAAACTTGACCTAATGTATCAAACACCCCCCTGAACTTATCAATGTAACACTTACCTCCCTCAATCAAAGTATATGGACAAAATTACCATTTATAACAATACCTTTTAGCATGTTTTAATAATTGTACATTAATCTTGATTTTATATTCTTTATCTAATTTTTATTAGAAAAACAACTAGTAACTTAACAATTCAAATATTAAAAATATTTTAATAATAGATGAATATAACAAATATACAAAAATATTGAATGTAGAATTTATTTTAATTATTTGAGTTCAATGTGTTTAACTCTTTTAAGTAATACGAGTAAAAATATTTTTGTATATTGGCAGCTTATATTTTTGAACCAGTCTGTTAGACTGTTACAATTGTATGAACTAGAAAAAAAGTTGATGTTAGTATTTAAGTGTAAGCTGCTAAAACTCTTATGATTTAAATTTGAATTTTGAACTGATAATCAGAGAGAACAGTCATGGAGAGGATCTGAAATGTATAATCCAAGTTAAACCATTAATCACTTCTTATCTCATCATTAAGTTTTTTTAGTTGTCACTCTTGGGTGTTGCATAATGTTTTTTTCGAATCACACTTTTTTTATACAAATTTTTATAATATACAAAAATATTTGTATTCATATTATTTAAAAGAGTTAAATACACTAAACTCAAATAGTCAAAATAATTTTCTACATTCAATATTTTTGTAAAAGTTGGACATCTACAAAAAGAGTTAAATGATACGAATTAAAAAAGAGTTATTCAATATACAAAAATATTTTTATTCGTATTATTTAAGAGAATTAAATATATTAAATTCAAATAATCAAAATAATTTCTAAATTCAATATTTTAGTATCTTTGTTATACTCATTTATTATTCAAATTTTTAGTATTTGAACCAATTAAGTTACTAGTTGTTTTTTCGAAAAAAATAATGTAAATAAAGAATATAAAATTAAAATTAAGGTACAATAATTAAAACATGTTAAAATAATTGTTATTAAGAGTAATTTTGTCCACATACTTTGATTGATGGAGGTAAGTGTTACATTGACAAGTTCATGGAATGTTTGGTACATTAGGTCAAGTTCAAGGGGTATAATGTATTTTGCCCTATATATAATCATGGTATAATTAGATATAATTACGTACAAGTGTCGTTCGTCCAGTGTACTAAACATGGAGTGAGATTGAGATAGAAAAAGTGGAACAAGAATCTCAAATTCGTTTCGTATAAGAGCAAAAAGTACATTTTATTCGCGCCATCAATCAACGGAAAAAGCCAACCAACCTAACAATACTCATTTTCCCTTTCGCTTCACGATTCCCGGCCCCGACAACGAATTCATCTCTACAAATTTTCGATTCTCTGCAGCAAAAGTCAGTTTTATGGGCAATGGGGACAAGGAAGGATTGCGAAATTATAGTTTTCATTTCATTAATTCTTCTGTTTTGCGCGAGCATAAGCTATTCGGCGAGATCGAAACACGAAACTCAGGAAAAGTTTTACGGGAATCTAATTAATACGACGGCGTCGGAACATAGCGAGGGGAGTATCGCTAAGATGTTTGATCGTGTATTGGAGAAAGAGTTTTCAGAGAATGATCAGCCTGAAGGTTAGTTTTATGTTTTAAGTTTTTCTATTTTTTTTTTATTTTCTTCGTTTGTATTTTGGTTGAAGTTGCTGTTTTACAGAAGAAAAAAGCTTTATAGATGCAATGTGATCTGTGTTTGATTTCGTTATATGCTTAATGTATTTCTATTTTTGCCTTCCAATTGTGTATGTCCGCAAAAGCCGAGAATTTTGATTTTTGGTAAAGGTAAAATAAATGGACAATGTGTCAGAAAATCTATTTATTGAAGAGTCACAAGAGTATATGCATTCAGAGCAAACAATTTCATGAGAAGATTTACTGTATATGGCTACTTATTTTCTTTTAGTTTGCTTTTCTATGAACTTAGTGAAAGAGAGAACGGCTAGAACGAATGTGTGCTAGAGTGTTGCTTGCATGCGAGATTGTGAAAGGTTGCGGCCTGTAACAGTGTAAAGTCACCAATGAAGCCTAAAGAAAGACAGACTTAGTTCTATAGTTCTCAGGTTCGAGCCACACCACAGTTTGAGTTTTGTGCTTCTTACTTCTTTTTTTTTAATAAGTCCCGTTTTTAATAAGTCGGGAGTACTGGTTGGACGAGAGGGAATAAATTTGAAATGAAAGACGGATTCAAACCCTGGTCAACAAGCAATACCACTTGAGTTACAAGCTCGTGGTTTGTGCTTCTTACTTCTTGGTTGCTCAACCCATCATTTGAAAACTATTATGTCAAGAACGTACTCTATTCTATTTTGTATATACGTCAATATGAAAATAAGAAGAAAATTTGTTAATGGGAAGTTGTAGCATGATATCTAGAGTGAACTCTAAGCATGAATACGAGGACAATTGGTACCATATGGTATTTTCGTATTGAAACCACCACATGAGCATTGAGCTGTTATTTTTTAATAAATTGGTGTAACTTGTTCTAAGTGCGTGACTTTGTGTTTTTGGTGTTGAATTCTGCTGTAAATTTTTGGTCCCATTAATGTTGTCCTTTGGTTGCTCAAACCAGTATTTACCTTTATTTTTATTTTTATTTCCTCCTCTCCCTCTTATTACAAAAACTCTGGTCCATTTGTTATAATGCTTCTTTCATTTCTTCTCATCTTTCCAAAGGTTCTGATGGAAGCAGCTTCAATAGCAGTGTGACTGACAAACAGGTAGATTTGTTTTTTTTTTTAAAAGGTTCATTGAACCGCGCTCTTTTCTATGTTGATTCTCAACTTAACGCTCTATCGAATCTCAGTTCTACCACACTAGTTTAATGTATCTTTAATGATAAATAAATCTTTTACACTTTGAAAGTTGTTCGACTGCAGTAGTTCAATACACCTGATTTCACTTGCTCTGTAGGAAAAAGTATGTGATAAATATTAGTTCTGCATATTTCTACATCATGCTTCTGAAAATTTGTATTACGTTCAGTTCATGTAGTTGAATTGCTCATGGTATTCTGAAAATAATTGCATCCTGGTCACGATCCTGAGAAAGTTCAACTTTTCCATCATTAGATTTCTTAGTTTTATGTTCTTTTTGCTTCCAAATATAAAGAGGTAATATTTCCCAATAATCATATTCTATGTTTTATAACTAAATTGTGTTAGCATATTTTCACTTTTGACCGCAATCTTAATCCTCTTGATTTACTGCTCTGTATTTTTTCTCTTTCATTTTTATTATTAAAATAAAATTCCATGTCTTTCGACAGGCTGAATTGGAGACTGTTGCTAAAATCACCCATGAGAAGATAAAGAAGAATGACACTACGGAAGCTAAGTAAGGGATTAATAATGAGTTGCCCTCTCAAATCAAATATATTTTGTTCTTGTCAACTTACAAGAAAATGAATGTATTGTTGCTGCTTTTCCCTTTTGCACTCATTTAACAGTGGTACCAAACCTTTCCAATTTCAAGATGTTTTCTCCCTTGAAAATGAAGATTCTAATGACATGGCAACTCTAATAGATAAAAAGGTGAGACATAATTTCTTTCTTTAAAAGGAAATTGTGCCACAGATTTTTAGAGATGCTTCCTCTTTAGAATGAAGCCCTTCCTGAGTTAGTTTCTTAATTGCAGGATAACGTGTTTGTGATGTCGAACAGGAAATCAAAGTATCCTGTACTTCAAGTAGATTTTAGGTAACTCCTTTAATTTTTATGGGTTTTTGACGGGTGATTTATACATGGATTCTCCAGATTTTGATTCTTCTGCATGTCTTGAAAAAAATGGTCTGAAGTTTGGTTTTTAGTGTCTTAGGAATTGCTGCGGTTCAACTTGAGATGATGATAACATATCATCTTAAAATTTTGGATTTTGTAGGCTGATCTCAGACTTGGTCGTTGTGACAGTCTCTGCTGCCATTGGTGGAATTGTCTTTTCCTGTTTAGGGCAGCCGGTTGGTCGTGCTATCTTGCCATTCTTTGTGCTGGCCTATTATTCATACTTTTGGCTGCTCTTAAATTCAGAAGCTGTGTTCTGAAAGTTGAAAATCTCCTTATCTAATGGCTATTTGTTTTAGGTTATTGTTGGCTATCTTCTAGCAGGGTCAATTATTGGACCTGGTGGTTTGAAATTTATTAGTGAGATGGTACAGGTGTGTTGACTCTAATATCCTGAATATCCTTTTGATGCTGAAACATTTTTTAATTTTGCAGAGGAAACATGCATGTTGTTCGGATGCTAGATGTTTTTAGCTGATAGTAGAACTGAGAACATAAGTCTCTATGTTCTCAGATTTTGTTTTTCCTTTTTAAGAGTGCAGCACATGAGATGTTTTTTGATTTTCTGAATGTTGTCTATGCTCGTATAAGTCCCTTATTTATTTATTCCTCTTTTTGAACAATTACATTCTTTATTGATTTTGTTTTCAGTAGTTTAGCTTGCTTTCTCCTCATCCTATCTCAGTCTATATTCTTTTAGAACTTTACATGGAGTTGGTCACAAGCTACCATCGATTGCCTCCAAAATAATGAGAATTAAAGGTTGAATATTATGTTGATGGTACAACTAATTTTTTGTCAATCAAACTATTGATGTTTAGATAACATAATTAGATAAAATACTTTAATTTAGTGCATTTTCAAGTGAATCTTTCATGCATACTTAGTGATTTGTGCAGTTTTCATCTACTTCAGTTTTTTTTTTTAATAAGTTGGGACTACTGGTTGGAGGGGATGGGATAAATTTCAGAAAAACTGAAAGATACCGGGTTCGAACCTCGGTCAACACCCTTACAAAGGGTGAGCGATACCACTTGAGCTACAAGCTCGTGGTTTTCATCTAATTCGGTTGGAAAGAAAATTATTAGAGAGTTGTGGTCAAGCAACCGGATTTTTCAGGGAATTAGTTGGCGGGCCTGCCAGCTACTCTGGGTGATTGTTTTCTTATAGCATTCCACTTTTGGTTGGACAGATGACACAAAATTTGTGGAGTTACTATTATAATCATTGGTTGATGCCAAAGCTTCCTAGAATATTGATCTATGCCTCCTTTGTGTGGGATAAGGGTGACCTACCTTACCGTGTTGTTGGTTAAGGCATCTGGCAGTTTCACTGGCTACTATTTTGTCATTGTAGTACCTGGAAACACTTTTTATGGGAAAAAAAAGAGATGGATAGTTTTCAGTTTTGAACTCTCTTTGTAACATTTACACAGTATCTTGCTATCTCTCAAGTAAGAAAATAATTGATCATCAGTACCTACCAGATTTTGTTGCTGCACTTCAACTGCATGCATTTGTTTACTCCTTTGATGTAATGAGGCACTAAGCTGTTAATTCGCCTCTTTCTCATTATTTTATTGATGACTTTACCTGGTAACTATTGCATGTGTTACTTTATTTTATTTCTTCTACTATTCCCTCCGTATTTCAGGTTGAGACTGTTGCGCAGTTTGGTGTTGTCTTTCTTTTATTTGCTTTGGGACTGGAGTTTTCTTTGTCAAAGGTAATGTTGTTTGCTTGATCAATATCACAGCCACAAGTTTTTCTAACTTCCTTCTTTAGAGTGCGCTAATATGTGCTATTAATGCAGCTTAAAGTTGTGGGTCCTGTTGCTGTTCTTGGTGGACTGCTTCAGATAATTATTCTTATATTCTTGTGTAGCATAACAGCATTGGTACACTTCTATTCTGTTATTTGCTTTTTTCGTGGGTGCTTGTTATAGCCTTTTATGCTAGTTCTACATGATATGTTTGCTGCAGTTATGTGGAGCAAGGTTTTCGGAGGGTGTATTTGTTGGTTGTTTTCTCTCAATGTCATCAACTGCAGTGGTAACTAACTATTATTTTTCGTTGCAAATACAAATTTATTCTTTACTCTTCCAATGGTGAAATAAAGGATGTAGCCATTGTACTAAATATTTGGTCTAATTCCTTGTAGGTAGTGAAATTTCTCGTTGAGCAGAATAGTAATAATGTCCTTCACGGTCAAGTGACAATAGGGACTCTTATTTTTCAGGTTTTCACTATTTATTTATTCATTTATTGTAATTTAAATGGCTAAATATGTTTAACTTCTCTTTTACCTCAACTGAGTGGATGGCGTTTTTTTCTATGTGAATGATCAACTATAGGACTGCGCTGTGGGATTGTTATTTGCGTTGCTCCCTGTTCTAGGAGGTAACAGTGGCATTTTGCATGGAATGCTCTCCATGGGAAAATCGTAAGCCCGGATAAAACATTTGTTATTACCTTTCCATAAAGTTTCATTTAGTAACCTATTTTGTATTGTTGATTTCAGACTACTCACTTTATCCATATATCTAGCCGTGGCTTATGCATTGGCTTGGTCTTTTGTTCCTCGGTTTCTAAAGTTGATGATGCAACTATCATCCCAAGTTAGTCAATTTATGAAATTTGATTTTTTTATTTGTCTGTATATTTGTTTATTTTATGAGAAAGCATACTTATATTATCTGCATGAAAATCCCTTTGCAAACATCTTTTAGAAATTTCTCTTGTTATTCTGTTTTCTTTATAACATGTGCATAAGCAACACTTGAGATATGCCAGAAACAACCAAAACTGGTGATTTATGCTCCTTATTTGATGGCTCTAGACCGTCAAATATTAAAGAATGAAGAATAGTTTGGGGTCTGAGTATAAGGTGTTCTCATGAGCATCATTTTCTTATTGCTCAGTGTCTAACTTTGGAGTCTGTGAATAATGATATCCTCCCATGAGCATGTATGTATAGATTATCATTTTTTCACTTATCAAATAACACTTAACAGTGTTCTGTACTAGAGAAGAGATATTAACTTAGAGTAGGCAAACTATTAATTTGTTCCAAATGTTGATTGAGATGTCTTATAGTTGACGTTGTTCTATTTCTTGGAGCTGATGGCTGTGTAAGAAGGGGGAAGAGAAAGAGCCACATACACAATCTTTTTCCTTGAACATGATCTTTTCTTACACTATGGGGGTTCTCAGTATCTTGGGTATTTTGATATTTAGGAAGGTCTATATCTTCTTACTCACAAAACTTTGTTTATTGTGATTCTTAGACAAATGAGCTCTATCAGCTAGCTGCTGTGGCCTTCTGCCTGATGTCGGCTTGGGTAAGGACAACATAATGATTATATGTTATCCATCATTTCTCATTTTCTTTTGTATGTTTAATATGTTCAATCATGTATTCCTCTAATTCCTCTAAGATCAAAGGCAAAATTGAAAATTTGTTGATAAGTTAAATATTTAAAGAAACAAGATTGATATGACCATAGTTGAATCGATGAATTAGGTTAAAGAAGAACTACTACACTAAGTCACTGATTGCTTGTTTGGTGGATGGTAGGTTATATGGCACATCAGATTGTGATATGACCATCTGTAAGCATGCATAATAGTCAATCACAAAAAAGTGTTTCTGCAAACCTCTATTTGGGACTTAAACCTAATGCAAAAGTCTTTAGGCATGAAGCAACAGACAGCTAGCTGAGGCTTACTGTCTGGTATAGTTTATGCTGAAGTTGTCACCCCGATTCAGTGAGGCATTTTTTCTGCAAAAATGACTCAGTTGGATGCTTATATACCTTCATTGTTTGAAGTCTTGCAATTTTCTGGCTGATCTTGTACAAATTGCATCTTTGGGTCTATAAAGAAAATTTTCATGTAGAGATCTGAACAGTCCCCAAACTGGAAAATTTGGTTTCCTTGATTGCTGGTGCAGGATTTTGTGTGAGAATCTGCAAAAGTGTGCAAATTTTCATAGAACTGAGCACTTCACATACAGAATGAACCATTTTAAGCTAGTTAAGCACATGCTATGTGGGCAATGGACATTTTCTTCCTTTCTCTGAACTACTTGTTAAAATGTTGGGGCATATGTGCATAAAAATTCAGTGTGTTTCCTAGTAATCTTATGTTTTCCCTTATTTCAGTGCAGTGATAAACTGGGTCTCAGTCTTGAATTGGGTTCATTTGTGGCTGGGGTCATGATATCCACTACAGAATTTGCACAGCATACCTCAAACCAGGTATTTCTGATGCTGCATTTTAATTTTTTTTTTTGGGTTAATTCTTACCTTGATGTTGATGTAATTAGAGTTCTAACGCTAACTATTCATCGTAGTGCTGAATTTTATCAGAATGTTGAATTCTTTGTCGATCATGCTGATTTGCATCTTTTATTGTGAATCAACGTGACCAATTTGTGAATAAAATTCAGTGTTGGTAATGTTGATAAAGTAATGGCCCGATTAGTTTCCCTACTGGTGAACATGTGGATGAATGAGTTATTGATGGAGACCATGATGAAGGCCCTTATGTTATTACATTCAACAACTAAATTAACTGGCACTATTCACAACATTTCTAATGTGGAAGTATACCAGAATTCTGACTTAAATGTATTTAAACTTGAACCATTCAAATTAAAATAAAAAATAAAAAAAAAGGAAGAAGAACACGTACTATTTCAACAGTTGTGATTTCCTCTCGGTTCTTTTTCTGGTGTTGAAATTTCAAATTTTCAAGAATTTGACATGATACTTTGGTTCGATAGTTTTGGATAAACTAATGAAGAATGTACTTTCTATCATCTAATTTCTTGGGGGACCCATAATTGTCTCAGGGATTTGAAGCGAGCCACTATATACTTTTTTAAGTGCATTTTTTCTTGTAGGTGGAACCAATTCGTAACTTCTTTGCTGCTCTGTTCCTTTCTAGTATTGGAATGCTCATACATGTGCAGTTCCTCTGGACACATGTGCATATATTGCTCGCATCGGTTATTCTGGTTGTTGTGGTTAAGACAACAGTTGCTGCTGGTATTACAAAGGCCTTTGGCTACAGTCTTAAGTTATCATTAAATGTGAGTTTGGCTTTGTCAGTTTTTCTCTATCGAAACAATTTTGTGTCTTGATTTATGAGTCTTCATGCGCTCTCAGGTTGGAGTTTTGCTGGCACAAATTGGAGAATTTGCATTTGTTCTCTTGAGTCGTGCCTCAAATTTGCATCTTGTTGAGGTGACTTCTTTCTACTTTTATTTCTTCTTATGTGCATTATGCTTTTTCTTCATTTTGTCTTGCATTATGAAAACGGATCTTGTTTCTCATATTCAATTTTTGAAGCATGTTTTGATGTGTCTTCCATTTTAGATTCATGACATTCTTTAACTTGTGACAGTCTGGATCTTGTATTCCTAGAGTGTTTCATATACACGTGGCATAATCCACCTGATGAAACACCATAAAGAATAGGAGATGCTATCATTTCATTTGAAAAATGGTATTTTGACCAAAAAAATTGTGAAAAAATATGCAGGGGAAGATGTATCTGCTTCTTCTTGGAACAACAGCGCTCAGTCTCGTAAGTTTTTCTTTTGTCCTAATTGCCCGGAGAATCCCCATAGTCATCTTTTCTTGATATGCGGTCAATAATGCTGCAGGTCACAACTCCTGTCTTATTCAAATTGATACCTGCTTTAATGCACTTGGGTGTTCTTATGCACTGGTTTCCTTCCGAGAGTGCAATTAACAATGAGGTGATATTCTATCTTGCCTATTGCAAAAATGCACGCACACAAAAACTTCAGGCATGCACTTGAACTCAAACACATAAATTTGTGAAACTGTACCTGAAATGACTTTCAGATAACATACTTAAATTTTCTGCTGCATTAGATGCCCTCGAAAGCAATTGCATTAGGCAAAGTATCAGATATTATGTCTCCAACTTCTATTCTTCCTTCGTTGAGAGATTATTTCACACCTATATCCACTGAACTTGATTTCTATTGAAATCCAATTAATTTTAACATTGATTTCATGCTTCAATTATCACGCTGAATGTTAAATCCTGGACGCCATGTGAAAATTGAAATCTTGTTTTGAACTGCAGGAGAAAGTCCCCATGGTACGAAGCACGTGACAGAGTTCTGGAACTATTGCAGTCACTTGATGCAAACTGTGTAAGAAGCTCAATGTAGAAGTAAAACTGATTTTTACGGCAGAGAGTACGCAGGTGTGTAGGAGGCTTGCACATATTTGGCATGTAGAACAGCAGCAAAATAGATGGTATACACATTCATTAAACACACATTATCATTTGAGAGACCTTATATTCTTTTGTGTACATAAATAGGCTTATATTGCAGGATTCGTAAATTTTCACGGGCTTAGAGCATAATGTTATTAGATACTCGTAGAACTCTTTTGCTATTACATAACGCTTATATTCAAATTTCCAATCCACTTAGATGATCTTGTGTTAGTATGTTTTTCTTATCGAACTTGAAAATTGATTTTATTTATTTTTAATTTTTTTTTTTTTTGACAAGGAAGATTGATTTGTTGATTATATAGTCGAGTTGAGAAGAGTTTTCAGTTATTAATCTTAAGGTTAGGTTTAATTAGTGTACTTCACTAATCATTCACGGAAATGTTTAAGAAACTTATAGGCTTTCGTGCAAGATTAATGGGCATGAACAATTGCACCTTGACTGTCCAAATAAGGCTTGTTGATGATTGTATCAACCTAAACAAGTGTATCATAACCCATTTTGATGTGTTGATGTATTTTCAGTATATAAAATTTGCTAAAATTACAAGCTTTTAGGCTACTTTTGGTAGGGAAAATGGACATTTTTCTAAACATCGTTTACAATGATTCTATGTTTGGTTTCTCATCAAACTTAGTATTTTAGTTAATTAATAGTGGTAACTATTGAATTAATTATAACAAAATTGTACTGGTTCAATTTTTTTAATTATATGTTATCTCTTGTTTTAAAAGCTAAGGTCTTGGGAATTGATTAAATATATATAATTAAAAAATAGTAATATTTTAAGTATTATTCACTTGAGATCAAATCTCACCCTTATTACATTTCACGTTCCAAATATCATAAACACACGCTAACTCGCTAAGTATATGATCCGAACTGTCTAAACACAGCCTAAGTTCTTTGTTTTTTTCTTCTAAATCTTATTTTCTACTCGTTAAACAAAAATTTGTTTACCTAAACAAGTGTCCTTCTTTTTTTATTTTCAACATAAAGTTTTTCATTCCTTTAATACCATATGCGTAAATTAATGATTTAACAAAACTTAACCGCCAATTATTTTTTTAATAATAATAGTGTAAGTGGTAAATGTTACAAAATAGTCATTTAAAAAATCTAAAGATTAAAAATAACCATGTTTTGTAAACACATTTTTTTAGCCATTTCTAGTTAAATGAACATCTATGCGTTATAACAAAATGTTTGTTTCAAATTTCTGTTATTTCTCTCTCTTTCACTTATCTTATTTATCTTCTTACTCTATTTTTTAAACTTTTTTAAGAAATCGAACCTGTATTTTTATTTTTAAATATGGAATATGGGTGTTGAATTAAATACGAAAAAGGATTAATTTGATATATTATTCCTACGGTTTAAAACGAAATATTGTTTTTTAATTCAAAGCTATTTTTTGGGAAAAAAATTGTTAAAATACGTTATTATTGATTGATTGAAGATTTTATAGGTTTGGGTTCAAAAATAGTGTTACAAATTTTGGATTTTTTTGTTTCAAAATCAAGTTACATTTTTTTCGAATCACAATTTAAAACACGATGCCTAAAAAAGGATGTGTGTTTTTGCACGATTAAATTTTTTCTGAAAAAAATGCCACCTTTTTTTTTTTTTTTTTGATGTGTTTAAAAAATAAAGTAAAAAACATATTTTTGTTTGGAATCCTTAAAAATAAACTGATATTCTAGTCCTTAATAACAAAATTTTACTTTTTATTTTATTTTTTCAAAAAGTTTTTTATTTTTAAAAAAATATGAATAAATTAATGATTTAACAACGCCTACCGCCAATTATTATTTTTTAAAATAATAGTGTAATAACACAAACTTTACTTTTAAATTTTCACCTCAGGAGAGGCTTGAAATTCAAGCTTTGATTTTTAAAAAGAACTCCCGCGAGCACGGGCTTGGCCCAGATTTTGGGCTGAAAAGCCCAACTGACTCAAGTTCGATAAACGAAGACTTTCCACTTTAAGCATTGCGTCTCTCTCTCTCTCTCTCAATCTCAGACGCGCACAGTTGCAGAAAAAGAGAGGGAACAATGGAGAAGGTTCGATGCCAGAGAATCGGATGCGACGCGATGTTCTCCGAAGACGATAATCCCGATGGCTCTTGTACTTATCATGATGCTGTATGTACACCTCTTACTTATCACGATATCGGCGTAGTTTAGTTTATGGGTTTATCATTCAACTTGCTTTTTCGATGAGAGCTTACTTGTTGGTGGTTGAGATTCAGTAGAGTTACTTTGAAGTATTGAATGGTGGTGTATTGCAAATTTTATTACGGCTCAATTGGTTTTCATTTTTTTTTTTTTTGAGAAATCGGTTTTCATTTAGTTATTTCTATTTTTTCCCCTGATAACAAACATAGGAAGCTCTGCCTTTCTAGTTTAATTAATCGTTACTGGTTGTGGAATGATATTTCGTTTTGTCTCCTTTTCATGAAGAGGAAGAGAGGTGTTGGATATGATTCATTAGAACAATTTTTGGCTGAGGGGTTTTTGCGAAGACATTGGTTGCAGTCGGGTCTTATTGCTCGTTCGAGTACACTAGAACAATATAACACTGATCAAGGGCAGGCCAGGAAGTGATGAGGGCAGAAAGAAATTGATGGATCTAGAACTGAGACTTGGGCTATAGTCTATAGATATCTTTGTATGCTGCCTGAATATCTATCTTTAAATGTTTTCATTAGCTGATTTATCCACTTGGCATCTGTTCAATCTACCATCCTTATATTTGTTTGTCCTTTCAAACTCTCTTTTCAATCTTCCTCCCCTTCTCCTATTATGTTATCTCCATGTCCTGTTTTGTTGGCGTGATATTCATACTCGATATAACCAGTGCCACTTGTACACCCATTGTCCATTTCTGTATTTTGATGTATGATCAGCTCCTCTTTTAATAATACATGATATTTTTTGTTGAGGGTGTGGGGTTGCTAATGGATTATAGTTTTTTTCACAAAGTAAAGAGTTCATGGTATCTCATTGCCATTTATTATTTTCTGCTTGGAGCATTGATATATCCCAACTGATATCTTAACATTGTTTTGTTTGATGTTCATCTTATTTCATCTGTGTTGGCATAACTATGCTAGACTGTGTATTTTGGAACTTACGTGGACCTGCAATTTCATCCCCCCTTTTAATCATTTTCGCCTTAATTTTTCACTAATCAATATCGTCTTCTGATGCATGGCGTTATCACCTGCTGCTGATGCCCCTTCATCAGGGTGTAAGTTGCCATCCTTTCTTTTTTGCTGGTCTCAATTGATGATGTATCCATTATGCCATTGATGAACCTATATATTCCTAAAACGAATGGCAAAATTTTCTTTCCCAGCCATTATTTCATGATGGGATGAAAGAATGGAGCTGTTGCAAGAAAAGGAGTCATGATTTCAGTTTATTTTTGGAAATTCCTGGGTATGTATCCTTTCTCTTTCTCCAAACTATGCATTCTTCTCAGTGGTGTTATTTGAACCTTGGGCTTTAAATTTTGCCAGTATAGATGAGCTTGAGCCAATGTTTTTGCTGTCCTCAAACTGTGACTAGCACACTATACTGTTTCTCTTGCTGCCATAATTGATATTTTTGCAGTAGTTTGAAGTTATTTTATATAGCTAATGTTCTGGATCTTATCAGTACAAATCTTTGCCGAGGCTGATTCTATTACTATATCACCTATTTGTGTCTGCAAATACCATCATGAATTTTGACAGGGTTTTAAACTATATGCATTTGCCCCTTCTGTCTAGTTTGATATTTGAGTTGCATATCCTTTTCATGATTAGTGTCCATTAATGTCATTTGGTTTGTGATTTATATGTTTTGTTCGTAAAAGGTGACATGGTCAATCTGAAGTTGCAAAACATAAAAAAACACCCGACTGTAAAACCTTTGGTTAATTGGAATGGTGTTGATTATGTTTTCCAGTATTCCCATGCAATTTGATGATAATGTTTCATTCGTCTTACATGAATGGAAACCGTCAACATGCTATGGTTTGTGATTATATATTCTGTGCCAATAAAAGCTGATTGTTATTGATATCTGAAGTTGCAAGACAGGAAAACACACAACTGAAAAACCAGTGCTTGCAAAGAAGGCAGCTCCACCTCCAAGGCAACTGGTTTCTGCTCGAACTTCCGCTGCCAATTTATCTTCAAAAGATACTTGTCCTAGGTGCCGCCAAGGATTTTTCTGCTCTGATCATGGTATCTAATTTATCTCTTGGTCTGACTTCTTTTTCTTCTGAGGGGTAAATTATTTTTAGAAGAATTATATGGTGCTAATATCATTCAACAAAATAGGCTAGTTCCACTCAGTTAAAGGACTCTAAAATGCATAGTTAGTTTGAACTGCAAACACTGACGCCCTATCATAAAGTGAATTTTGTTGGTGTTGGTGGAGTGGATATCCTTTCATTTTTAATTTTTTTTTTCCTGGGGATAGTGATAAAAAAAATCTTGAAAGAGGAAGGATGAATTTTGGGTGTGATTGGATATGAGATGAAAATGTATTGTTAAAAGTTGATTTGAAATAGAAATAACAAAATAATGATGGGATATGATTGGTGATTGGAATATGTGAGTGAGTGAGTGAATAGTGGATTTTTTTTTGAAAATGTATAATAATGATAATTGATTTGATTATGTTTTTCTTTTTCTCTTTTTCTTTAAATGAGTAGATGTAATTGGGAAAAGGAAAAGTGGGAGTGAGTAAACAATATTTTCTGAAAAAGTTATAAGCAATCGCATTTTGGGGTGAAAAAATTCTCTAGTGGAACGAAATGAAAAAATTTCATATCCAATTGCGCCTCCTTATTGTTTCGTCTACCTTTTTTCTCTGCCAAGGTTCAAATGCCAGAGAATTGAATCCAAAACCTGCCGCAAGTGCATGTAATGAAAGCAATCAAGATTTGCAAGAATCCCAACCACCTCCTGCAAAGAAGGTTGTTGATATAAACCAACCTCAAATCTGTAAAAATAAGGGATGTGGTAAAAGTTTTAAAGAGAAGGATAATCATGATACCGCATGCAGTTACCATCCTGGCCCGGCAGTTTTCCATGACAGGATGAGAGGGGTAAGAACACGGTAAACTTAATTTTCTCCATGATTTTATTTCTTTCAGCTGGCTTGTAAACTTATTTTTCGTTCATGATTGTTAATGTTGCAGTGGAAATGCTGCGACATTCATGTCAAAGAATTTGATGAGTTCATGAGCATACCACCTTGCACAAAGGGATGGCACAATGCCGATCCAGTGTCGTGATAAAAGATTTAACACTTCAAAAAGGTTTCGTTTCTTTCTCCGATTTAACTGTGATTTGTGATGTGAAACATTTATGCTGCAGTTTATCATCATGTACGCTTTCTTCTATAATAAACTTCATTGAGAACTTTTTAGTTGTGACCTCTTTATCAGTTTCAGGCTTTCAGCAATATTTAACTCCTCTGTTCATATTACTTTTCCAGGGAGACCAGAGTTTAGCATTATTGCAACGCCAGAAATAAATTTGCCATACCTATGACTAAGTGCTTCTATAACTATAAGCTACATAAAAATAGATTTTTAAAAATGATAATTATATCACTAACAATATCTGAATTTTTAATGTTTAGTTATTGACAGAGCCATCAAACCACCCATTTAGTGTTCGAACTGGAAACCAGTTGGTAGATATTTTCATGCGAAAAAATTGCAGATGAGATCTAGTTTGATTGAACCTGTAATTAATTATATATAATTATAATTGTATTATCATGTGATTGGTGTTTTTTTAGATCTGTATTATTACATGAGAAATATGTGTTTGGTAATTTTCTTTAGATATGTATAAATCACATGACATATAAATTTGTTTTACTATGATTGACTCGAGTTTTACTACTTCATAAAAAGAATGATAATTGTAAAGTGTAAACGATTATAAGTATAGCTGTTATATATGATTTATTAGTCAATCAAATTAAATGAAAACTATTTGATTAATTTATCCATAATGGTATAAAATTACTATGTTGTGCTTAAAATCAATTAATAAAAATCTATAAACCAAAAAATAAGGTTTCAATCTTGGTCATTGAAAATAATCCCCAAGAGGGTGGTCTCATTTGATCTAAATCATATATATATCAAAATATTTAAGTTAGTTTTTTTCAAAAATGAAAACTATAAAAAAAGAATTAATTCAATTAGTTTCAGATCGATTTTAATTGATTTGATCTAATTTTATGATACATTTATAAAAACAAATAGACTACTATCAATTAGTATTTGGGCCGATCAGTTCACTTCTATTTTCATGCCGATTTTAAAAATAATAAGTGACACTGGGTTTTCTCTACCTATAATTTAAAGTCGCAAAGAGAAAGAAAGGGGATTTCTGTAGGAAAAAGAATTGTCAGTTTGACCCTTTAAGTTTTTGTATTTTATGTATGTTGTCTGACCAAATAATTGAAGAAATAGTGAAGTTTGCATACAAACATACATACATATATACTTGTCAAAAAAAAAAAAAACATACATATATATGTATAATTTATTATATATGATGGTTATAGGGTGTGATAGTTATCACGGGTCCTATGATGTGTATCATCAATCCCCTTCTTTAATTTCTTATCAACAAAAAGCCCTGTGGATCCCACAACATCTCATTTTCTCTCTATTCTCTTGTTCTCAATACGTTATGCATTTTCATTCTCAAAAAAAAAAATACGTTATGCATTTTCCTTCACTATTTACCATTTTGCCTCACTTTTATTATAATAAGTAGAAAATATCTCATATATTAATGTGGAAAACTTTTTGAAATTTGAACCCATATTAATATTACCTGCAATTATTACTACAGACATAAATGATAAACCTATTTTTTATACACTATTAAGTTGTGTTTGGCCTAGTTTGTAGACTAGTCAAATATAATAATCAAATAAATTACAAATCACTCCTACCTCATCATAATAGTCATTCTCTTTGGTAGGGATGGCAATTTCGCCCCGGCCGTGGGACCCGCCCCTCCCGTGACCCAGGGTGGGGCGAGGGACGGGTCTGGTTATCACTTCCGCCCGCGAGTACCCGTCCTACCCCGTCTTTATTTTTAAATATATTTTAATATATATTTTGCATATATAATATATAGTATAATTTTTACGTATTTTTATATTATAGCTAATATTTATAAATTAATAATAATAAATTTTGTAAATAATATTTTAAAATATAATTTCTTTTATTAATTTAGTTTAAAACGGGGAGTAAAGAGTCGCCGACCCGTGATGGTTTGCAGACGCCCGTGCCTAGAACGGGACAGGCACGGGTCCTGGCCGACCCACCCCAACCCACCCCATTGTTATCCCTAGTGTTTGGTATGAATTGAAATTTCGTGTTAAATTAGGAGATGTGTTAAATAATTTGTTAATATAATATTTAAAATGTTTGGTAAATAATTTAAAAGATGGTTATAGATTCCTAAATATGATATTAGAAATTTATATACTTTTTCTTTCAGATAAAAAAAATCCTAATTTAAGATTTCACAAATTTATTCCATTTGTTAGTATCAATTACAAAATGACTCTCAGTAGACTCAAAAAATATTTTATAAGAAATTTGTTATTTTTTAAAACCAAATGATCATATTTTGACGGATATTTAAAAGACTATATGAAATTGAAATATACTATAAGTTTATCTCCTTTTACTGGATTATCATAGCATTCATTTTTCATCTACACATATTAACAAGTATATTTTATATAAATATATGTGAATAATTAGTTATTTACGTAACAAACTTTTATTATTTTCCAAAATTAGTAAGTAAACAAATGGAAAAAGCAAAAGAAAGAGAGAATCCATCCATTTTTTGCCAGACCCCACGTGGCAATAAAGCCATGGTGAAAATGGCCAAAACAAGAATCTCACTCAATGATTACACATCCCAACAAATAGGGTCGCACCACCAAAACAACAAACTCAATTACCACATAATTAGCATTTATTATTTGTTAAAACTTAAAAAGATAATTCCCATTTAAGTCAACCAAATTATATAATAATCATCCATGAAGCCCTCTTTATCCTTTTTCCGTTTTGTCAAAATTATGATACACAAAGTACAAGTTTATTTATATCATCTGAAAAATAAGAATTCAGGGTAACACTTGCGAAATAAAAATATGTAGAGCTTATTATTATGTACTGGTATAATCCTTGAAATTAATTTTTTTATAAGTGTGACCCTCTTGGCCGACCTCTTAAGTATATAATTATTGTGAATCTGATAGAGTAATAGTTATATAAATTATAATATGAGCCATTTGAAGGGCATTTGTGTAAATGTACCTCTGAGAACATAATTTTCTAGAATCTCTTGATTGCATTTATTTTGAGGCAAATACATCAACCATCCTTCTCACTCGCGAAACTCTTTTGGAATTCCAAAATCTCCTCGGTTTTATAAAAAAAAAAAACATATCCAAGAGACTGACATGATTATCTAAATATGATATTATTTCAATAAATATCTTTTATCTTGAAACTATATGTTCAAAATTGCAATGAGACGTACGGACCTAAACTTAATAATTTTAACCCAATAATACATAAATGGCAACCAAAATAACAAACTACCAATAATGCCCACGAAACTGTCCAAAATTTACAATTATAAGCCAGTGAAAGCGACCCAACAACCAACACTATCTTTTTCAAAGACCTAAAAAAAGAGAAGAAATCGGTTTGAATGGAGTGTGGGGGCCCACCCACGCCTATATAGGCAGCCGACGGCGGAGCACCGGCGGATGCGCCGCTGTTATGTGTCTGCACTGCGCCCCTCTTTAAAGGCTGAGGCCTGCGCTTCTTGTTTCTACTGCCTATTCCACTTTTATCAGTGGCATAGCCCCCATAGGCATGGGCTACCCCACCTAGCCCCACTCACAGGCTGCCACTTGGCTTAATATTTCATCAGTTGAATATATCTTTGGCTGCAGAATATTTCTCCTCCACAACATATGCATTTATGACCCTCCAAAGTTTGACTATTCCTTCTCTATCTCACTATGAAACCTAGACAAAGACTTGTATCAGACGGTGTCACGAGCATCATTAATGAGACGGATCCGATAAGTAACTAAAATTTCTACTAAATCCAAACGCATAAAAGAGATTCATATATTTTGTTTTTTGTAGTATCCGTTTCATAAATTTAAGTCCATAGAATCGTCTCATATATGCATTATATTTTATTTAATATTGTTATTATAGATAAAATGTGTTAAATAATATCGTTGAATTACATTTGACATGTATTGATCATATTGTATGAATTGAAGATAAAATACTGTTAATTGAATGGAGGATTCCGAATTGACTAATATACATAAAGAGTATATGATAATTTTTTACAATAACTCTCAAAATTAGCGAAGTTTCATCAATTTTTCTACTTAATATGATAATTTTAAATATATTTTTTAAAAAGTTTTTTTATATATTTCAAAACAAGAAAAAGAGAAATAGAATTGCGACAATTTTTTTTTATTGATCGAGATTCGTGGATCTAATACACACTAACTAGATATTCGCAAATATTTTTAATTGAGTAGAGAAAGCGAAAAAAAGGTTTTGTGAGAACATGTACAATGATATAGTTTTTTTAATTCTATTTTTTATGGCCCTCAAATGTCACATTATTGCCACATCAATTCTCAAGGGTTAGCCCAACGGTCTTGAGGTTGCAATTATACATCAAGTGAGTTTTGGGTTCGAACTCTGACTATCGCGGAGTGAGGGGTTGGAATTTGCCCCTTATTCCCCAAAGATTAGGACCATCCCTAGAAAAGACGGATGTCCATAGTTGGGTTAAAAACTCGACTAGCGTGGAGTCCAGTTTGATCCTCGACCATCCTATTGTAGGGATACTCTGAGTCTTTAAAAATAGAGAGAGAAGAACATCTAACCTCTCTCCACTATAAAAAACTTTCTATCAACTTTTTTAAGAGTCTTAATCTATCCACATTATCTTTCATGTACCCCCTTTAAACAACGAGTTGGTTAGTGGAAATGAGCTTTTTTATTCCAATCCACAATGATCAAAGCTCTTTGTAAAGAGCTCTCATTTCCACAAAAAGGATTGCACCAACACTTGAAAATCCAAAACCTACAAAAATCACTATATTTTGCTAATTTTCTTTTCCAAAATGCCACATGATGTCAAAAAGATCATTCTAGAATCTTGGAAATTTATTAATGTCCAATTGGGCAAGATATGGTTATATTAAGACAACTTTGATTGACCGATAAAAAAAAAAAAAAAAGACAACTTTGATTGCACTATGTAGTTGCAAATGTAAGTTGAAACCTTTAGTTATAAACTCAAACATGTAACGGTCACTCCATAAGTTAGTTAGGTTTATCATTCAAACATCCAAAACAAATAATAATAATGATAGTAATAATAATAAAAGTAATAATAACACCTTTTCTTTAGGTAGCATTACTGCCATAATTCTTACAATTGAATGTAGTGATTTAAATCACAATTAATAACCAGCCTTTTAGTGATAAAGAATGGACACCTACAGTTAGGAAAAAAATGATGAATGAGGTGGGACTTTGAATGTCGAACCTCAAAATTCAATTTCATTTACGTTTTTGCTTGCTCAAACCTTATTGCATGCCAAATTGATGTGCACAAGATTTCATTACAATCAAGAATTTCAAATTCAGCCATGAGAATTGATCATCATTATCCTGATCAGTCAATCACGTTCGAATTGGCTTGGTCATTTACTTCTTCCCAAGGGACAAGATAAATAATGGGAAATGAAACGAAAAATAAAAACAAATTACATTGCAAGAATTTATATGGAAAACTCTAAAACCGAAGAATAACCACGTTTCAAAGAGAAATTCCACAGTATGGAAAAATTGTACAATCAAGCAAAAATTATCTCCCCCCCCCAATACTCCAACACTCTTATAGTAATTTGACCAATTTATATTCTTCTCCCAACTCTCTATATAAGATAATACATAAAAGGAATTTACGTAGTTCCAAAACACAAAGATTAAATTGTATTTGACTTGAAAAGTTGAAACAAAGACACTTGCATTCTTGAAGGATGAACTCCATCCATGAGGAGCTCCACTGTCCCTAGAGCTTCGTGGAGGAGGTGAATTGAGAGATATGTTGTTATTACAATGTAGTGGTTACAACGGGAAAGTCTCCACAATGGCTCAATTACAAATTGGAAATGAAACTATTCTATTACAAACAGAAACAAGAACTTCAGGAACTGAATAGTAAGCCGAGTTGAGATACTATCTCTATTCGCAAGACAATTACGTCTCGGCTAGTGCTCACGGTTTGACGTATTGCCTCCAAAGATAAAACAACTTTGTCTTCTGTGTAGTAGCACCACTAACACAGAAGCACCTTCGAACGAAAAAGTGTTGAAGACTGGTTGCTGGACTTTGAGTGCAGAATGCAGAAATATAGCTTTGAGTATGAATATTTACTGTGTAGAAAACTGCAATGCACAAAAAATGAATATATAGCCAACAATTCCACCTGCATGAGAAAAAACTGGGTAGTGGGCATTAATCATATGTAACAGGTGTTACATCCCACTACTGCATAACACTAGGTAGTGGGCTAACTTCAGGTGATCACCACTGCAGGAGTTACAACTCCAACAGTCACACGAATCTGAACACCTACAATGTCCAGATTCATTGGGCTCAAACAGTCCAACAACCACTTGAATTTGAGCCAAGCCCATTTTCGAGTGGCCCACTTGTGTTATAGTTTATACAACAAATAACACATTCTAGTAAATAAACTATGATTTATATTCCATGTGGGATAAGACAAAAGCCTTTCATCTCCCTTTACATAATATTTACATAATACCCATTTATGTGGCTACCTACGTGTATTAATTTCTCACTCACTGAAATTCGGTTTTGAGAAATAAAAAATACTACGAATATCTACTCGGAACGTAGATTAATAATACATAATTTAATTCCTCCAGAATTAAATATTTAGCCACCGCAAATTTGGTCAAAGTCGGGTCGACACCCACTTTATCAAACCAAAATTTTCAACATATGTCTCAACTAGTCAGGGTCCTGAGCTACTTTAGACTGAGTCAACACATAAGAAATCCTCATCCACCCTGCTGCCAGGGGATTCGAACCTCCAAAATGGGGGTGCTAGACCAAGCAGACATCACATCACGCAGGTCATTTACCAGTTGAGTTATGCCCCTGGGGGCAAGACACTTGCATTTTTTAAATAACATTAAGAAGTCCACATTCTCTCTTCACAATCCAATGTCGAACAAAATTCTTCTCTTTTATTGACACAAAAAACAACAAACTATATATTAGGGAGGAATCAATTGTCTTCACCAGCAATTAAGATTCTCATACCATAGAATCATCATACTCCAATGCATGAGTAGACCAATTAAAATCAACTATTATAAGAATTTCTTTGGTTCGTGTCCAAAAAACCCGTTGAAATTTGGGTGCAACATTCAACTTTTGGCTCTCCTAAAAATCCTTCAACCATCGACATAACTTCTACCACACAATCTCCATACATGCCAAGCTAATGCCTCTGTGAAGATTCCACACACACTATACATACATGCTAAGTCAATGCTTGTGTACAAAAATTCATGGACCTACTAACACCATCATATCATCTTTCATGGGAGCTAGTGGCATACCATAAGTATGTACGTTTCGTCCTAAAATAAAATTTTCACTGTCACAATGTTAGCTTTGGATTTGGAGCTATTTGCTAGACCAATTCCTCCTACACCTTGACAACACCACTTCAAAGCCTTGTGTAACCTGGATCGTAGTCTTGGATTCGGACCTTAGATTTGGAGCTATTTGTTAGATCAGCTCCCCCTCTCCCTTGACGATTCCATTTCAAAGCCTTGTGTAACATGGATTGTAGCCTTGGATCCAGAGCTATTTGTCAGACAAGTTCTACCTCCATCGTGACAACTCTGCTTCAAATAGGAATGAAAATGAAAGATTTGACAACGTATAAATTTTTTATACTCGACTCAGTGAGTGAGAAATTAATACACGTAGAAATCCCACGGCCATTGATACCAGGATTTGATACTCGACTCAGGATTTGATACCACTTGCCGGGAAAAAAATCCCACGGCCATCCATAGGGACCATAAAAATAATCAAGAAATAAAACGAAAAAATAACAATAATCCACAACATATGAATTTATGTAGAAAACTCCATAATCGGAGAAAAACCATGGGCCCCAGAGAAATTCCACTGTATAAAAAATGTGTACAATCAACACATAATAGATCATTTCTATTCAGATTATATATATTCTATTCTATTCACAATAAGTGTCTTTTTGGCACATTGAAAAATCTTCAAAAAAGATGTCTTTTTTATATTTTCAAGGCTAGTGAGAATAATATTTTTTCAAATTACCCTTAAATTTATTGTTTTCCAACTAACACTAATGTATAAATTTGGTTGTTTCAAAGTAGCATTTATGATTAATTATGGTATATTTGGTATTTAACATAACTTTTAATATGTATGTTTTTTCCTAAAAAAACACTTATTTTGAATAGGAGGGAATATATGATAAATTATGCCAAATCGATTCTCTATTTCAAATTATGTTTGATTTCGTATTTCAAATATATATCACTAGTACACATCAATGTATATTGATGATGTTAAACATACACTTGGAGATCATGTGTAGTATATATGTAACCTTGTATTAGTTTTATGGCAGCAAATGATTGTGGCAGAGGAAGGAACATAAGAAATAGTAAAAAAGTAGATTACCACGTAATCTTTAATTTTTTACACACTGCATAGAGTATAATTTGATTTAACTAATATAGGCTTAAGATGCTTCCTTTGCAACAGTAATTGATTCCTCTTTCTTACTTTCTTTTTCGGTGCAAATGAAGAAAAAAGAGTATAATTGATCCACACAATTTATGAAAGTAATTTTCGACTAACTTAGTCAAGGCAAAATAATGTATCTTTAAATTCCTTATTTACGTATGTACACCTATCCATGTGACATTTTGCAATTTTTCCCCCCCCCAACATCCGTACATCTTGTGGGATTTTTGCCTAATATCAATAAAGTATTTTTAATATTTGCTAAAATAGAAATTCTCCATCCGTTTCAAATATATAATCTATTATTATATTTTGGGAAGTCCCAAATATATAGTTAACTTTCTATATTTAATAGAATTTTTTCATTTATTTATTATTGTAACTCTATTTAATATGCATTTTGTAATGTATCAATAAAGGCAAATCAATTAAATATTCCGCATATTTGTAATTTCCAATACATTTTTAATCTGTTTGAAAAATTAAATTGGACTATATAATTAGGATGAATAGAGTATAATAAAATCATATTTGGATTGGACGGTAATTACAAAAAAAAACCATTGAAAAAAAAACTTTTTAATTTCTTTCTTTTCCATTTGAATCATCATAAAATCACCACTCCACTTGCATATGGCAGGTACCACCTAATCCAAGTGTTAATTCCAATTTAAGTTATTTTTGGAATTATATGACAATTTGGGACTTTATCTTTTTGTTCGTATTTAATTTCCCAAGTACTTTAATCTCATTCAAGTTGATTTGAATCGCTGATGAATTGGATAGTAGTTTTCAAGATTTCATTTTTACCCACTTTTGTTACTAAGAATACAAATTTACCCAACATATAAACCATCTCTGTTCAATAAAATTATCTATTTAGCCCAACAATCAAACTGCACTAAAATCTCCATATTAAAATCCATTCTTGAAATATGAAAACAATCTCGGACTTGATGAGATGCATTCAATTTTTTTATTTTTTCACCACAAGTTAGAGAGAATATCCTCTGACCCCCAAAATTTTCCATTTCTCAACAAAACAAATTCACTAAATTGCACCCCCATAATGATTCCATACATAATTGTGAAACTTGATTGCATCACCATAAAATCAGTCTGCACTGATCCACAGGCAAAAGGGTCAAACAAATTTTCCTTGGAGATCAAGAAAATCGATTTTACTGTTCCCATTTTGAGGTAAAAATTAAATATTTTACACCAAAAGTGTATTAATAAAAATGGAAAAAGGTTCTTCATCTTTTCTTTTTCTCTCTTTTTTATTTTTTACTTTTAAAATCATGGAATCATTTTTTTAACCCAGAGTAAAAGTAACCTTGGTCTCCATACTAAGAATGTCCTTCAATTTTGACTACTATTGTTGTCATACAAATATAGCTGGAAAATATAACACATATTAGCAGTGAAAATGAAGAGAGAGTGGAAATAGCAATTTTTCCTGTATGCTTTAAATCAGCCAATCCCTCAGTCCCTCTTTACCAGAGATATATTGAGCACGGCCCACTCCCAATCCCACGCTCGAGATTATAAGTGGAAACCACGCACTTCCTTTTTGCTGGTCCATGTCAACATTGACATGCATGCAAAAGCAATGAGGATAGAAAATTCAAGTGTAGTCAATTTCTGATTAAAATTGGAATAAAATACTTATGCAAATTTTTTTTAAGTTTAATAATGATCTGGTCTATATTTTACAATTAGTTTATTTCATGATATTTTGCTATTACAAAATAAACAAAACTTGTTAGGTGGTCCCATAAATCTACCCAATGGTATTTTTATTTATTAGCAATGACCGGTATAAACAATCCATTTAAAAATATTATCCAATGATGTTTTTATTTTATTAACATTTAGTAATCCTTTCTAAAAATATACTTAAAACTTGAAAATATTTAATGATCAATTAAAAATATTAGTTTTTTTCACTAAAAATATTAGTAGCTTTCCTGAAAAAATATTAGTTTAGTAGGTTCTCTAAAAAATAATAATATTTCGTTGATTAGCCACTGAGTCCGCGGTCGGATATATCCATTACACTAAATGAGATTACCTTTTAAAAATATCCATTGCAAATATGGCGCGCGTTTGGATACTGAGAAAAAAGTGATTAATAAAAAGGTGTCAAAAAATGCAACAACTTCGGGAAACGGCAGTACGGCTGACGGCTGCTTGCTAATAACTCATATCATCTTAGTTTCTTCTCACAGTCACTGTTTAACGTCGCTTCACCGCCGTTTAACTCTATCTTCACCTTCTTCTCTCTCTATATCTATTCGTACATATATACTTACACACATTTGTTTTCAGTTTTCTCTCTCTTCATTACACAACGTTGCAAATGGTGTGGCTTTGTGCACAGTACTGTGTGTGTGCAGTGCTGTTGGCTAACATTTAACGCACTCCCTTTCTCTTTCAACTCTCTCTCTCTCTCTCTCTCTCTCTCTCTCTCTCTCTCACTCTCTTCCCTTATTGCTTCTGCTGCTCTGCCTTACAGTTCACGCCAAACGCCTGCTACTCTGTAACTATTCTGCTTTCTCTCTCTTTCTCTCTTCTCTACAAACAGATATTCCTACAAACCCCACAATACATTCACATACTTTGCGTTTCCTTTTTCTGTAACGATCTATCACATTTCATCTATGAGGAGGGAGGGATAAGATGTGGTCGAGAGATTGAGATTTTTGCTCCAACACTTTTATTTCCTCTGTCTGTCTGTTTATGTGCATCTCTGCAGTTGGGTTTGTGGAATGATAGAGGAACAAGAGCTGTTTGTGAAGAGAAAGACGAATATGAAAGTGGAGTTGTGCTATTTTGTGGTGGTATTACTGTTTCTGTTTCCTCTCGCTTCAACTCTCAGTGATGAAGGTGCCTCTTTCTTTTACCCTGAGGTTTTGTTTTCTGTACTGCGTGTTTATGGGGTTTTATTTTTTATGTACTGCGAATTTTTTTATTGTGGTATTGACCTTTGAGATTCCCATTGTGAAGAATGTGACTTTTGGCCTTTAGCTATAACTTTCCCCTCTGTTTTGTGACTTTTTATGCTCGTTTTGGAAACTTTAGATTTTTGGCTTTAAAGCTACAGAAGGATAATGTCCATTTTCTCAATTTTTTTCTTCTCTTTCATTTTTTTTTTTCATTTGGATAATTTCTTCTCTATTTTCATTTACTTGGTTTCAGAGGAAATTTGAATACGTTCGACCGTATTGCGTTTTGACATCCAGAGATAATATAACAATCATTGAACTTTCATGGCCAATAATGAGAAAGTTTCTGGGTTACTTCCACATTCCCCTTTATTTGGTATTATGTCATTTCTGTTATTTAAGTGTGGGTTATGGTTTTATGACACTTTCATCTAGTGTCCAAGATTTCCAAAAAGTAAAGATCTTTCTTTGCGTCTACAATTCCTTTTTTTAATCATTTTCGACACTGTTGTTTGTATTGTGCTTGTCGGCTAGAGCCGAGTTATCTTATTATTTATGTTGCTAATGACCACACAGTTTATAATAATGGATTCTTAATTTGCAACTGATTGGCAGTTAGGGCCTTGGGTCATTACTTTATTATTTTATCCAAAGAAAAGAATATTTTGTTTGGGGAAGGTCACAAAAAAGGCACTGTTTATTGTTTATTTATTTAGTTTTCTTGTCGGAAATGCATTTTGTTGGCTTGTATGAACTTGTAAAGTGTATTTTTGCATTTGGGTGGCTATTGGATATAAATTTTATTTCTAATACAGTTTTGTGAATGGTGGTTACAGGCAAAGCATTGATGTCTATTAAAGCTTCGTTTAGTAACGTGGCTAATGTGCTATTGGACTGGGATGAGGTTCAGAATGATGATTTCTGTTCTTGGAGGGGTGTATCTTGTGCCAATATCAGCATGTCCGTTGTTGCCCTGTATGTTTTTCTTCCTATTTCATCGGCTTCTATTTTAAATCAAAAAACACAGCCACATGTGGATTATTATTCAGTACTATTTTAGCTATCCCATATACATTTGACTGAATTTTATCTTCTGTGATGGTCTCTGCTGCTAAAGGAATCTGTCAAATCTGAACTTGGGTGGAGAAATTTCACCAGCTATTGGAGATTTGAGAAACCTTCAGTCAGTGTAAGTACTAATGGGGAATATGAATGGCCTTTTCTATTCTAGCACCAATTGTTGTTGTTTGGTTCTAATATGCATATATTGTTGTCTTTATTTGGCAGAGATCTTCAAGGAAACAAATTAACTGGTCAAATACCAGATGAGATTGGAAACTGTATCTCACTTTTACTAATGTAAGTTCAGTGATTACCCTGGTACAGATTAAGGTTAAGATGTTTGAAGCTTATAGATTTATAGTCATGGTAAGTTCTGAATAAAGTTAATGTTTTTCATATTTCAGTGATTTGTCTGATAATCTTCTTGAAGGAGACATACCCTTCTCGATCTCCAAGCTTAAGCAGCTTGAGCTATTGTAAGTCATATTTGTATTGTGCTCTATTTATATCCCCCTCAAAACTGTAGGCAATTAGCTGATATTCAAACATTACTATGTTAGGAACTTGAAGAACAACCAGCTAACTGGTCCAATTCCTTCGACGCTAACACAAATTCCAAACCTGAAGACACTGTAAGTTAGCTTCTGTATTTACTTCGGTGCAAGTTATGTCTTGTTGTTGGTTGATCTTTTACTAAATGTGCCTTTTGGTTTATCGTGCATGGCTCAAGTGATCTTGCTCGAAACCAGCTTATAGGAGAGATACCTAGATTGATATACTGGAATGAAGTACTGCAATATCTGTGAGTGAAGCAAATTCATTAATTATCTCGATTTAAATGGATAAATTTGTCATTTATTTCTTTAATAAGAAAGCAGTGCATTTACCATTTTTCCGCATCATGCAGTGGTTTGCGAGGAAATATGTTAACAGGAACATTGTCCCCTGATATGTGCCAACTGACTGGCCTTTGGTATTTGTAAGTGCTCGTCTGTTTCCTCTTTATTGCTCGACTCTTAAACTAGTACATACCATTGCAAGCTTACATTCTCTGATTGCTGCAGTGATGTTAGAGGCAATAACCTGACTGGAACTATACCAGACAACATTGGTAACTGCACAAGCTTTGAGATATTGTAAGTTCTTTACATAATTCCATGCACTACACTTTTGAGCCTTTTCTGTTGAGCTCTAAAATCTCAACATTTGGTGTCAGGGATATTTCTTACAATCAGATAACTGGAGAGATACCATACAATATTGGCTTTCTACAAGTAGCTACTCTGTAAGTTACTTTGTGATTGATCCTACTTATGAATGTGTACACTGAACTAATGCCTGCAAGTTCTCAATTTAGGATCACCAACAATGGGACATGCGCAAATTTTCACTTACTGCAAAAATTTCAGCTTAATATTGTTTAATTGTGGAGGACGGGATTGATTTTGCATGAAATGGTTTGCTTTGGATAGGTCATTACAAGGGAATATGTTAACTGGAAAAATTCCTGAGGTGATAGGTTTAATGCAAGCCCTTGCTGTCCTGTAAGTAATGCATGTTCTTGTTAGATCTTATGTTACGATGTCAAAATCAGCATCCCTGATCACTTTGCAAAGAAATATCATGACAAGCTGAAAATTTTATGTGACTTTTTTCAGGGATTTAAGCGAAAATGAATTAGTTGGACCAATTCCACGCATTCTTGGCAACCTCTCTTACACTGGAAAGCTGTTAGTTGATGCATCTCAAAATTTTGATTTCTTGAGGCATCTCTATTTTCTTTATTGTTTTTTCTTATCATTGCAATATGTTATGTCAGGTATCTTCATGGCAATAAACTTACTGGTCCTATTCCACCTGAGTTGGGAAATATGTCAAAGCTTAGCTATTTGTAAGATATATTCTCATAGTAAAATACATTATTGTCAGATTTGTTCTGTTTGTATTTTGTTACTAATTTAGCTCATTTTGAAGGCAATTAAATGACAACCAACTGACCGGAGGTATCCCTGCCGAACTCGGGAATTTGGAACAACTTTTTGAATTGTAAGTCACTATTTTGTTAATGTAACTCATTTCTTTTCCTACTGGTGATCATGTATTTAGTGAATGTGGGTCATTGTTTTCCAACAGAAATCTGGCGAACAACAATCTGGAAGGGCCCATTCCCGATAACATCAGCTCCTGCACGGCATTGAATCAGTTGTAAGATGTCTGATTTATTTTCTCATACATTACAAACTTGCTTTGTCTTATGTATATATGACTTGTGACTGTTCTTGTTTTTGTTTTCCCTTCTTGTCAGCAATGTGCATGGTAATCGTTTGAATGGATCGATTCCCTCTGGCTTAAAGCACCTGGAGAGCCTCACGTATCTGTATGTTTTCATTTTCTATTCATATATATTGGCAAAGGGGAATCTTTTGCAATAATAAAAGAAGGAATTTTGTTCTTGATCCATAGGAATCTTTCCTCCAACCAGTTTAGAGGCAGCATACCAGTTGAGCTTGGGCACATAATCAATCTTGATACATTGTGAGATTTGAGAATCAAATTTACACTTTAGAGTTTTTCCTTTTGTTCTCTGTATGACTTCCAGTTTTTCTTCATAGGGATCTTTCAAGTAACAATTTCTCAGGATCTGTTCCTGCTTCTGTTGGTGACCTGGAGCATCTTCTTACTCTGTAAGACTTATATTTTAGAACAGTCCTTGGAATTTCTATGGTGTTCAATATACCTAAATTGTATTTTTGATTTTAGGAACTTAAGTCACAATCATCTTGACGGACACATTCCTGCTGAATTTGGTAACCTAAGGAGCATACAGACAATGTGAGCCTTTTAAAGATAATTTCTTCCCATAATTCTTCCCCTGTTTTTGAGTAATGATCATATTGCTAACGACTCAAATCATTTTGTAGGGACATGTCTTTCAACAAGTTATCGGGCAGCATCCCTGAAGAATTGGGCCAACTCCAGAATTTAGCCTCTCTGTATGTTAATCTTTTAAGTGATTTTTTTGTGCCTTTATTGTCAACTATTACTATCTCTTATGCATTGTATAATTATATTTGGTTTGAGTTGCAGCATATTGAATAACAACGATTTGAGTGGAAAAATTCCTGAACAACTAAGTAACTGCTTAAGCCTTGACAAACTGTGAGTATCACGAATTTACCTTGGTTTCGTCTTCATTTTCACCCAACGCTCGTGGTATGTGTTATTGATCAATGTTTACACAGGAATGCTTCATATAACAACTTTACTGGGTTGGTTCCTGTAGGCAGAAACTTCTCTCGATTCTCACCTGACAGGTAGAAAAAATAAAAGATCTTACTCTAAAAAATTTGCTGGTTTACTCATCTTAGATGTAATCTTGCTGCTTATCTTGTTCTTTTATTTCAGCTTCATTGGGAATCCCTTATTATGTGGTCACTGGTTGGGCTCAATTTGTGATCCTTACCCACCGAAATCCAAAGGTACAGTATGATTTGATTCTCAGCTTTTATTGCATAGTCCTTCCGTTTTTTTTGTTAACCTTTGTCTCATATTATTTAGGATTTTTTGCTTATTCGTCCATTCTTATCTTTTCATTTGTTTGGAATTTAACATTGCGTTTTTTATATTTTTTTCAGCTATGTTTTCAAGAACAACAGTTGTTTGCATCACATTGGGCTTCATTACATTGCTATCAATGATAATAGTTGCTGTATACAAGTCCAACCAGCCAAAGCAGTTCATAAAGGGCTCTAACAAGAGTATGATGCAAGGTTATGAGCGCTTCTTTGTTCTATAATTTTTGCTTCCATTATTTTTCAGGTTTTGATGCAAGATTTCCTTGTTTATTGTAGGTTCATCATCGAAGTTGGTTGTTCTTCACATGGACATGGCTATCCATACATACGAAGATATAATGAGACTAACCGAGAATTTGAGTGAGAAATACATAATAGGATATGGAGCTTCCAGCACAGTATACAAATGCGTGTTGAAAAATTCCCGACCAATAGCAATTAAGCGAATTTATACTCAGTATCCTCACGACTCACGTGAGTTTGAGACTGAACTAGAAACAATCGGCAGTATAAGGCACAGAAACCTTGTCAGCTTGCATGGTTACTACATTTGTTCCCAGGGGAACCTTCTCTTCTACGATTACATGGAAAATGGATCTCTTTGGGATCTTCTTCATTGTTAGTAATTTCTCTTCAATTTTTCTTCATGGCCATGGAATATAGATTTTTATGTAACAGTATCATAGAATCTTGTCGATGGTTGAGCAAATAATACTTATTATTTCAATGGTTAATTGCAAAAATCCAATTATCTTTAAATTTACAGTTACCCCTTGACATTTCTTTCTATTTTAAAACTACTCCTTCAATGGTGCAATAGGGAGATATTTGTTTAGTAATACAAATGTTTTTGTAATTCTGAAGATATATCTGGTTCTCTTTGTAATTATGCTATATTTCAGAGTAGCTTTTGAAACTTTCCCTTATTTAATCTTGTGATTCCAAGTTTTTAATATATTACATTACACTTGGCTAATGTGCATTTCAGGCCCATCGAAAAAGGTGAAACTGGACTGGGAAACACGTCTGAAAGTTGCCGTTGGAGCTGCACAAGGACTTGCATACCTTCACCATGATTGCAACCCAAAAATCATTCACAGGGATGTGAAATCTTCGAATATTCTACTTGATGCAGATTTTGAAGCTCATCTTTCTGATTTTGGGATTGCAAAATGTCTGCCTACGGCGAAAACTCATGCATCTACGTATGTTCTGGGAACAATAGGCTACATTGACCCGGAGTATGCCAGGACTTCTAGGCTAACTGAAAAGTCCGACGTTTATAGCTTTGGCATTGTGCTTCTTGAGCTATTGACGGGAAAGAAGGCCGTGGACAACGACTTGAACTTGCATCAGCTGGTAAACATTTTCCATAGCTGTCCTTTGCATAAATCGGTTCAGTGGTTAATTGAATTCTTCTATTCTTCTTCTATTCTGTTAAATTACAAAAACACCCAACAATCTTCAAAATTACAATACCCCCTTGATATTTCTATTTTCTAAATTGCACCCTATTGAGGCGCATTAAGGGATTAATTGTAAGGGATAATTCCAAAAACTACCCCTGAGATTTCTGTGAATTACAAAAAAATCCAGAGAAGTTTGAAAATTACAAAATACCCCTTAAGTAGGTAATTGTAATATTTTTTACAAATGTAAGGGGGGTGTTTGAAATGTTTTTGTTTATGAAGAAGGGTAAGTGCAATACCGACTCAAACCTCATGGGAATTTTGTGTAATTTTAAAAACATCTGTTTTTTTGTTATTAACCCAAACCTCATGTAGTTTCTGTAATTATTCCTATTCTTAAAAGATGATTGATGTTCTTTTTTGTAATTAAGCTAAACATCAGGGGTGGTTTCTGTTGTTACCCCTAATGTAAAATGGCAACTAGGAGCAATCTTTTTCTTGGCACTTGTGTTTATTATCTCTGATATTCATATCTCAAAGAACACAAGTGACAAGTTTTTTTGCTTTTGCTCGTGTTATTTCAGGTGCTGTCTAAAGCAGACGACGACACATTAATGGAGGCCGTGGATCCTGAGGTCTCCATTACGTGCATGGATTTATCTCATGTAAGAAAAGCCTTTCAGCTGGCGTTGCTTTGCACAAAACGTCATCCGTCCGAGAGACCAACTATGCATGAGGTTTCTAGAGTTCTCGTCTCATTGTTGCCGCCTCCTCCCAATAAACCTTGCTCGACAGCACCTAAAAGTATCGATTATGCACAGTTTGTGATTGGTAAAGGCCAACAACAGTCCCATTTGCAAATGCCTCAACAGCAGCTCCAACAGGACAACAATTCATCTGATGCTCAGTGGTTTGTGAGATTTGGTGAGGTTATTTCCAAGAACAGTTTTTAAGAATCTGGCCTGGCTGCTTGCTTTTGTCTGTTTTCAAAGAGGTAAAATGGGTAAAGAAAGGGGTTATATAGTAAAATCCCAGTTTTGTTTTTCCTTGGTTGTATCATGGCCTGGATGGGAGAATTAATATGTTAGGCCTGTTTGCCCATACTATAGTTGGGGGAGTTGGAGAATATTTAAAATTGTTATTATTTATAGTTTAGGCAAAGTATTATCAATCAGGTTCTGTTGCTACAGTTAACTATTTTGTCAATATATGTAGGTACTGTACTACCTCTAATTAATGCAATTCACATGGATATTGTTGGCATATGATTGTCTAGTAGTTCTTTCCATTCATCTGGTATTTTGTTTCTCAGTATCTATTTTGTAATTCTACTCCATTCGTCTGTTATTTTGCTTCTCAAGGTTAAAACCAATGAAGAGTTAATTGAACATCTGAATTACACTGTGCCTTTTTTAACCAAATTAAAACTTGACCTATAGGAATTAATACCCCTTCCGTCCCAAATATATAGCCAAGTATTTCTTTTTGGGATGTCCCAAATATATATAGTCTACTTTCCACATTTAAAATACCTTTTTTCATTCTTTTACTATTATAACTTTATTTAATATGCATATTGTAATTTACATTATTCATTAAATGAGGACAAATCAAGTAATGGTTTTACATATTTGTAATTTCCAATACTTTTTTTTTAATCTGTGTGAAAAGTCCAATTGGACTATATAATTGGGACAGATGGAGTATTTTTCTTAGATTGGTTGTAGGGTTATTTCAAGTAATGTACTAGTTGATCTTGCTCCATATGAGAAAGTCGTTACTTCGAAGAAATTGCTAAACTATTGCTAATTTTATTAGGATGTAGTTGATATTATCTGGGCATTGCCTCCATGAATGTGTTATCTTCTATTTTATTTGTCTAGAGCAAGTTTGGGTCTAGGTCCAAAAAACTCTTAGTGGGAGGATGGGTGACAGACCCCAAACATTGGCACCCCTATTTAGTACTGCCTTGAAAATTAATGCAGGATAGGTTTCTCCTGGAAACAAAATTTACAAAAAACGGGGCTGAAAACAGAATAATCAGTAAATAATTGGAAAAAAAACAAACACAGAGACGAGGCAAACATTCTATTCCCATATTCATTACGGTTTTCAAATTCGTGATGCCTTCATCAGGAGTAAATCCTTGCCCACACAAGAAAGTCTTCAACAAAATCTAGCATTAAACTACAAGCTGTATCAATAAAACATAAACCTCCTATGTGAATGGTGCGCGAACCTACTTGGGACTAGCCACTGTAATCTCCCTCAGAAAACTTATTCTCTGGATAGAATACTGCCACAACTTCATTTCCCCCAAATTTTCTTCCATTCAGCCCTTGTCGAGCTTTCGTAGCACCTTCAGTATCGGCATACTCCAAGAAAACCTACACCAAAAGAATGTTAATAAGAAACACAAGGAAAACATGGAAGTGATAAGGTGAACTTCATATGCATATCAAAGTTGGAAGAAATTTTTCATGCTGAGGCCTCCCATTGTTAAAAAGCATTCTCAAGTGAACAAAAAATTGCTCGTTAACCAACCTTTCCTACACCTGGTGCCATTTCTCCGTCGGGAGAGGGGCGGGGAATGATAACATTCACCAAAGAACCTGCAAAATTAATGTGAAATGCTGAGTAACTGCGTTAATACTACAAGTATGTGTCTGTAATATGTGTCTTCTATTTAGCAGAATAAGGGACTTGAGAAGGCTAAAAAGAAAATATATCTCAAGGACGTGAATTATATATACCAAGGATGAAGATTGACAACACACAATGTAACTTTCACGTGTCAGAAGTGAAAAGGTAATTTAAAGTAGGGTTGGTTAGTTACAAAAATACCTCGAGGTTCTGTATAATTGTGGAAGAAAACCCAGCTATAATTCAAAATTACAAATGCCTCTTCAAGAGGGGGAGTTTGTAATACCATAAGGGGTTACTTGTAATTTTGAATGATAACTGGAGTTTTTTGTAATTAGTAATTAGGCTAAACTTCAAGGGTAGTTTTTGTAATTCACCCTTAAAGAAGTACTTACCAAACTTTCCACATTCAGTTCTCATGTCTTCTACTATATCTTCATAATCATCATCATCCTTGAGCTCATCCGGAGTAACCACTTGTGTTAAGCACACAACCTTCGTAGCTGGTGTAACGCTAGGTGCTAACATGAGTCTCTGCAAATAAAAATTAATGAAAATTATTTCAAAAACTGTTGTCAGACAGTTCCACTCAAAAAGAAATGATCACACTTTAGAATCAACAATCTTGAGGGTTGATGGTATCAAGTGTGATGGATAACAAGTACACACGAAATGAAATCTCATTACCTGCAATGCTATTTGTTGTTGGGCGTGCAATAGCACACTCTCTTGCTCAGGTTTAGGTTGTGTAGTACCCTGGTTAGCACGCCTGACTGTAAGTGTTTTATCGCCCATCTTTATACCATTAAGAGCTGCACAAGCAATATCTGTAACTGATAAATCCTGGTAAACGCAAAATGCATAGCCTTTGGAGTTCCCCGTTTCTCTATCTTTAACCAGATCAAAGCCCCGAAGCGGTCCAAAGGACTCAAGCAGCTCCCTGATCTGTGATTCTGTGAAATAATATGGTAATCCACCAACAAATATGCGATCGGGACCTTCAAGCCCACCAGAAGATCCTGGTGTCAACCCAACAGCTCCAAGATTCAGATTGGGATTAGGTTGACTGGGGCCAAGAGTGGCAGCCAGTGAGGGGTTATAATCACTGGGTCTTCTCACTTTAACTGGTGCACCCTGAAAAAAAATAGCAAATAAAACATGGAATACTTTCGGAAGAATTGTGTCAATATATGAAGTGCCTCGTATCATAGCAATATCAAAAAAGAGATTTGAGTACAATTCCTAGATTTATTTGACGAAGTTCTCATATTGAAATTTCAGATGCCTTCATAATTTGAAGTTTATAAAATGTGCATCACCTCAAAAATAATGCCATCTAAAGCCATCGCATTGCTAGCCTCTTCAACAGATCGCATCTCAACAAACGCAAATTTCTTCTCATGGTTAATATAAACATTCACCACAGCATCTCCTGAGGTTAAAAAAAAAAAGAAAAAAAAAGGTACAAAACATTCAAATTCACATCAGAAATGAACTAGAGTTTATAGTTGGTTGTTAACTAACCAGGACCAGCAGTATTCCCTCCAATTGCTGACATAACATGACTGAAGAAAGTTGCCACAGACTGCCATGGGAGAGAAAAAAGTGATAAGAAATTATAAGCATATATGACAATAAAAGTTGCCAATGAGCAAGAGGAATAGTGGATAAATCAAGGGCAGTGACAGGCGAAATTTAACTAACAGTTCAATTGGCAGATACCACATACTCAACTGTAACACAGTAACATTCAAGTCATGCGCAATATAATAGCATGAGAAGATATAAAACTTTATTGAAATGATTGAAAAATATCGTCAGTAATTTTAAAGAAAAGACGAGTCATGAACATTTAGACATAACTGAGAATTACGTAACATATATACGGTGCCACATATAGCAGGTGATATATCCAAGCACGTGGGCAAAAATGATATAGAACATATTATTACCTGTTCATTAGCAGTGGGGGAGAGTCCACCAACATAGACCCGTCGAGCATGTCTTGTCGCCTGGCAAAACAACATTTAAGGAATATTTTTGACAGTCAATTGTAACAAGAACTAGACAAAGGTACATATATTCAACCTGCTGAGTCATTGCCTGGACAGGCATTATGGGCAGTGCTCCAAACTGCCATAAAGTCAAGATAAATCTTTAGAAACAGAATCGAAGAGCTATAACATGGTCAGGGAAAAAAGAGATGAAAACCTGTCCGGCCGCCATAGGTAACATATTAGGAAACATTCCAGGAATGGTGGGAGTGATCCCAGGAAGCTGACCTGTAATTGCTAAACCAAGTTACACCTCACATATCATAAGTTGGTACATCTTTTTATTCGTGAATTACAGGACTGAGAGTTAACAATAGTTAGTTTAGTTTTTCCTTGATATAATTCATATTCTGGGCTAACTATCATCTTCAAGAAAACTCCAATGGAAAAAACAGCATTTATTAAAAATGTTTGTAAAAGCTACCAAACATGCAATCCTGGTTGAAGATGGACAAGACCTGTATTCATTCTTCTTGGTACATAAAAGCTACAGAAGTCGGCTCACGCCCATTGTCAGCACAGTGGGGCTAGTAGCCCAACATTGCCTTCTTAGAACATAACATAGGACATACAAAACAAACAAACAAACACCAACACAACAAGAAACCAAAAACCCTCTCAGTTCCAATCACCAAGCAAATAATTAAATAAAAACTGAATAGCCAATTTAGGAACTAGTACTCCAAATTGTGATAGATGCAAATTGAAGGACCGAGTACGCTTACCCAAAATGAAACCATGTATTTGATACGAACTTTGCACACTATATCAGGAAAAGGAAAAGAAGAAAGAAAGAAAAGTAATAGTTATCATATCAACTGAATTATAGAACAATTGTTTGGCTATACCTGCAACAGCAGCGGCAGCATTGGGAAGCAATGCAGCAGGAGGAGCCATGTCAAAACCACTCGTCCTTTTGCTGTAAAGTTATACCATTAAGGACAAGACAAGTGAAACAGGTGACAGTAATGATTGCTAAATTAAGTAAAATAACTCTTATGAGTGAGATCTACACCAAGCTAACAGGATTTATTTATATAGAAGAGCACCAGAATGGTGTAAAACTGGCATCAATGCAGTAAAAAGTAATCATGCCAGTTAATTGCTTTCCTTATCATGCGAAGGATTCAGAAATACATCTTACAATAGAAGCAACAGTTACACAACCAATGAACCTGAACAATAACCACAAAAAGTACTGCTTACAGAAAAACTAACTTCGCGAATGAGGATGTGAGTAAATTGGTCAAGATTGACCTACTCATTTAAAAATCAAAAGTAAGTTTTGGCGAAGTGCCAAATAAGTAAATAATTTCAATTCAAAAAGCACAATCACCTCATGATTAGCCATATTAATCAGCACGTAAAGCTCCAACCTCACCACCTAAAACTAATGCATGTTTCTAGCGCCCTTATTTTTACATATCTTTTCTTTGTCATTGAGAAAACAATTAGAGGTCACAACAGTTTTATCCACTTAAATGGCTACAATTTTTTTCGATGCCCTTTAACTTAATGACACACAACAACCAACAGATAGAAGAGTAGAAAGCACACAATCGTGTCAGATGTAAAACTTAGATTTCACCATATTTCACAATGAGCACAATAAGAAAATAGTAGAAGCGTGATTATCATGTACTCAGAAACAATGGTTTACTTTTACTTCTTTCAAAACTGAATAAAAAAAATAAAATAAAATGGTTTATATACATTATCAAGAGACAATGATGCATTTGCATTGCTTTGCCTTGTAGCTTGCATGAGAAAGCCTTCCCAGTCTGAATCACAAATTACAAAGAAACAAGAGAAGATTAACTGTCAAAACTACCTTTTGGAGCGTGAACGAGAACGTGACCTTGACCTGTGCTCAGATCTAGCCCTAGAGCGAGATTTAGATCTGTGCCTGTGTCTATCCTCCCTGTCTCGGTCGTAATCTCTGCGCCTGCAAGCCATAATAATTCAGGAATCAGAAAAATCACCTTGACAACAATGACATAGCAGGTGGCATGGACATTATTGAGGTGATAAAGGCAATAAATTTAATGAGGCAGATAATTGTTGTAGTAAAACCCTGAATTGATGTAGCTAAACCTAAGCGGAAATGAAGTCAGTCGACTGTCAGCTAGCAAAAGACACCTATTACAAAAGACTGTCTATAAATCATGAAATCACTTGGTCAAAATTTAATCTATAATTTTTTCCTTTGCGGAGAAATGCAGTACTGAATCCACAAACTAAGAAGAACAATATGCAATAAAAGGAATGTGACCATCGGCATTAACAAACACTACCCCTATCTCCGTGGCATTTTCTCACCTGTCAGAGTCTCGGCTTCTGTAATAGTCTTCATCATCGTCCCTATCTCTGGTCCTCTCCCTTCTCTCACTTCGGTCCCTGTGGCGGTCCCTGTGATGACGATCGCGATCCTTGTCTCGAACTCTCTCTCTATCCTTATCCCCATCCCTTCCCCTATCTCTGTCTCTGTCCCTCTCCCTTTCTTGTTCTCGGTCCTTATCCTTTTCCCTGTCCCGGTCTCTGTCTCGACCTCTTTCCCTTTCCTTATCCCTGCTTTTGGAGGACTCCCTATCCCTTTCTTTCACATGGTCACGAGATCCATGCTACAAAAAATGAAGTACAACAAATGTAACAAACAAACAAAATTAAGTTTCAAACAATGATCCACAGAAAAAGATGAATAAATTCCCATACAGCATATTCCATTAAATATCAAGATATTAAACAAAGAGAGAAAGAGAGAGAAGCATAATTATGAAAAAAACATCTTTTAAAACAAAGTTCCCCTCATGTTGTATTGCTATAGATATGTAATTGACATCTCCTGCACGGTTTCTGAAACTAAATGGGTGTTTGGTTTCATTTTTCATTTTAGTTTATATGTTTTATTGTTTTCTATTGTTACAAACATCCTTAAAGAAGAAAGGAAACAAGAAAGAAAAAGATTTGATTGTAATAGTCAAAATTGACACCATTTCCTCATAATATTGCTTCATATAGTAACTTTTTTTCTAATTCTTTGGCAGCTGATATCAAAGGTGAACTCAATGCATATAACATCACATTATCAATTATTAGAATTAACTATAGGTTAAATCAAATATTTTACAATATTACTTTTATTTTGTAAAGTATAAAAAAAGTGATAACCAAATACATTTCCTTATATTTGACATTTTATAACCTCCCTAAATCCCTACAAATTTTTCAATATTACTACATATACAATAAAATCAAATCAATTAGTGCAAACACATGTCATTTCACACAGAAAACCAATAACACAACAAAAACACACTTCAAAATGCGAAAACATGGAGGAAGTAAAAAAGCTCTCTAAGAGTCTTGTTACTGCAGCGCATAGAATTGGGACCTAAAACTCATAATTTTCAAAGTATCAGTACAAAAGAATAAACAATTCCTCAGAAAATGCAATTTTGAATGCATGAATTCCGCCCTCACGAAAAATCATGAAATTATGTTATGCTTTCTCTTAATTCCAGTTCTTGTTCTAAATGCATGAACAGTTTAAATAACCATCCAAATGAAGTAAATCGATCACAACAAAACAAATTACAATCATATATCTAAAGCTGCAGACCTTGGACCCCCCACTGGATGACCCCTTGTGAGCTTGTTGCATGCCTGCTGCTTCAGGTGAGTCGCCATTAGATGGAGAAATGGAGTTCCCATCCATCTCGTGACTTGACATCTAATCACATGACAAAAATTACATGGTAAGTTTTAAGTCCTTAGAATTCTGACAATTAGACTTGACAAAGTCACTCTCCAAAATTGAGTAAGTATTATTAATTCCAAAGCTTAAAAAGGACACCAAGCAATATGTCGGTACAGTAACAAACTATAGATTGCAATTCACAAATTTACAGCATAGAAAGTTCACAGAAAATAAAAGAAACATAAAAAGAGGAAACAAAATTGTGGCACGGTTGAGCTAAGTCTTTGAGAATTGGGATGTTATACCCAGTGGACAATACATGGCAGTATGGATTATGGCATTTCTTATGAAATGGGGCACTAGTGCATTATCCAAACACACAGAGGACAATACAATAGAGCTTTGTTTGGGAATACAGATGAGATTTCTATGATTGATTGGATAATGTAGGATTATATTGTTCATGGATCAAATAGTAGTTGGAGCGGGAGGTTCTGTTTCAGTTGTATGATTATAAATATATCAAATTATTTCATATATATAATTTTTTTTGGAAATATGAATTGTATACGGTACACAATTGAGTGTCTAAATGCCCCTAATCCTTTTCACTTACTTTCTCCTCGTTTCTTCTTTATTCTCCATCTACCTACTGCAGATTTTCAGTTGTGAGAATTAGTTTTGTTGTTGGAGGTGCTGGTGGCGATGCTAGGTGTTTGAAGGAGAAGGCACTATAAGTGCCCTTGTAATCAGCTCATATAAAATTAGACCAGAGTTCATGGCACCACTGCCATCTCTCCTCCTTCAGCCATGCCATCAACTCCACCACCATCCTCCCTCAGTTTCAACAACCACCCACATACACATACACTGTAACAAGACAGAATCAACTAATTCCCCAACTTAAACTCCATTCAGTTAAAATTTCACAAACCATAAAGATAATCATAATAACATTTCTACTTTCAATTTTGGGAAATTTAGTGAAGAATAGAGATTGTTCTTCATGCACGTTACATTTGCGAGTAAGTATGGCTACACAGGGTGATGTTTCACGGCTCTACATGGTTCTTTCAACATCACGCGTATATGACTAGACGAGAGAAGATCAGGGGCACATATGAGATGGGAAATATGAGAAGCGAAAGTTGATGATGTTTAATAGAGGTGCATTTCAGAAATTAGGGCATGTGAAAAGGGTTCTTTGTGTCATTTTCAATTAAATAGCAAAGGTACATATGAAAAACCATGTCTTTTTGGGATCCAAGACTAAATAACAGGATTTTATAATAACACCGTCTTGGTTGGATACATAGTCCAGTTGGGATTAGATTATTTTTCCTACCCAGTAATTAATGCCAAACAGTCCATAGGTATAGCATAATAGCTACCGCTCAGCTAAAACTTTATAGCAGTTAGCACCAAGGCGGGCGAATACATTTTTCGTTAAGTAAACAGATATCGAATCGATTCAGTACAATTTTGACGACAAATTTAAAGTTTTATATTAACCCCCAAAAAAAAAAATATTTAAGGATTTCGACGGTTCAAATCCAAAGAACTAAAAGAAGGTATAGTCACTGCCTTGTTTGCGTTTGCATAAATTTAAAAATCAAAACATACAAAAGATGCAAGGCTAAGAAATATACAAACTATTGAAATAACATACCAATTACCACAGATCCAGGAATATAAACACAGGGATAAAGGGAAAATACCTTCACAGGAAGAATTTGCAGACGAAAATCGCTTTCAAAACCTGAATGCGTCTCACTAGGTATCGATTTTTTTTTCCTTTCTTTTTGCTGTTTTCCGCCTTGCGACTTGCGAGGGTTTATGTGCACTCTGCAAATGCACACAGTCAATAAGATAAGACCCAGCTTAGTCCTATTTGATTTTCCGATTTTACCCTCATAAATACTCAATTTATTTTCCATGGGGTCCCTTTTTTTTCTTTTAAAATTAAAACCGTAGTATTTGCCAAATAATAACTTATCAAATATGACACATAAAATACTATATGCAATCTTTCAAAATGAACTATATAGATGGGATGCCGGTGCAATGCACGGACTATATATTCGTGGGAGTTGGGACCTCTATTTGGTACCGTTATATGTGTATTTGCCTAATATTCTATAAGTAATATTTTCAGACATTGTAATAATTTTAAAATAGTATCAAACAAATATGCGAGAAATATAATTTAATATTTTTTATTGTTTAAGTCAAAAAAGAAAATATATCACACCTTAGAATCATTAATTTATTCAAGATTATGTATTTGTCTTCTTATATATATATATATATAATGTTATTTGTTATTACGGATGTATGTGATATATATAATATTTGGATTGATATTTTGAGATGTTTTCTTCAATTAAAATAAGTATTTTTTATTTAAATTTAATCAACTTTAATAAAATTCTATCTAATTATAAAAAGCGGGCTCAAATAAAAATTATACATACATCACAAATAGTCAAAAAAATACAAAAATATACAAATTCATGTCCAATAGTCCGAATATATAATTTTTAAAGTCCATTGAAAAATAAAATTTTGAATAAATATATCTTATATTTTTTTACTTATTGTGTGTATTTTTTTTATATATATGCAATATGGATGTCAAATTGAAAATCGTAAAAAGATGATTTATTTGATATATTATTATATTATACATCAATAACGAATCAAAAATGTAAAAGTAATTTTTTTATAAATAAAAAAAAATATATAATAATTAATGCAGTACACACATTAATTTGAAAAAGTAACTTTTATATAATTTTAATTCATAAATCTTAAAAGTTAACTACGAAAAACTGTTGTTTCAATAATCATCAACCATTTTTATTGTACATATTTTAATAACTTTTTATAGTATTGTGAAATGAGCGGGAAATTTTTTGACATACTATTTATAAGTGATTCGCTTATTATATACTAATATAATAAAATTGGATAAATACTAATATCTATATAACGTGGATGGATATGAAGCTCAATTGTTATTATAGTGGTGGTTCGGGTGTTCATGACAATTGTATTTGTTAATAAACAATTAATGAGAATGTTCGTAAATCATTCGAGATTCATAAACACATTCGATTATTAAATAAACCAACACGAACAACTGTCATTTGTTAAAGATGAATTCGTTTATAGCCCTATCTCCCACTTACTATAGTCTACAATAAACAATATTGACAAGACATCTACAATACAAATGTCTCCCAAAATATATGGCATCGTTTTTCTTCAAACAAAACTAACAATCATTGCCCACACATTCTTCAGTCCCACTGCCAAAATATACATCCTCTCAAAATATTGGAAATAACATCAAACAATTGAGCCTTGATAGTCATTGCATAAGAAACTTGGAATGGGTCCTATATTTTTCCGCAATTTGATTGAGTTATTTGCTTTAAAAATTATACATGCACTAAGAAAAAAATTTAATCCTAAAAATTTTGAAAATTCAATCCTAAAAAAAATTTAAGAGGCAATCTTTTCTATTTCTTTACTATTTGAAAATTCAATCTCACTTATTTTAATTGTAAGATCTTTCAATCAAAGTTAGAAAGAAAAGAAGCCCATGTATTCATTTCAGGAAGTTCCAATGTTCAAAGCCTAAACATGAATCAACTTCTTCTAGTCAAGCACTTCACAGTTCACACACACAAAAAAAGGGGAAAAAAAAGGAGAAAAAAAAGAGGAGGTTCAAGGAAATCCTTCACATAATCCTCACTCAACTATTGCATTTCATTCTTTCAGATACACATTTCATGAATTACCAATAAATAGAGATAAATGAGAAATTATAACTTAAGAAACAAAAGCCTAAAATTGTCTCAACACTTCTTACCATTCTACTTAGCTGATTATTAATAATATAATGGTTGAGTTGATTCTTGCTACCAATTCTACTATGAACCTGTACTATATTTACTTCTGAGTTGATCAGAGTAATTATATATTGTCGAAAAATTTTAGATTCCACGATGGATGGACCGAAATGCACCCAAGAACTCCCCAGAATTACCAAGCACTTCAATGTGATTTAGAGGCAATATGACAGAATTCAGCTGCCACCAGTTGCATAAAGTTGTACCAAAGGCTCCAGCTTATGTAAGATCAGCGGATGCCCAAGCTTCTGTAAAACAGAGTTAATTGTAATTTTTGGTTTTTAATTTTTTTTTTCAAACATTTTTACTGGAACAAGCCAACCAAACATTAATAAAATATGAGCTACAAACACTTCGAGGTTTAGTTGGAACATTCAGCCAATCCAAACAAATGTAAATAGAGTATTTGTAATTTTGGAAGATAACTGGGTTTATTTGTACTTAGGTTAAACCTTAGGGTAGTTTTTGTAATTATTCCTAAAATATATCAGAAGAGAAATCATTGGGTATCCCTTTCTCTTATTCTGTAAAAAAATAATGCTATTTTTTTTTACTGTTCTGAGTTATAAACAGCAAAACGTTTACTAAAACTGTTGAGAGTTATAAACAGCAGCAATATTTACTAATGAACAGTTATAAAAGTTTCACAACTCAACACCATACTACAGAACTACTAATTTTTCACGACGAATCCCTTTCCATCCCTTGAAAGTAAATGAAAAGGCTTAATATGTGAAAAAATAAAATTCATTACAGGCTCATATATATTTATAAAAGACAAATATCATGCTTCAAATCTTATGAAACTTTTGAAAAATCTTATGATTTAAGTCTTACCTTGCCATGTCGGGCCAACACTTAGCTTCATGAAACCTCACATGACCTCCACATTGATTTGGCTTTGCTTGACATCTCTGCATTTATTTTTGAAACTCAAAATATTGGAAATCTGCAAACCTAAATATATAACATACTGTTTCCTACCCAGAATTCAGCTTGGAAAGGATCACAAACACCTTCTTTTTAACCCTATATTTAAATAAGAGGGTAAACCATAATAACTGATCATTTAGTATAAAAAGAAAATATATATCCTACCATAGCATTTCCACTGGCCTTGGCTGAATGCCTGTCCAACTGAGATGCACTATTGTTCTTCATGTCTGATCCCAGAGAGAGCTGAAAATTGAGGGATAAGAAAGAGTACTTGTTCAAATAGACGTGGGAAGAACTTTTTATGTATACTGTGCCAAATCATACATAAAAACATTTTTCTGTAGCAACATTTTTACCTGACCGAACTGCTCTGTAGGTGGACTTTCCAAGAGTTTATCACCTGGTGCCAATCCGTCTTCCTGCAGAAAATTGGAGCCATGCATGATTTGAGATAAGTAGATGTCATGATGAAACAGGAAACAAGTTAACATTTTAGAAAAGTACAAAGTGCTTGAATATTACTGTTAAGATTGAAGATTTCTGCTTTGCATCTTGAAAATCAGTATCTGTCACACCTGGATATACCTGCAGATACAATTTTTCTTAGAAGAAACTTGAACATTATGTGACTATTCAAGTTTTTGAATAATTTTCCATCACTAAACACTTCTTCAGATTTGTATACAGGCAAAGATAGCAATATGTCTTGCAAGAAAGTCATACCACATTCTTGGCAAAGGGCAAACTGTATGTCTAGTCAACATTTGTTGTTACTAGGGATCTAGTTCGGCCCACTAAAGTTGCAAAAAGAAACTTCACTATTGATCGAAACATCATTCAATCCCAATATTAACCGCCTCAATCAGAATTTAATAACATTACAGCAATGTTAAACTCCCCATATATTTAGGAAATAGGATTAGCATTTGCATTGAGTATCAATCTGTATCGGTGGCCTACCTTAGCAGAAGCATGGTGATTGGCCCTCTCCATAGTCTTCAAGTGAAACACCTGATAACATTTCCAACAAAAGGACAATGAGATCCAGAATAATGTAACTTCCACTGCCAAGGAAAAATTATTAATGTGTTCATTTTTCTAAGTCTTCTGCTTCAGTTTGTTTTCCAAATCAGGCACATGCAAAAATCATCAATGGCTGGCCAAAAAATTTAATGTGAGAAAACCTTTAATTGCTCAAATATTCAAATACAGTCATCAGACACATTTGTCTTAAGAATGAAACTTGTTTGGTTTTCTATTTTTAATTTAAGGTCTTCAACTAGCCCACACTACTATTCCTAAGGGAGCCAAAGAGTTGTTCAGGCTACTTGATTGGAAACTTTTGGGTCCCAAACATCAAAACAACAAAAGATATTGTTGGCATGGAAAAATGCAATAAATATTAGAAATGATGCTGCAAATGGAAAATTCATGAGAAATGGTTTTACTGTTTACTTGAAACTCCGGCGATTGTGGCGTGCTCTTTTTGGGTTGGAGTGATGAACGAGGCTGCAGAATCTATAGACCCACAGAGAAAAACTCACAGTTAATGTTTGTAGCTAAAAAAATCGAATTGCTACATTAGATGCCACAAAGTTTACAGAAGTTCTGTCACTGCAATACCAACTTTTTTGTTCAATGGATGCGCTTTAAAGTTGCAACCCTTTTGTTTTTGGCTTTCAGTTTCGCTAGATGCAGAACTATTCTTGGAGCTGAAACTCAAGAATACACCATACTTCATCAACAAGAGTACTAAACTTTAAATTTATATTCAGACGATATGAATGGGTAAAAAGATACCTTCGCCTTTGTGCTCTCAGCATTGTTTCCAGTTCTGGTTCCCTTGGAATAGTAACCTTTTAATTGGAAATTGTATAAATCAGCATCAAAGATATAAAACCCATAAACCGAAAGCTTTTGGATGGATATAAGTAAGAAAATTTCAAAATTAATATGCTTTCAGGCTTTTATAGACTGTACAATTCTTTCACCATGTGTGAATAAAGCTAATAACATTGCCTCCACATGCAACATATTAATGCAGTTAAACAGTTTCATAATTTGGGTACGAAAAATACCTTCTTTGAAGATTTATGCAATAACGAAAAGTGATGCTTCAAATGGGCAACCTGGACAACACAAGATTTACAAGGAATTTTAGATATACATGGTATTCATTTTCTGTTTCTGATGCTCCAATTAACAAGTTACAATTTTGCCTACAAGACTGATGAATCCATCCTGAAATTACGAAATCATCATAGAACAATGAACAACAGATAGCTAACTGAGTAAAATTTAAAGTTTGCGATATTCTTCAAGTAGCCGATCATGTTCATTTGGCTTCTTTTTCAGTATGAAATCACATCTAAACTTAATTATAATAAAAATCAATAAAAAAACTTAGCCACATTGTGGTGAATATTTATGCATGGTAACTATCTAGAGCTACCAGTCATATTTCACCTGCAAACTTTGCCATTCTCAGATTCTATTTTTCTTTCATTTGGAGTTATAAACACTTTATAGGCACCAGTTCTTACATAGCAATCAATTGTTTGTATGCACCACCATGAAAAATCGACTTGTCTACTAATTCTTTTAAATTCAGTTTTTAAAGAATGGTCCACCAGTTTGACATTCCACATCAGAAATTACATATGCAATTTTTGCAACAACCTTAAGAATTTTACGATAAGTTCCACTTGCATAATTAGATTCTTAATTCCAAACCACAGGGACCTGTCAGTAAAATGTTCAGATAGCCTAATTATTACATAGGGCTGTGGACTTTCACTCAGTGGATACTCATGTTATATCAAGATATACTATACGTTTAAGTTCATACTGGCTCTAATCTAACTCTATCTTCATTCAAACTTCATTTAAAAATTGTCTCCTCCATGTTTTTTACACAAAGGACCTATCAGACTACACAAACTTAACTGTTTTCCATTGTAGACCATAAAAAGCTCTTGATTGTATCTGCTGCAACTATACTCCTGATAATGGAGTTTGATAAATTAACTTACAAAGTTAAATTATTAACTTACAAAAGTTTGAAACAAAATTCAATCTTGTGAAAAATGCAAATTTACCGATCATCCTACACACCAGAAAGTTGTTTGCACTAACTCCTTGTTAATCTTAAGATAAAAGCAATTGAATTATTTGACTTTAGTTCTTGAATAAAATATTGTTTGGAACATGTAAAAGATTGTTTTCTTAAGTAGCCAATATCAAGCTTTTGTCTTTTTGTTGCAAGGTTATCAAATCCAGTAGGACTCTGCAAGCCTTTCTGATCGAGCTTGCCTGATGTTTTCTGGAACCTGATAAACAAGAAACAATAAAATACACTTAACTAGAGCATATATCCAAAAGAAGGATCTTTAACTTCAAATTAAGGAGCACCAACTAAAAGGGAATGAATAACTCCACATAATCCCATGTCATTTGATTGTAAGGATGGTCAAAGAGTAAGGAATGTCAACTATGATCAACAATAATTCTTATCCAAAACTGAAACTTAAATGAAGGATAGACCTTGTACAAAGGTGGCCGGAATGCTTATGATTCACTTTTTGTTTTGCCAAATGACTGGCTGTAGGTTCCATAAAGGTTGAACTCCTTGGTTGAAGTAATTTATCAGCTGACTTCGTTTTAACTTTTGCAGTATCTTGAAGCATTAGAGAGCTTTTTCCTGAAGAGAAACGAACACTCGTGAAAACAAGAAAGAAAACAGAAGATAGATTATAATAGAAATCTCAAAATTGAATAAGATTTCTTTTTGTCTTGCTATAGGTAAATTATGGTAACAAAAGCGTTAACAAGACATATATACTTAATCATAATGAGTATTTATTGCATAAAAAATTAAACACGACTGAGAACCATCCATTCATTTCAAACGAAGTTGCACAATGTTAACACTTGCAAATAAAAAGATTTACTAAATCTAATCTACAGAACCTGAAACCACTAGAGCTAAATATGAAAATAGAGTCTTCTCTTTATTAAGCCCAAAACACTTCCATATAATACCATAACAAAGGAGTTTTTGGATGCTAAATGCAAGCTGGTGCAACCTCTTTGATCTACCCTAGGAACTGTAGGGATATGATTTGCTATAGACAACTCAGTTTAGAGTGCAATCAATCATCTCAATTGGGGTAAATTAAAAGAAAACTGCAGTTAAAATGCACGCTTAAGCAGTAAGCTCGTTAAATCATCTCTCAGTTTATGAGCCATAAGCTCACATAATAGGGATGATCATCCACTACTTTGAAAAACCAACAGATGGCCAAAGTTGAGCAGCAACATGAAAAGGATAGCACATGAGATTCAGGGGGAGTTCCTGATGAAGCGTAAGCAATATTTTCCTCCCTATTGGATAGTGCATTCATAATAGATTAGTTCTTCTATCAAATCTTGTCCACGTAATTTCAAAATAACCACTAAGGTACATGTATACAGCTAAGAGACAATCAGGATTTATTAAATTTCACAAGTGTGCAGAAGTTGACGCGTGGCCAAGTGCTTTTGAAACTAATTCAATTAATAATGTTTGCTTCTGAATAACGGAAATCCAACTCTATCATGAAAAAAATTTCATAATGACCAAAAGTAGTTAGAAGCCAGGCGCCAAGTTGTAACAATCATCTTCTGCACAGCTGTTTAAGTATACACTCTTTACATTAAGTCGAACAAAAATGTGCCACCACAGGGGAATGATACTAAAAAACAAAGTCAAAGTAAAAACACACTCTATACATAATACACACACACACACATATATTTCTTTAGCTCATTGAGGTCTTGGAAAATTTTGACAATATTAAGTCACATGGAATACAAGACTATACCACGTAAAGAAAGACGATACTCAAGACTATCTAGTTGCAATTAATTTTCTCAGATATCTTTTGCACATCACCAATGGAGAATCACAGCAATATTAAGACATGAAGTCACATTTCAATGTTTACATTGTGATTATGCTAAAACTAAATCCACCGTGGAGCATTACAGATATGTTCGATATGGTATTTATAAGAAACCAATAACATTTTGTACCTTTGGCATTCTTTTTTGCAGTGGAAATTCCACTCCGGCTATCAATATCTGAACTGCTGCTGATTGACCTGGTGATGTTGCTGTATTTTGCTTTTGAAGAGTTGGGCACAACCTCCAAAGAGAGTAATTTCTCCAAATTCAGCTTCACAATAAATGCTGGATTGTCACAAGAAAATATGGGCAAGAAGTGAGAATTAGCAAGGGGAACTCATATGGTCAAGATCAAAATATAGCCAATTTTGCTAAATCTTGACAATATAACTTGGTATATATATCACAACCTGCTCCCTACCACCTCTCCTTTCTTTTAGAAAAAATCCTACAAGTTTTATTTTGCTGTATTACATTTAATTAAATGGAAAACTTTGTTCTACACGCATACACCGTGTGATTAGTAAGTGCCATCAAATTGTATTTGTTTTACTAAGGGACATTACATCACAAAAGGAAATAAATTACCTTGGTGCATGCATGAAATGCTTCTCTATGAAAAGGGTTTTAGCAAGGTGATCTTACTATAAACATAAACATCAACATAAAAGAACCAAACTCCAACATCATAGACATCAAATGCTCGTATAAAAACCCGACAAAACATAACAACGCCATTCAAAGAAGACCACGCACATATGATAAAAAATCAAACAACAAAAAAACCTCGTAGCCAACACAAACATGATCCAATCAATTCAAATCACGCTTCAAATAACAAACATAAAAAAAACACTCACGAGAAGGGGGATAATCTCCAGAAACTTCAAACCACCGTTCTGCCTCCTCAATCTCGTAATCAAACTCCGGCCTCGTGAAATCGAAAAACTGAGAGGCCTCAAACTCGTACTCCTCATCAGTTTCCGCAGGCTCCACGTCATAGTCCTCTTCAATAAAATCCTCCATTTTTTTCCCTTGATTAATTCGCCGTCAACGCCCTATTCCATACTGGTTTCGTTAAAGGAAACCATTAACGGTTCCTGGTTTTTTTTTTCTTCCGCAAATAATACAGAGTTTGGTTGCGGAGGAGGGAATGGGAGAAGGAGAATGAGTGTGTTTTATTTTTTGTACTGTTCTGATGAAAATGCGAACTTCTCGTGTTCGTAAAAACAGAAGAGAGGAGGAGAAGAAACAATAACAAGTAATGGTAAAATTGCCACTTTATAAATTTAGCGCCACGCTTGGACAAACACAGGAATTTAAATTTGTGGGCCCTTTCTGCGAAATTAGTTACCTGTATTTTTTAATTGACGTAAATACCCTCGTCATATTTGGGTAAAAATAATTTTTACTTTTAATTGGGGGTTTAGGATTTTTTTATTAAATGAACACAAATGTAGACGAGTGTTGATAATTATGATACAGATCATCAAACTATTTGAAAACTTAAATAAGTTAGTAATTTATGTCATATTTATATTATAAAAAATGATATGTGTAGATTAGTTGATGTAATCGGAATTAATCAACTTGAATTGCTTAAAATGTATTAACCTAATAGGCATTGATTCCACAAGGTACAAGTATGAAATTATAAATTCTTGGCCAAAAAAGTTGATCCTTTCTATTTTGGGGGTTGATATCAATTATCTCCTTATATAGACCAAATCTCCTTACCTCCTTGTCTCCTTGATGTTAGGTTGATTGGGTTAAAAATGACCTAAACTTTAGGGAAAAACAAATCCAGTTTAGTTTTTACTTTTTGCTATTTTATATGTATCTCCTCACTAATCATAGTGTTAGCTGATATATATAACTCTAAATTTTTATTCGAGATTAAAGTACTACATAATTGATAAGATGTTTGCTTAATTTACATTATGTGAATTATTTGAAATTATTCGGGTCCTGGATTGAATTTGGGTCAAATAAGATCCGATTTTTCGATCTAATCAAACGGAAATAGAAGCAAAAATTTTCAAAAAATGAGCTTTAGATATAAAAATACGAGATCATGTTAATCTTGGGGATGGTGTGTGTTTTCTCTTCTCTCTCCACGTGGGAAGTGGTGTCTTATTTATATTTTTGTCCAAATTGTTTTCCTACTACAAGTCGAATCCTATTTTATTTGAACTTTCTAAGTTTAAAATGAGTTGATTCTGCTTGAAATTACTTGATTAATAATTATATTAATACCATAAATATCATATATTTATTTAATTTAAAAATTATAGAATATTAGATATTTCCAAAATTAATAAATAGTAATATATTAGCCAAAATTTTATAAAAACCTATTTTCCATTAACTCTTAGGATCCTAAAATATTATTTTTTACCCGTTTACATTAGGAAGGTGAATCAAAGACCATGATCTATATTTATAAGTTCAAATAAGTTAAATAAATAATTAAACTCTTTAATTAATTCAATGGACTTATTAACTCGATATTACTCCTCTATAAATTTGGAATTGCACTCTTATAGTTATAAATTATCTACTCTATGAATTTGAGCAGTCCATTGATAGAAATATTACATATAGATTAATCATCCATAGACAATTCGTAATTGAAGCTAGATAATATCCATTAAACCTCTTTCAATAATTTTTTATCATCATTTACCATTTAATTCGCTAGTGAATGATTAATTTATAAGCGGATCATAAATTAGAGATCTCAAACCATTCGGTTCCATAATTAACAATGAGAGAATCGTCTTTCTACTTTTCATAAAAAATGAATGAATTCCATGTGATTGAATATAAAATGTAAATGTTGGGAATATCGTAGATCAAATTTAAACGATCAAATTAAGAATCACACATAAATAAATAGTGGTCTATAACCACTTCAAGATTAAGATTTATCTATATATGATCATCTAGTGATTAATTTGATTTTACATTTCTATGACGGAATTTGTATGAAAAGTTCACATTAAATCGGTCCAAGTTCTACATGATTAAATCATATATATAAGTGTCCCCACTAAGATGTCGACGATTCGGACAATCCGTCGACCGCAGATCTGTCCTCATGTGGCTACGCCACTTAGCACTACACCAAAAACCTTTTGGACTCGGGGACAAACAAAGTCCCAACAAACAAGACTAAAAAAACCAAAAAGCGAGATAAAGGAAAAGAAGAACAACTGCTCCTCTCCAACAACTGTTTGCCACCGACCGACCCCAATACCGCCGCCACCCCCACGATCACACTACCCACTCCTTTGTTATACCCAAAATGTTGAGTTTTGGTGTCAAAAATAAAAAAGGGCTTTTGTATCCCACATTGGTTGTGGAACAAAAGGGATGGGGATGCGTGGATAAGGTTTCAAAAGGAACCCGAATGGTTGGTGTGGTTACAATGGGATTGAGATCAAATACATTTTAACCTTCCATGTTTTGATTTAAATTCTCTCTTGTATTCTCAAGTATGGAAGTTGGGAGAGAGGTGTGAGTTAGATGATAGGTTTGTAAGAGTGTGGGGTTCATTCATCGGGAAAGAATGAAATTGATGATTGTAAAAATGTTTCACAAGTGGAATTTCTTTCTCGGAGATCTCCCGTGGTTTTCTCCGGTTTTGGAGTTTCCAAACGTAAATTCTTGTGTTGTGGATTGTTGTTATTTTTTCATGTTATTTGAGCGTTACACGCTTGTAAATGGTAGTTGGGATGAATGTGGGATTCATTTAAACAAGTGGTTTTAGTTAGTCGACGGGTTAGTCTCTTGAACACTTCTACCCAGTATGATTATGGGAGCGATGTCGACCTTCCACATCGAAAAAGATTTCTTGAGCGGATCGGGGTCTCTTTGGAGGCGGTTTTCATTATTTAGCACCGAAGTGGTTCAAGTGCGGTGGAGAAATTTGATGGAAGAATCGGGTTTTTTATGGCAATAAAACAAAGGATATGATTTATGAACGGTTACACAAGGCGGTTTTTGAAGGTTTAATCGGCGGTTTTGCGTGTTTTGGAGTTAATCGCGCAAATAATTAATCCGGGCTAACAAATGAGCAAAAAAAGGATTTTCAATTCGATAAGAAAATAATGATATGTTTTTCTAAATTGAATATATAACAACTACAATAAATATAATAGTTATGTTAATGGGTCGAGAAATTTGCACAGGGTGTTTGAATTACTGGAAAAAAATGTGTGGTGGAATTTTTTGCTTAAAAATGGTTTTTTGTGTTTGCGGGGTGTGTGGTGGAATTTTCATTTAATCATAACTTTAAAAGCATGGATAGAGTGTTTGTTTGTCTTCTACTCCTAGTTTAAATTTATAAACAAATTATAAGCACCATAAATTTTTGGGTTTTTAACTTAATGTCGATTCTTAAATTCTTGAATTTTATTTTCAAACTCTACTCATATGGTGGAGTAGGATTCTACTTTTTTGAGAATGATTTTTTTGAGAATCATGATTTTTGCAAACTGAATAACTTCAATGGTCAATCTCCATTTATTTTTCCCAAAATAAATGGAGTTTGTTGAGTTTTGGTGTCAAAAAAAAAAAGAAGGGCTTTGTATGTATTAAATTTTAACAAAAGGGATTAACTAATAGGTTATTTAAACCAATGAAAATAATTAATATAACAATTCATAATTATACACAAATACACTATTTAAGAAATGTGGTTTGATATATTGAATATATATACTATATTGTATTCTCAAGTATGGAGAGTTGGGAGAGAGGTGTGAGTTAGTCAAAGGTTTGTAAGAGTGTTGCACCATCTTTGGGGTCGGTGAGAGAATGTCTATGATTGTAAAAATGTTTCACATTTGGAATTTCATTTTCGGTGGGCGTTTGATTGGTTTTAGCGGTTTTGGAGTTTGATCACGTAAATTCCAATGTGTTGTGGATTGTTGTTATTTTTTCATGTTATTTATTTCGATTATTTAGATGTCCGCAGGGATGAAGGGATCATTTTTCCCAACCGAAACACCACATAATCCACCACCAAACACCCAAAAAACTCTCCAATGCAACAAACCTAGTAAAAAAAGCATCTCAGCTCTTGGGGCTTTGAGATGGGGACGCGTGGATCGTATAATGCATTCAAAATTATTTTTTCATATGTTACTAAAATGAGATTGAGATTTTCTATTTTACCTTCCATGTTTTATTTCTAGTCCTTTACATCGGATGAGTGTCAATGACACCAATCGTATAAGATAATTAAAAAAATGTCATCCAACTGTAAAAATTATAGAAACCATTAATTAAAAAGTAAAAACGGAGATCTCATCCCGTTACAACGTGTACTCCAAACTAGATTAACTAACTCGGTGTGACCAAACTAATATTCTATACTGAATGAGCGCCACACCTTGGTAAATGGTAGTTGGTCTATTCATTAGATAAGAGTGGTTTTAGTTAGTCGACTAGTTCTACACTTCTACCCAACACGATTATGGAGGAGAGCAGCATAGCTCTCAATATTCCAATCAGACTAATTAGTCATATTTTGGCGATTACTTTAGATAACCAAATTATCAGGCGATCATTTATTTGCATCCAAACCACATAATCAATTTGGGTATGAGCCAATAAAAAACCTCTAATAATAGCCAAACTCTATCCTAATTCCTAAAACTCAGCTCAATTAATAGTCAAATCGTAAAACGGTCCAAACTTATTTTTCTCCAATTTACCTAAATACAAAGGAAATTTACGAATGGTGACGCTATTCACACCCCCAAATTTGATAAATATAAACACCTCCATATAATTGCAAAAATGACATTCACCTAAAAGACTAAATTACCATTACTTAATAAGTTTTAAAAACACCACATCATTGATCCACGTTCTTCTTCTTCTTGATGAAGTTGTTTTTTTTTTCTTCTATAAATCCTAAATTTTTCCAACATCAAAATTGTTGCAGATATGGACAATAAAATATTCGTATCCCCAAATAATAAATGTATATTCTTATTTTATAGCATAAAATATGTTATTTCTCAAATTTTCGGGGTTGAAAAATGGTCGTTTTATAAAATTTAATTCAATTTTAATGCGTATTTTACGATCACACAATGACAAAAGATGTCATGATTGGCAAAAAATCCATCGATGACATGATGACAAAATTTATTATCCATCGTGTCACCTAGGACTTTTTGTACAAGGGTAAAATTAAGAACTATGGGAAGTATATTTAGTAATTATATTATATTTTAAAAAATAGATGAGGGGTATGTTTAGTAAATGTATTCGTCAATTTTTTAGTGTGAATAGCGCCACCCATTCACGAATGAAGCCAATTTGTGCAGAAGCAAAGAAAAGACAGAAAAGGCATTTCAGTCTTTACACAACCCGGCAAAAGATTCCAAACAGAATCCCATCTTTGCCTTGCCTCGCCAGCCAAGTAAAATCACCACCTCAAACTTCACGAAACCACACACTCTCTCGCCACCAGTAAACCCTCCGTACTCTGCGGCCAATCCTTATCTCCACCGCCGAGTCGCCTTCTCCGGCTTGATACTCCGGCGACTCACATGACCCGTACCCCGAGCCCTGAACCGAAAGAATCGACCCGAAACCCGACCCGAACCGGCATGAGACTCATAGTGCCTTTACAAGGAGTAGTTCAAGGCAGGGGTGGTCTAATCCTCGGTTCGCTAATCCCCTGCGCTTTATTCTATTTCCTTCAATTTTACCTCAAACGACACCGTTCGCCCCCCTCAAACCCTCCGTCGCAGTCCCCGTCGGCCGCGAATCTCTCCGAGCTGCCACGCTCGTCTTCGCGTGCTAATTTGCTGGTGCGTGGCTCCACCGGACGCGCCAGCTTGTCGGCTCGGGCAACTTCCATTGCGAAGCCGAATGATTCGCCTTACTACATTGGGTTGGATCGAGTACGAGAGGATCCTTATGATGAAATCGACAATCCGGATGGTATTATCCAGCTTGGATTGTCAGAAAATAGGGTAACAACGCATGATTTCCTTTATCATTACTTTACTTATTGGTGAATTTGAGAGTGAGTTGTTTGTGTTAACTCTGACTTTATTTTCGTTTTATTGCTTTGCAGTTGTCGTTGGATTTAATTGAAGACTGGGTTTCACAAAATTTGACTGATTCGAAACTCGGAGTAGGGAGTCAGGCTTTGGGGCTTAGCGGAATTGCAACGTACCAGCCGATGGACGGATTAATGGAGTTCAAAGTGGTTATGAAACAATCATTTCACTTATCTTCTTTACCTGATTTAGATTCTGGATTTAAAGTAGAACTGGTGCATCACTTGACCCATTTTTAACAACAAATTAACAATGGAACTAATTGGTGTTAACTCCAAGTCTGAAGGGTACCCCCAACAAATGCATTGAAGGATCATCAACCTTAAAGAACATAGGTTTTTGCATTTGACTTTTGCCTGGTCGAATTGCGAGAGATCAAGGCATTTCACTGAGGAATTTGCTAGTGTTAGTTCGAGTGATACAATGTCTTGTTTGATTGAGTTGCACGCTCCATACGTAGCCAATCTACACTTGAGCGCACAGTTGTATCTGGTATATCTTTGACATTAGTTGGGGAAAATTTAAGCATAGTCAATGAGCTAAAAACAAAAAGTCGGATACAAATGTGGTTGACAGTATCTGTAATAATCCAAGGTAGCAGATATCAAGCCTGTCCAATATAAAAGTAAGTGCGGTCCAACAAATGCAAATAGTAGTGAATCTAGAATCACTTGTCCCTTTAAGCTTAAACAAAACAAGAGGAATGAAAAGGAACTGATGATGAAAATCTTTGAGACACTGGGGAGGTAAAGAGTTTGTTCGGTAAGATATTATAGCATGTCTGGTTAAATGTTTAAGTCAAGATTTTTAATTAATGAAGATTTCAATCCTTCCTAGCAATATTATAAAAATTTCATGACATTTGCAACATTGAGTAATATGTTTCCTGCTGTGATGCAAATCTTGCTATTGAAAGAAAACGTCTATCCTAATGTGATCCTTTGCTAATCCTGTCTGATGCATGGATCCGTACCTCTCGTTTAGGGGTGAATGTATGCTGGGCGAGAACCTTCTACTCCAGTTCATGAGCTAAACTTTCCCCAATGAAATATTCACGTAAATAAGTTTTCTTATTTAACTGTTTTGTCCTAGAGTATTATGACGTATATATTGTGATCTAACCTCTTAATGATAATATGTTAAAGGAAAGCAACATCAGGATTCCTAATAATAATCTATATGAAATGGATTTGTCCTTGATCTATTACCTTTATACTATGCATTCTGTACTATTTATATTTTCTTTAATAAACAATCAGAATGAAAAAACCAGAATGACAAGATATCCTGGGTTTTATAAATTATCCTGGAAAGTCATTTTGAATTTTCATTATTTATGTTTCAAAGTTTTATTTAAATTATAATCTTACAAATGAATATCTGTCACTCAAATAGCTATTCTTTCTTTCTTTCCATGATTCAGTTATAATTGTTTCGCTTATCAGAAAATTTATGTTCGCTATTGATCCATATAAATTTCTAAAATTGTTTATGTTGCCTTCATCTGAATAAAGTATCATACAAATGTTGCAGGCGATGGCTGATTTCATGACTGAAGTAATGGGGAGAACCGTCTCTTTTGACCCTTCGAGAGTGGTATTAACTTCTGGTGCAACTCCTGCGCTTGAGATACTAAGTTTTTGTCTGGCTGACCAAGGAAATGCCTTCCTTGTACCTGCGCCCTACTATCCTGGGTATTGCAACCTTTTTATGCTAATATTTGATCTTTGATGACACCATTCTTCTTTGTTAAACTTTGCTGTGTATACTTCCCATTTTTGTTCCTTCATATTCCTCAACATCGTATGCTATGAATTTATTTATTTTCTTCTTCTTTTTAACCATCAATAGGCATATGGTATAATACCTATTACCTTTCTGCAGATTCGATAGGGACATAAGATGGCGAACAGGAGTTGAGCTAATCCCGTTCACTGTCGCAGCTGTGATAACTTCACATTAAGCATCACGGCTCTTGAACAGACATTTAATCAGGCAAAGAAACGAGGTCATAAAGTCCGAGGAATTCTCATTTCTAATCCATCTAACCCTGTCGGAAACTTGCTGAATAGGGACACACTTTACGATCTCCTAGACTTTGCCAGAGAGAGGAATATCCACATCATATCAGATGAAATATTCGCAGGTTCAACATATGGGAATGAAGAGTTTGTAAGCATGTCGGAGATAGTTGACTCAGAAGATGCTGACAAGGATAGGGTTCACATCATATATGGATTGTCCAAAGATTTGTCCATCCCGGGCTTTAGGGTTGGAGTTATATATTCCTATAACGAAAATGTTTTGGCGGCATCCAGGAAATTAACTAGATTTTCATCAGTTTCAAGTCTAACCCAGCAGATTCTAGTATCAATGCTTTCAGATAAAAGGTTTATTCAGGAATACATCAAGACAAATAGGCAGAATACGCACAATGTGTGATTTATTTGTTGCAGGTTTGAGAGAGCTGGGTGTGGAATGCACAAAAAGCAGTGGAGGCTTATATTGCTGGGTTGATATGAGCAGGTTAATTAGTCCTTACAATGAGAAAGGGGAGCTTGATCTATGGGATAAGCTTTTAAATATAGGCAAGATCAACGTAACTCCTGGCTCGGCCTGTCACTGTATTGAACCAGGATGGTTTAGATTCTGTTTTACTACATTAAATGAAAAGGAGATTCCTGTAGTCATGGAACGAATACAAAAAGTCGTTGAAAGTTGTAAACCTTCTGTATAAATGTTTTAGAATTTATTCTTATTGGTCCCAATTGGCCAGATTTTACGCCATGGTTTAATTGCACTGGCTATTTATTTTAAGAGTTGGAGTTGGTTTATCAGTGTACCGTCTCAGTATCATTAAATATTGAAACTTGTTCTTGCATCAGAAAACTTAAAATAACACAACATGAACATTTAAGAATGGAAAGTAGAACTGGCAGAGAATTTCCAGGTTTGAATGTAACTATTGCCGGAAGGCAATTTTACATTAGCTTTAATTGCAGTTGTCTCTTCAACTTTGTTTGCCATCCAGTGATGCCATTACCACTTCCAAAGATGAAGCAACCAAAGGCATTCCTCTTCACAAAGTCCTGTCATCCATAAGGGGTCCAAGATGAAGTTGTAGTCAGGTAAATAATTTAATTATTCATACCGAAAGTACAGTTATATTTGCTTGTGTTTAGGATATTTATCTGCTGTTGATACATCTTTTTACGATAAAATAAGTGGAGACATATACTTACCATGGATGTCTGTTTATGCATTTTGTTAACTTTCCTTTGGCAACTTCTTCTTCGGCTCATCACTATCAGCTCTCCAAGTGTCAGCAGTGGTCTTCCGACTTGACTGGAGTTGCGTTCATGCATGAGTTCTTTACCTTGTAAATCCGTTTTTTGAGAAGGATCCTTTGTCCCGCATCCAACCTTGTTGGGTAAACTTGAATTTGACGCTAATAGAGGAAAAAGCCACTCCAAGAAAGAAGCCCCAACCAAGCTTGCCGTGCCTGTGGCATAGCTGCTAGTAGTACTCTCTGTTTCAGAAGCTGGCGAACCAGGACTCTGCAGCTGCCCACCGTTCGTATTCGTCAATGCAAACGAAGTTTGCTGCACAGGAACGGCCGTTGAAAGTTCAGCAGTTGATATTAGACCGTTGGCTAGCAGAGAACGTGCTGAGCTGAAAGAATCGCCCGTTTAAAACTGCAGGTATCGAACTCTGAGTCTGATAATTCGTCTCCTTCATTTCCATGCAGGTCATTACTGTTTCCATAGTCATGGTTTGACCATTTATGTGGAGGTGCAAATGTGGACTCCATAGGAGGTTGTACAAAAGACTGGAGAGGTGTACCGGGCTTTTCTTCCCATTCGAAGGGGACCGAGACGACGAGCTTGACGGGTGGTGGAGGGGCTTTTTCATTTGTGGGGAGGTAGGTTTCCAGTCTTTCTTGGGTGTCCCAGGTTTTTCTTCCCATATGAATGGAACAGATATGGGTTGTCTCTCTCTTTTCCTGTCATTCTTGGAAGGTTGTTTTTCTGCCATATTTTTTGGATTACTGTGTGTTGTACTTCTCTTGAATGGAGCCTCATATATTTATATAGCTCTTAGACTGAGTGGAGTAGTAGCTTTTCAACTAATTCATTGTGCTCTGCTAACAAAACCATTTGTTTTGAAAATTAGGCTTACCTAATGTCTGATTTGAATAATAATTTGGACTTTTTTAAAGGATAATTTTAAAACTACATTTAAGGTTTAACCCATTGATATTTGTTTATGTTTTACAAATTTCATCTCAATAGGGATGAGATGGTATTTTACCAATTTCGTTAAGATATAGTGTCTTTTATGTTTACAACTTTAAGGGGATATTTGTAATTTTAAAATATAATTCTCTCTTTTTGAATGGTATTTTACCAATTTCGTTAAGATAGTGTTTTTATGTTGACAACTTTGTACACATGGCGATGATGTACTTATTAACCTAAATTCTAAAAAACTGCTTCTTGTATGCAAATTGTCCACTTTATGCAAGAATTCAGATTTGCAAAGCAATGGACATAGTGAAAATTGAACCAACTTCTTACGGGAATGAAAAATTGGTGCTTTCGGAACTACTCGCTAAACTTACTTCTTTATTTATTAATAAAATGCAACTACAGAACATAAAACATAATGCGGGAAAAACTTATGTGAGACTGTTTCACGAACCCTTTTTTACAAAGTTTTAGAGTTTTTTCTCTTAGGTTTATTTTTCTTAGGGTTCATATTTATCTTTATAAGGTATTTTTGTTTTTGATCTATTTTTGTTTTTTTGGGTTTATTTTTAATTGATTTGGTTTTATAGGATTTTAAAATTTTTTAGGGTTTACTTTTTGTTTTTTGGGTTTATTTTTGTTTTTCTGGTTTATTTTTAAGGGTTCATTCCTTTTTAGATTTTTTTTTGGTTTCTTTAAGTTTTATTTTTTGTTTTTAAATTTATTGTTGGGATTCCATCTCACCATGTCTCACGGTAAGACTGTCTAAAGAGACTTTCTCATATACTCCTACATTTAATTGGTCTACTACTATGGACGAATCAATAAATAGCTTTTATTATTTTTTTGTTCATAAATATGTTTATTTGCGATTTTTTCTGAATATAAAAATCAAACGAATAAACCATAAATTTTGCATCATTCTTATTAATATCCATGATTCATAAAGAAACAATAGAATAATTTAAACACTTCAATTTTTTTTCTTTCCATAATTTGTTTTTAAAAGGCTCGTTGTTTTCATTAAATGTGAAGAAATAGATCTAAGTTAAAAGTAATATTACAAAGATTCCAGTCAGATCGGGACCAATTTTATGCTTCAACGATAAAAGGGTGTGGTGTTAGGACAATTAACCTGATTCGATCTTATTTTTTAGTGTCTGGGTTCCCTTCCTTACTATCTTCCATTCTACTTAAAAAAAAGATTTCAATGAGACCTTGAGTTCCAATCCACTAAATATTGATATTTGTCTATTTTTATAAAACTTGTTTTTGATATTTGGTGATTATCAAATTACATTTGGTACATGTAGAGTGTTAAAACCAGTTAGATCGATGAAAAAAACGGATCGGTCATTTTGGCATGAAAAGCCCAGTGAGGCCGGGAATATCTTAAGTGTTTCTAATGCATGAATAGCTCCAAAAACAATGTTTGGAGGAATTTTGGGCCAACCGGCCCAATTTTCTCAATGGTCCGGTGGGCGTAGTATCGGCCCGCCCGACATGACCCATTTTAGGTCTAGGTATGTTCCATTGATGACAATCAATTTATTATTAATTGAGATTTTATATAATAATGTATTTGATAGATTTTACTACAACAAAAATTAAAGATTCAGTCAATCCAACTCCATACTTAGTCTTTGGGAAAATCTTGAATTAGTCAAACTTTGCCTTATTAGAACCTTGGCAAAAACTTGCGTGAGACGGTCTCACGGATTTAGATCCGTGAGACGGAGCCCTTACACAAAGTTTTAAAAGTTTTTTTTTTCAGATTTTATTTTTCTTAGGGTTTATATTTATTTTTTTAGGGTTTATTTTGTTTCTTGGGTTTATTTTTAATTATTTGGGTTTTAGGATTTTTGGTTATACCTAGAAATAAACGAAAATATGGCTTATGACCGTAAAAACGATTGCGCGATATGATAGATTTTACTATAATTAAGGCTTAGTTTGTTGTTGTTGTTGTTGTTATTTGGGTTTTAGGATTTTTAGTTTTTTTAGGGTTTATTTTTTATTTTTGGGTTTATTTTTGTTTTTCGGGTTTATTCTTCATGGTTCATGTTTTTAGCGTTTATTTTTGTTTCTTCATGGTTCATTATTATTTTTAAATTTATTTTCATGGTTCATGTTTCAAAGACGGAGCCCTTAGGAGGTTGGATTAGATCAAGAGACCGTCTCACAAGAGACTTGCTTAGAACCTTTGGAAGGTAAGTAATTAAATTACAAATATAACTTGTTTACCTTAGCTTAAACCTTCCATTCTGACAATCTTGGACACCCAAAATTTCCATATTCTGTCTCCATGCTGTTTCCATACTTCCATTCCGACAAAAAATAAAATTTGCCTCTATCGTGCAACTGTAATAGAATTCATGTCCCACCCTCTATATATATCTAAACTTAAGTCCCAAAATCATCATTACCTACCAATCACAAAAGCAAAAGTATAGCAAAAGAATAGCAAAGCAAAAACATAACACAAGAATGGACTCATCACCGGAGAGTTTGAATAACAATATCCGCCGCCACCACCACCAACACACAGAAACACCGCCGGCCAGCCTCTGCCGTGGTGGCTGCGGCTTTTTCGGGTCCGAAGCCAATCGTGGCCTTTGCTCAAAGTGCTACAACAATTTCCTGCTCCAAAAATCGTCTCCTTCAGTTAATCCCCTGGACCTGATCCCGACAACCAATAGAAAGAGACAAAGAACTACTGATAAAGATGATGATGATCATACGATTGTGAATAATCCTCCTTTAATTGCGAAGAAAAGATGCAGAAAGTGCAGCAAGAAAATAGGGGTGACGGGGTTTAGTTGCAAGTGTGGAGATATTTTCTGTGGGTCCCACAGGCACCCGGAGGCACACGCATGCGAGTTTGATTTCAAGATTTCTGGTAGATTTGCACTATTTAAGGAAAATCCTGTTTGTAAGGGTGATAAGCTGAATGATAGGTTTTGAATGGATTATACATGTTGTACTAATTATACGTACGTTCATAGAAATTTATCAAAATTATTTTCACTTGGAAGTTTCATAAGCAAGTAAATATACATCAATTTATTTCAGTTTCTTCAAAATATCAAAGATGCATTACCACTTGGAAGTTTATAGTTTCGAATGACTATAATTCATCCACTAGAACCACCCTCCAATATATCCACATCACTATAAGTTTCTACAAGCTTTTCTTCAAATAATATATAAGATATTTTTATAAGACATTTCTAGAAAAATTATAAAATTTTGGCCTTTTTGGCTTGGACTCTTATATTTATCTTATAACTCAAAAATATATTTTCAAACCCAATATTATTTGGACCAAATTAAGTTTAACTTCCAACACTCCACTCGACTTAAAATGCCTCATTAATAACGTCTTCAACTTGATTACTTGAATTATATTGTCTAATTGAATAACCTCTTCAATGATTAACTTCGGCAAATTCTGCAAATGTTTGAATCTTATCTTTTCCAAAAATGTATTTTGACAACAAAACGCCAATTCCAAAATCGTATATTTTTTCAGGAGTGTGGGACTGGCGGTGGTGGTCGATTCCCCTCAACTTTCTAAATTTCATAAAATTAATATAAATTATATATATATATATATATGTTTCCAAATCCCCCGAAATAAATTAAAATAGTATTTTATCTACTATTTTTAAGAGAAAATAAATCCCGCCACCCAATCTTCATTTTCGAGCTCCCTATGTGACTATTTGAATAGATACATAACAATAACAGTTCCTTAGTTCGTTAGTTATTGATTGGAAATAACTGATCTTTCTGAATTAATATGTGTGATTAATTTGATTGAATTATTTTAGAAAAGATTGAATCAATTCAATTATTTGACTTAGAATAAAGATTTAGATTTTGGTAAATTTTGAACCAGTCATAGCATAATTAAATTAATTTAGACAAATAACTGGTTCACATCTATAAATAAACCTCCTAATAACTTGTTCAATCTTCAATCGTAAAGGCTTTATCTTGGAGAAATCTAATAAAAGAAACGAAATATACTTAGCATAGAAAAATAAATTTAACCTAGATTAAATAAATAAAGTTATTTTTACTCCCAATGAAGAAATCAAGAAAGAGATTAAAAATAAAAATAGCCAGTCTAAAAGATAACAAATTTAATTAAGATTCTAAAAGACAATATAATCCCCAAAATAAAAGATTTGCTCATAATTAGTTTGGAAAAGTCAATGCTGATCAAATATATCCGAAGATATTTTTATTGAGAATTCAGAATATATATTTTTGAATTTAAAAGATAACAAATTTTTTAAGAGATAACAAATAATCCAAAAATGAAGGATTATATTTACATTATCTTTCAAATTTGATCGTTAGTTGGACAAGTCTAGCTCATGTAACACGTACGGTGTTATTCTAACGTTTCCAACTCTTACTACAATTTGTAGACATAAGATTCCAATTCCTTTCCTAATTCAAAGTCTCTCCATTAATCCCCCAATCTATATATATCTCGATAAAACCCCACGCAGAAACAAAAAGCAAATTCAGCAAAACAATCATCCCATACCAAATTCAGCGAAACAAAAAGCAGAAAAAGAATTATTAGTAATATATACAACAAAAGATAAGACGATTAATGGATAACGAAATGATGCCAAGCTTACGAATGGATAGCGAAACAATGCCAAGCTTTTGCGTTCGCGGCTGCGGGTTTTTCGGGACGGCTGAGAATGAAGGCCAATGCTCGAAATGCTACAACGTCTACCTCAAAGAACTGAGCGAGATAGGTAAACATATTAATGCTATGAAATCTGAAACAACTTCTGAATCACATAGTGATGATGATTTAGAATTAATTTTTATCCCTGTTCCGATTGTGAAAGATAGATGCGGATTGTGCAACAAAAAAGTGGGACAATTATGGTTTCAATGTGGATGTGGTGGTACTTTTTGTGGGAGGCATAAATATCCGGAGGCACATCCATGCAGATTTAATTTTCCAGATTTTGATTTCAAGAAATCTGGAAAGATTCACAAGATAGATAGGGTTTGATTAATATAATATTTAATTCTTTTCCTTATTTATTAATATAGGTTGTTTGATTTTTGTGTCATCCCTTTTTTCCCCTTCAAACCGTCAACTTTGGAAATATATATGTAAAGAAGCTTTATGGCTTATGAAACCTTCTTCAACAATTAATTATATGTTCATAAAATTTTATCAATTTTTTTTTGAAGTTTTATGCGCAAGTAAATATACATCAATTTCAGTTTCGCATATTATTATTTTCATGGGAATTGGGTTTCAACAAGAATAAATAGTTTAACGACTTCGTCGAAATTGAGCAATATTATATTAAAGGTCAATGGGTTCAAATAGGGTTGAGAAACTGATGGAGATGAAACCACATTGTTAGTCTTGGGCCTCTTGGCAAAAAAGAATATGGCAGATGCATGCAAGAACGATTTTTAATCACTGCATAGTTTTTTTTTATTTTTATTATAAACATTGGTATTTTCTTTCAGTACGGAGGAGTTTATTTCTTGTTATTTAGTTAAGGTAGGAGTCTAGTTATTATGTTCTTTAGGTTAAGAGGGAGTTTTGTTGGCATTGGAGTCTTAAACTCCAGTATATAAGAGTTTAGGAGGAAACGTTGTTTGCTGGTTATTTTTGAAGAATTATTAAAGTTTTATGTTGATTTCTTTGTTCATAAGCTTGCGCTGCGTCAGAAACGAACTCGATATTCAACCCAATATCGATCGTAACAGTTCTTTTGAGTTATATTCGTTAGTATAACAAACCAAATTTGAACACATTTTCGCACAATAAAATATAAAACTCGGCTCTAACCCAAGCTCGATTTGCGTAAAAATAAAAATAGGCTTGAAAATATCAAGTTTCTCAACTAAAGCTCGTTCAAGTTCGACTTGATTAATTAATAATCAAATCAAATTCAAACACAAATTTTGAAGCTCGATAAATATACACTCGATTCGTTTACAACGTAGTGTTAAATGATCATATTAGTGTTAAGGATTAATAAATTCCAAAATCTATATTAAAAATAAAAAGACAAAAAACCTAATTTATATTACCACCAACGATGTTTCTTATTCAATCCGGACCCGTAATAAATCTGCCACGATCCAGCCGTGTCCCGCTAAACCGGGGACCGTCCCCGTGTAATATATAGTTTTTTTGTAAAAAAAACAACCAACGATTGCCCCTTCCCTCTCAAAATCATTCAATCTCCTCTAAACAAAACCAATTGTCCAAGGATTTCAATTTTTTCCCTTTTGAAGCTACTGATTCTATCTAGAAAACATTAAAGAAAGGGGGAAATAAATCTGTTCACAGATAGGTAAACATTTGGTTTGGATTTTATTTCTAATTGTTATTCTTCTTTTGAAATAAAGGAATTGGGAAAAGGGGAAAAAAGAACTAAAAGAGTGGTTTTGGTATATTACATTATCTAGATGCTTGAATGAATTTTTCATGGTGGTTCAGTAGATGCTTGAATGATTTACACTACAAGACAAAAAAGAACCGACATACGGAATAATATTATATTGGTAGGTATTTACCTACAAAATCAAAAATTATTAGCATCTATAATATATATGTTGGTAATTTAAAAACTATCGGTGATTTGACCGATAATTTGTTGTTTAATTTGAGGAAAAATAATATTTTTTATTTTATAGATAATTGTAAAATTTAGTGATAAAATTTTTTTTGTCAATAAATTATAACGGTAAAACTGAGATTTTCTTGTAATGATATTGTCGAGATTAAATTGCCAAACCGCAATAATCCAAATTCAATGAAGCGACAAAGTTGAAGCACGTCTTCGAACTCCGATAAATCCATAATCGGTGCATTTGGATCCCTTGAATACCTTGGTCCTGTTTACGGTTTTGACACAATTATTTCAATCAACGTATGCTTAATTAAAATTAAATTAAACCAATATATTCCATCACACCCTTTACGAACAGGACTTTCAATGGCTCCCAAAGTACTGCATTATCAAATTCTGATAATATTTTTCTCGCAGCCTCAGCTACATAGATAATATCTCAACCGCCTCTACTCTAATCGATTCACTCGATTTTGACTGAAAAGAGTCCTATAAATACTAATCGGAGAAAATTGCACATTTAGTCCTATAAAATTTGACTTGTTACAATTTTAGTCCCAAGTTTGTAAAATGGTCCTATATGAATGATTTTAAAATAATCCCAATGTTACATTTTTAACTGAAACAATAGATAGCTTCGTTAATATATGACTTTGAAGGGGGTGAAAACTGCATATCTAGTGATATTGTCAATTGCAAATTGAATGCATTATTTTTCAATCCATTAATCTTTATCGCTCATGTGCCAAGTATGGCTTCTATTTTCTCTAGTTAGTTAAATACGTGACGAGAAAAAATGGCCATTTGATGCGTACAACGGTACAAGTACATGATGAACATTTATTAAAAGTTATAATGAAAAAATCAGCAAAAAATACGAAAATAATTAGTATACAAATATAAAGTAATTATTCAAAAGTAAATATACAACTTTCTAAATTTCATAAAATTAATATAAATTATATACATAATTGTTTACAACCCCCCACCCTCAAATAAATTAAAAATCGTGTCGTGTTCGTGTCGTGTCACTCATTGCAAGCCCTGTTCCCAATCTTCATTTCCGGCCCCTATGTCACTATTTGAATAGATACTTAACCATATCAATTGATTAGCTAGTTAGTTATTTTATAAAAGACTGAATCAATTTAATTCTTTGATTTAGAATAGATTTAGATTTTGGTAAAATTTGAACTGGTCATAGGATTATTAAGTTAAGTTAGACAAATAACTTGTTCAATCTTCAATCACAAACTCTTGGAAAAAATCACTGATAAAAGAACCGAAAGATGCTCAGTACAGAAAAAATAAATTTAACCTAAATTAAATAAGTATAGTTATTTTTACCCCCAATATATAGTTTTATATGGGCCGGGCTCAAAAATATTTCTCCGGTTTTCCAACTCTTATTAGAATTTGTAGACGGTAGTCCCAAAGAATTTATAATTAACTTGGACTCGATTGGATTCGAATTCCTTTCCTAATTCAAATCTTGTTCCCCACTCTATATATATGCGCATAAAACCCCCACAAAATTATATCAATCATACGAAAACAAAATTCCACACACGAAAAGCAGAAAAAGACTTATTAGTTCTATAGCAAATTAATGGATAACGAAACGACGACGCCCCGTCTCTGCGCTCGCGGCTGCGGCTTTTTTGGGACGGCGGAGAACAAAGGCCTCTGTTCTAAATGTCACAATATTTACCTCAAAGAATTGATGGCCAAATATGAAGCACCAATAATTACTGAACAAAAGATTGAAAAATTGGTTGATGCTATGAAATCTACGACAATTTGTGAATCACAAGGTAATAATAATCCATCAGTTTGTGGCACTCCTCCGGCGTGAAAAATAGGTGCGGATTGTGCAACAAAAAAGTGGGACTATTAGGATTTGAATGTCGATGTGGGGGAACTTTCTGTGGGAAGCACAGATACCCAGAGGCACATCCATGTAGATTTGATTTCAAAAATTCTGGAAAGCTTGCGATTCAGAAGGATAATCCGGTTTGCAAATCTGACAAGATTATAGATAGGGTTTGATTAGTCTTTTTTTTTTCCTTCTTTATTATAGGTATTAGGTTGTTAGATTTTTTTTGTGTCATATATCTTGTACGTAACAGTATTATTTTAGTGGAATTCGACATGTTAGTTTACATTTTCTTTATCAGCTTAAAGCTTCTTCAACGATTAATTACTCTGATAAGTTTTTGCGGGCAAGGTTCATTGATGCTGTTTTGGGTATTAATATATGATGATGATCAGATTAGTGTTAAAGCTTAATAAACTCCAAAATCTTCTATAAAATAAATAAAAAGACCATATGTTTTAACTAAAAACCATAGTTTATATTACCACCTTACCAAAAAAAGACTGCAGGATAACGTCTACGGTTTGGAAACCATAGTCGTAACGTTACTTTGCCTATTCAATTGTACAATTTCTCCAACTAAAGAAATTAGGGATGACAATGACAATGGTACGGGTTAATGTATGCCTAAATATAACAAAGGGTCTAAAACTATCCTAGTCATATCATAGGCAAATTTTAAGTTTTCTGCAAATCATTTTAATATATATAGCAATAGGTAACTTTTTCCACTCATTACTCTTTTTCCCCACATCGAACAATACAGTTTGTGGCACGCATCTTTTTCCCATCCAGTACTCTTATCCCCACATCGAACAGTACAAGGGGAAAAAAAATAAGACCTTCACAAAAAATATAATTTAGGTAAATATTAAGATAACTGTAAAGTGCAAGCAAATCATTTTAGGTAAATATTTGTCTACAGAACCGAAAACTATTAGGGAGTGCTTGCTTATGAGTGGATTTTCATCTCTTCCACTTTTTGGACAAATTTTTGCATGAAAGTGTGCTTGTTTGTGAAAAAATTTAAAAAATACATTATTCAGTTTTCTCACTTTTCAAATCATCAATCACATCTATTTATAATTTAATCAAAAATAATATTACATCAACTATCATCATTATATAATCATATCACAAATACACTATTCACTCTCTCGTATTTTTTAAATCACCACACATCTAATCACTATTATACAAAAAAAAAAACCATCACATCAACTATCATTATCACAATTTCATCTCATATCCAATCACACTCTCAAAATTCATTCTCATTTTTTAAAATTATTTTTTCACACTATTCTCTCCAAAAGTAAAATTGAGCAGAATGAAAGGTCAAACAATATTTCTGTCAGTAATTAATTAAAAACTTATGGTGATTTGACCGGTAATTTATTGTTTAATTTGTGGAAAAAGTTTTTTTTTATTTTGTAGGTAAATGTAAAATTTAGTGATAAAATTATTTATGTTGGTAAATCCTATCGGTAACTGGAATTTTCTTGTAGTATTATATACTATCCAGATTAAAATACAAAACCGCGATAATCCAAATTAAATGAAGTGACAAAGTTGAAGCATGCCCTTCGAACTGCGATAGATCCATATCTGGTACGTTAATTTGGATCACTTGAATACCTTGATCCTATTGGTGGTTGTGACCAGAGCTGATTCTAATAATTTTTTAGCCTGAGTCGAACTTTTAAATTTGGTCCTTTTTTAATTACAAAATTACAGACAACATAACAATAAAAAAATGTGCAATATATAAAACAGTTTTATTATAGTTAAAATAAGAGACATATCCTTCCAAAAAAATATAAAAAAATATATATGAGATTCATGTTAAAAAAATCCAACTAATTATTTAAAGTTATAGCCTTACAGATTGGTGTTACCGCTAGAGATAGCAACAATTCATAATGTATTTTACGTGTCTATGTTGAGATAGTATATCCACGATCCAAATCTTGTAGTCAATCATGAACCACTAGAAGTCAACCCAGACACGACTTACAAAGAAAAATTGGTGGTTATCCTTACTAGGAAGATCCACAAGTTGAGAAATAGAGATATCACCCTAGTTAAGATTTAGTGGAGTAGAAAAAAAAAAAAGAGCAACGTAAGAGCGTGAAACTGAGATTTGAACTCATTATCCCGAGTTATTCCATCAACCGAGTGAGCTTGAAAATTCGAGGACGAATTTTTTTATAAGAGGGGTAGAATGTAACACCCATAATTTTTACAATTCATATTTTACCTTATTTTTATTATAATCAAAATTTATATTAATTATATATGTATATATTTTTATATTTTATATTATACTAATAGCTTAACTTTAATTATACCATCCCACTAATACTCAACATCTCCATTTGTACTCATCATTATCCCCACATGTCTGCCAACTATTCCATGTTTTTAGCAAAAAATTTAAGAGGCATTTATTTGATTTCTCTCCTTAAACTCTCGTTCCAATAGTTAAAGTCTTTACACTAAACTCTAATCAACCCATTTCATATCTTCACATCAATACTAACACCATGCTTGCCCTCGGCAAATACATTTGCAACTAGTAAGTTAATTTTATTTTATTTTTATCAAAATTCGGGTTATTGTTGTCAATAAAGATTATATCAAACTTTTGGATTTGTGTTTGTGCGTTTATGTGGAAAAATTGTGTGTGTGTGGGTGTGTTCGTTGTGTGTATGTGTCTAATTTTGGTGTGCTAATGTATGTGTGTGTGTATAAATTAAAGTGTAATGTGTATGTGTGATATTTGTGTGTGTGTGTATGTGTGTGCGCGTATAACTGGGTGTGTGTGTGGTGTAACTCTGTTTATGTGTGGGGTGTGTGTGTGTTCTGTGTATAATTATATGTGTGTGTTGTGTCTTGTGTGTATGTCTGATTATAGATTTATAGGTATATATATTTGTGTATGTTTTGGGTGTGTGCATGTTTTGTGTTTGTGGGTGGTGTTGTATGTGTGTAGAGATTTGTGTGTGTAGGTGTGTGCGTGCGTGAGTGAGATTAAAAGAAGAAAAGGGGATTGTGTTAGGGACTTGTTTTTGAAAATTTGACATAAGTTTGGTTCATTTGTAAATTTTGAAAATTTTTAGTGTAACCCATTTAAATTTCAACTAAGTCCTATTTCCATATTTCTGGAATTTTTAATTTAGTCCCAAATAAGTTTCAATTCAGTCCAGATTTCTATTTAAAAATATTTAGAATTTCAAATTTACCCCTATAACTTATTTTGACTTTCTGGATTTTTCAGTCTAACCCCCAAACTATTTAATTTAGTCCAAAAATCTCATATTATCTTTTATTTTTTTTTCAATTAGTCCCCAAACTAATTATATATTTAGTTAACTTTAAAGCCCAAGGCTATTTTATAAAAATAAATATTTCAATTATAAGTTAGTACTAATTTTTAGCTCTAAATCATGTTAAATTTATATTGTAGGCGACGAAGAACATTACAATTAGGACTTCTACTTTCGAGCTATTTGTACATCTACTTTATTTGTTGATTAAGGTAGGGATTCTTATCACATTTTATGTGTATAATTCATTGTCTTTGTTAAATGCCTAAACTGTTCAATTATGTGAATTACGCATTTTTAAATGTTTACATGATATGCATAATTATGTGCATTATATGCTTTCAATGTATTACATAATATGCATAATTATGTGAATTATATGCTTTTAATCTGCTACATGATATGACTAATTTTTATAAATGATATATTTTTCATTTCAATGTATGTCATGTATGTTTTTGCAATTGAAAAAAAAATAAAAAAAAATTGGCCAAGTGCCACGCGAAAGGAAAATATGGCATTCGTGCCACGGGAAATAAAAATTTGGCATTCGTGCCACGGGAAAGGAAAATATTTGGCCTCGTGCCACGGGAAAGGAAAATATGGCATTCGTGCCACGGGAAAGGAAAATTTTTGGCCACATGCCACGGGAAAGGAAAATATGGTATTCGTGCCACGGGAAAGGAAAGTTTTTGGCCACGTGTCACGGGAAAGGAAAATATGGCATTCGTGCCATGGGAAAGGAAAATTTTTAGCCTCGTGCCACGGGAAAGGAAAATATGGCATTCGTGCTTACATGAAAGGTTATGTGTGTAAGTCCAAGTGGCTACAATAATCTAGAGGGGGGGGTGAATAGATTATCCCGGTTTTTCAGATTTTGCCCTCTTTTTCAAAAGACTCAAGCAAAAATGAAATGCTAAATGCGGAAAGTAAATAGCACACGTCAATTTATAGTAGTTCAACCCACCTAGGGCCTAATCTACTACCACCCCAAGATATCCAGGGATGGATTTCAAAGAGAAAAAGATTTTATTAATTTACCAAAAATTAATACAACACCTGAGGATTACCACAACCCTCTTTCACCACCTCTTTGAGGATTACCACAATCCTCTTACAAAGACTTGAGGATTACCACAACCCTCTTACGACACCTTGAAGATTACCACAACCTTCAAACACCTATCACCTAGATCACCCAAGTGTATTCTTACCACAAGAATACTCACAAGGATGTCTTGTGTTGAATGATGACCAAAATCAAGATTACAACTCAATAATGATTGATACAATATGAGTACAAGTGTAATCAAGAATTGAAAGCCTAGACCTCAAATAAGTGCAAGTGAAAGTGCTTAAAGGCTAATACAACAAGATATATGAAAGTGTTTTGCTCAATTGCTCTTTGCTTGTATATTGTGTTGTGTTGTGTCTTGTTGCTTGAATGGAGCCTCTATTTATAGGAGAGGACTTGACTTTCATTTCCGACATTGGCTCCTCCTTGGGGAGTGATTTCTGCAAAAGAAACCATTTAAAATGATCAATATAGTCATTTAGAAATCAATTCCACAAAATAGGGAAAAGTCATGCGAAAAACGCAAACGGATAGTTTTCGATAAACATGGGGTTCGACCGGTCGTGAGAGATAAGATTGAAATTGAATTCTCGCGAATTTTTATACTGGGGGGACCGGTCGAAGAGGGGTGCGGCCGTCGCCCTTAGTGTGATAGGTTGCCTGTTCTTGAAGATTTTACGAAAGCAGAGAAGTCCGGAACAAAAATCAACTTGCGGTCGGCCGATCGGCCGATCGCACCGGCCGCCCACCTGGTTGACCGGTTGCCGCCTTATTTTTCTTACGCCCCATTTTTTTGTTTCTCACTCAACTCAGTCACGGGTTGCCTATGGGCGAGTCGGAACTGAAACAAATGTGTTGTCCAATTTTTATAGAAAATAAACTTCAAGAATACTCCAGAAAAATAGTAAAAATATTTTAAGTTGATCGGAAGTATTTAGACAACATTTAGGGACATAGTTTTGGTTTAAAAACTTATTTGAACAAAATCGAACATAATCATCAAAATCATGATAAAAACATTTATCTAACAAACTCCCCTTTTGATGATTACAAACCAAAACAATTTTCTTGAGGACGATTTTAAAACCAAATAAAATTTTTGGTTTTACGAGTAAACTATCCGTTAGAAGTATTTCATACAAAGCTCCCTATTTATGAGCATATCAACAAACGATTATTATAAGTAAGAAGACAAGCTATAACAAGCTTATATAGAATGCATCATGAGCTAAGAAGCTCCCCCTGTCACAATACTTATAATCTTTTGCAATTGAGTCCATAATCCAATCCATGGACTAGGTATTCTTGGCTTTTAGAAAACCATCGCTTATAGCTTTTATTGCGAGCTTTTAATAGCTTCTTTTGGCTAACAAGCCAATGTCTTGTTTCTCCCCCTTTGGAATCATCAAAAAGAGTGTTAGGAAGATAAAAGCATCATACAATCATATCAAAGTGCGCAAAAGAGACGGTTTATCAACCATTGAGCAATATGTGCTAAAAATCCAAGGAAAATGGGAGAAATGTAACATGGAGAGTTCATACGCTCGTTTTGTTTGCCAAAACATGATCTCAATAATAATGGAAGACTTTTGAAAGCAAGAGAATCATGTAGAAGTTGAAATTATCATTGCGACATTTTATCGAACACTTTGTGTGCGTGAAAAATAAAAGAGGTTGTATATAACCTTTGTAAATGGTTTAAGCCAAAAAATTTCAACATCAATTCAAGTCAATCATCATACATAACAACATAACAACCAAGCTCATCATGATCATACGAAAAATTACATCAAAAATTTTTCAAGTAACTTGAAAACTCAAGGGTTCAACCCAATTGAGCAAAAGAAGAGAAATTCTTACCATTAGATCGGAAAGAATGAGCCATAATGATGATGATCATGCTATATAATGTCCATGTTGTGTAAAATATGCATGAAAACCATTTTTGAGTGAAATTAGAGGGAATTTGGCAAAAGGGACGAAAAATGGTCAAAAATATTAAAATGAAGGATGCTGAAGACAGAACGTTTAAAAGCCAAAATATAGCTTGGGGCGACCGGTCGAGGTTGACGGCGACCGGTCGAGGTTGAGGGCGACTGATTGCCCTCAACTCCTTCAGCTCATTGTCTTGTCAGTTTTTTCAAATGTAAAAATACAACTTTCTAAATTTCATAAAATTAATATAAATTATATATATAATTGTTTACACCCCCCACCAAATAAATTAAAAATAGTTTTTTATCAACTATTTTCAAGAGAAAATAAATCTCCCCTCCCAATTAGGGGTGGCAAATCGTGTTATCGTATCGTGTTCATGTCACATTATCGTGTTTTCGTGTTATCTATTTTATTTGATTTTTAATATAACAATGGTTGTAATTTTAAATTAATTTTTAATTTTGTGTTCGTATCGTGCTATCGTGTCGTGCTTTATCGTGTTTTTTGTCTCTATAATCGTGTTTGTAATCATGTCGTATTCGTGTCGTATCACTCATTGTCAACCCTACTCCCAATCTTCATTTCCGGCCCCTATGTCACTATTTGAATAGATACTTAACCATATCAATTGATTAGCTTGTTAGTTATTTTATAAAAGACTGAATCAATTTAATTCTTTGATTTAGAATAGATTTAGATTTTAATAAAATTTGAACTGGTCATAGCATTATTAAATTAAGCTAGACAAATAACTTGTTCAATCTTCAATCACAAACTCTTGGAAAAAATCACTGATAAAAGAACCGAAAGATGCTCAGTACAGAAAAATTAAATTTAACCTAAATTAAATAAGTATAGTTATTTTTACCCCCAATATATAGTTTTTTATGGGCCGGGCTCAAAAATATTTCTCCGTTTTTCCAACTCTTATTAGAATTTGTAGACGGTAGTCCCAAAGAATTTATAATTAACTTGGATTCGATTGGATTCGAATTCCTTTCCTAATTCAAATCTTGTTCCCCACTCTATATATATGCGCATAAAACCCCCACAAAATTATATCAATCATACGAAAACAAAATTCCACACACGAAAAGCAGAAAAAGACTTATTAGTTCTATAGCAAATTAATGGATAACGAAACGACGACGCCCCGTCTCTGCGCTCGCGGCTGCGGCTTCTTTGGGTCGGCGGAGAATAAAGGCCTCTGTTCTAAATGTCACAATATTTACCTCAAAGAATTGATGGCCAAATATGAAGCACCAATAATTACTGAACAAAAGATTGAAAAATTGGTTGATGCTATGAAATCTACAACAATTTGTGAATCGCAAAGTAGTAATAATCCATCAGTTTGTGGCACTCCTCCGGTCGTGAAAAATAGGTGCGGGTTGTGCAACAAAAAAGTGGGATTATTAGGATTTGAATGTCGGTGTGGGGGAATTTTCTGTGGGAAGCACAGATACCCAGAGGCACATCCATGTAGATTTGATTTCAAAAATTCTGGAAAGCTTGCGATTCAGAAGGATAATCCGGTTTGCAAATCTGACAAGATCATAGATAGGGTTTGATTAGTTTTTTTTTTTTCTTTTCCCCCCTTCTTTATTATAGGTTTGTTTGATTTTTTTTTGTGTAGTAACAGTATTATTTTAGTGGAATGCGACATGTTAGTTTACATTTTCTTTATCAGCTTAAAGCTTTTTCAACGATTAATTACTCTGCTAATAAGTTTTTGCGGCCAAGATTCATTGATGCTGTTTTGGGTATTAATATATGATGATGATGGTGATCAGGTTAGTGTTAAAGCTTAATAAACTCCAAAATCTTCTATAAAATAAATAAAAACACCATATGTTTTAACTAAAAATCATAGTTTATATTACCATCTTACCAAAAAAAGACTGCAGAGTGCAGGATAAGACGTTGACGTCTACGGTTTCGAAACCATAGTCATAACGTTATTGCCTATTCAATTGTACAATTTCTCGAACTAAGGAAATTAAAGATGACAATATAATGGTACGGATTAATTCAAACTCGGACTCGTAATGAATCCGCCCAATTACCCCACATCGAACAGTACAAGGGGGAAAAAACAGACATACACAAAAGATATTATGTAGTTAAATATTAAGATAACTGTAAAGTGGAGGTAAATCATTACAGGTAAATATTATAGAATCAAAAACTATTAGGGAGTGCTTGCTTATGAGTGGATTTTCATCTCTTCCACATTTTGGACAAATTCTTGCATGAAAGTGTGCTTGTTTGTGAAAATTTCTAAAAAATACATAATTCACTTTTCTCACTTTTCAAATCATCAATCGCATCTATTTTGTAATTTAAACAAAAATAATATCACATCAACTATCATCATTATATAATTATATCACAAATACACTATTCACTCTCTCGTATTTTTCAAAACACCAATCACATCTAATCACTATTATAGAAAAAAACCATCACATCAACTATTATTATCACATTTTCATCCCATATCCAATCACACTCTCAAAATTCATTCTCATTTTTTAAAATAATTTTTTTCACACTACTCTCTCCAAAAGTAAATTTGAGCAGAATGAAAATTTAAACAATCATTCCCTTAGCATCTACAATATTTCTGTCGGTAATTAATTAAAAATTGATGGTGATTTGACCGGTAATTTATTGTTTAATTTGTGGAAAAATATTTTTTTATTTTGTAGGTAAATGTAAAATTTAGTGATAAAATCATTTATGTCGGTAAATTCTATCGGTAACTGAAATTTTCTTATAGTATTACTATCCAGATTAATATACAAAACCGCGATAATCCAAATTAAATGAAGTGACAAAGTTGAAGCATGCCCTTCGAACTGCGATAAATCCATATCTGGTACGTTAATTTGGATCACTTGAATACCTTGATCCTATTGGTGGTTGTGACCAGGGCTGATCCTAATAATTTTTTAGCCTAAGTCGAACTTTAAAATTTGGTCCTTTTTTAATTACAAAATTAAAGACAACTTAACAATTAAAAAATGTGCAATATATAAAATAGGGGTAAATTGCAATTTTAGTCTTGTAACTTTGGAGTTGTTGCAATTTTAGTCCCTTATCTTTAAAAATTACAGTTTTGGTCATAGACAATTTTGCCCTTGTGGCTAAATAGCATTTTAAGTCCTTTATTTTTCTAAAATTAGCAATTTTATAGGGATGATAATGGGGCGGGAATTTGAGGAAAAGAAAGCCCGCCAACCTCAGAATCAAATTAATTGGGGCGGATCAACCCACCAAATATCTTATACCGCTCATGTGCCGGGTCTGACCTGAATTTTGCCCCATTTTAAATTAAATTAAATTTAAAAAAATGAAAAAATATATATTTATAAAATATTGTCTACAAAATTTATTATTATCACTTTATAAATATTAAATATAATATAAGAATACATAAAAATTATATTATAACACCTATTATATATGCAACATATATAGTAAAATATATCTTAAAACTAAAAATTTTAAAATTAATATATATATATAATTGCGGGCAACCCACCTGATACCAAAAAAAAAAATACAAATTATTTTTTTTATCTACTATTGTCTCAAGAGAAAATAAATTTTCACTATCGCTTCATCCCCCTGAGTTCTTTTTGAAAGATATTGATTATCCAATATGTTATCTTATCCTGGTGTTCTTGTGCATACATCGTGAAAATTTAACGATATCTCCTGTAAGGTACATCTTGGACACTCGTCCAGATGTATTTTCTCGGAGAAAATTCCCCTCATCAATTGTTAATTATATAAAATAATAAATATAACTTAAAGTTTTTAATAAACCTAGGTTCTGATACCATTTTAGGCAAATCACTTAGTCAAATAAGCCAATTATGTGCATAAGGGTAATCTTGGTATTTTGAAAATATGAAATAAGGTCTGGGGGACTAATTTTGCAACAACTTTAAAATTTTAGACAGGAAATTGGTTAGGTATAAAACATAAGGACCAATTTTGCAAAAACTTTCAAATTCAATCAGGACCAATTTTGCAAAAAATAGTTAAAAGACCGAAAGATGCTTATAGTTATAGGACCAATTTTGCGATTTTCCCTATAAAACAGATTTATTATAGTTAAGATAAGAGACATATCCTTCCAAAAAATTTAAAAATATATATGAGATCCATGTTAAAAAAATTCAACTAATTATTTAAAGTTATAGCCTTAGAGTTTGGGCGGCAAATATATTAATCAAGTAAGTATAGTCAAGTTGTGCAACATATAATTTTTCAATTTTTTTTTCTTTTTAAGCCAAGCTCATCAATTAAATAAATAAAAAGAAAAAATTGATCAATGCATCATTTTTCACTCCATTCTATACCGCTCATGTGCCAAGCATGGCTTGAATTTTCCCCAGTTAGTTAGATATGTGACGAGAAAAATTGGCCATTAATACGTATGAGTACATCATGAACATTTATTAAAAGTTACAATGAAAATATCAGTAAGAAAATAAGAAAATAGTTAGTATATGAATATAACATAATTATTCAAAAGTAAAAATAAAACTTTATAAATTTCATAAAATTAATATATATCTATATATAATTGTTTACAATCCCCCCCAAAAAAAAAATACAAATAATATTTTATCTACTATTTTCAAGAGAAAATAAATTTCCCTTCACAATCTTCATTTCCGCCCTCTATGTCACTATTTGAATAAATACTTAGCAATACCAATTATTTTTAATAAGTTGGGAGTAGTAGTTAGAGGGGGCGATAATTAAATTTCAAAGAAACTGAAAGATATTGGTTGGAATACTGGTCAATACTCTTACAAAGGAAAACCATACTACGGTTTGCAAATTTGGGGTTTGATTAGTGTTTTTTAAAAATACCAATTGATTAGCTAGTTAGTTATTTTATAGAAGATTGAATCAAATTAATTCCTTGATTTGAATAGCTTTAGATTTTGGTAAAATTTGAACAGGTCATAGTATTATTAAATTAATTTAGACAAGTAACTGTTTCACTTCTATAAACGAGCCTCCTAATAATTTGTACAATCTTCAATCATAAAGTCTAGGAAAAAAATTATTAATAAAAGAAGCAAAAGATGCTTAGTACAGAAAAATTAAATTTAACCTAAATTAAATTAGTAAAGTTACATTTACTCCAGATAGGCAGTTATATATAGAACTATATGGGCCTGGCTCAAATATAATTCACTGCATTTCCAACTCTTACTAGAATTTGTAAACGGTAGTCCCGGAGAAGTTACAATTAACTTGGATTCGAATTAATTTCCTAATTCATTTCGAATTCCTTTCCTAATTCAAAATCATGTTCCCCACTCTATATATATGTGCATAAACCCCCCACACAATTAAATCAATCATACGAAAAGCAGAAAAAGGTACATATTAGTACTACACCAAAAGATAGTAGCGAAGACAAATTGCGAAGAGAAATTAGTGGATAACGAAACGATGACGCCCCGCCTCTGCGCTTGCGGCTGTGGCTTTTTCGGGACGACGGAGAATAGAGGCCTATGCTCTAAGTGCGCTGAACAGGAGATAGAAAAACTGGTTGATGCTATGAAATCTATGACAATTTCTGAGTCACCTAGTACTATTGATGAATGGGAGATAGAAAAATTGGTTGATGCTATGAAATCTCTAACAATATTTGAATCGCAAAGTAACAATAATCCATCAGTTTGTGGCACTCCTCCGGTTTAAAAACAGGTGCGGATTGTGCAACAAAAGAGTAGGATTATTAGGGTTTCAATGTCGATGTGGTGGTATTTTCTGTGGGAAGCACAGATACATAGAGACACATCCATGCAAATTTGATTTCAGGAATTTTGGAAAGATTGCTATACAATAGGAAAACCAGGCCGGTTTGCAAATTTGGGGTTTGATTAGTGTTTTTTTTCCCCTTCTTGATTATAGGTTGTTTGATTTTTTGTAGTCATCTCTTGTACTTGAGAGTGTTATTATTGTAGTAGAATTCTCTACATGTTACTATATATGTTAGTTTACATTTTCTTTATCAGCTTAAAGCTTTTCAACGATTAATTACTCTGATATTAGTTAAATATTTTAACTTTGCTTTTGATCAGCGCTTTTGATTAGCTTAATTAAGTCTAATTTGACAGTTTGTGGCAAATGCCACTGACTTTACGAAATTGGAGTGGATTGAGAGGGTTTTGATGTGTTATGTGTATGCGTCCATTGTGTTGGCATCTCCCAAAGGCGCTAAAAGTTAATTTAAATATTAAATAAATACACAATTTTCGAATAACTAAAATTAGAGATATTATTGAATAAAATAATAAAGTGTATGGTATTTGTCACGTGCTGTCAAATTAGCCCTTTAAGTCATTTATCTTTAATTAGTCGACTCACTGTTTCCTTTTCTTTTTTCTTTTTTTTCTAACGCCGCCCACAACAAACTATGCCCAATCATTCCATCTCCTCTAAACAAAACCAATTGTCTTCTTCTTTTTTTTTTTTTTGAGGAAGATTGTCTTCTTTTGAAATAAAGCAATTCGGAAAGGGGGAAAAATGAACTAAAAGAGTGGTTTTGCTAGAATACATTATGTAATGCTTGAATGAATATTTCATGGTTGTTCAGTAGATGCTTGAATGATTTACACTAAAGGGGAAGAAAAAACCGACCTAAACATTCAAAGTAAATATTTGCCTTCAGAGTAAAAAATTGTTAGCACCTACAATATATCTGTCGGTAATTTAAAAATTATCGGTAATTTGACCGGTAATTTGTTGTTTAATTTGGGGAAAAATAATATTTTTTATTCTATAGATAAATATAAAATTTAGTGATAAAATTATGTTTGAATATGATATTTGGTAAATTCGTGTTACGATTTTGACACAATATATTTCAAAAATATCAAAAAGTAAACCAATGTAATTCATCAAATTCAAGGGATGAATTCCCTCCCAAATTTTAAATGAAAATATTGCATTCTCAAATTTAATAAAATTTATCTCACACCATTTGATTGATGCTAATTTTAATAGATAATATCTCAACCGCCTCTACTCTAATCGATTCACTCGATTTTGACTCGAAAACAGTCCCACGATCACTAATCGGAGAAAATTGCACATATGGTCCCATAGAATTTGAATTGTTGCAATTTTAGTCTCAAGTTTGCAAAATGGTCCAATATGAATGATTTTTTTTTTTGCCAAACCGTTACATTTTAACGGAAGCAATAGCAAGCTTCGTTAATATATGGCTTTGAAGGTGTGGAAACTGGAAATTGCATATCTAATCCACAGGATTTTGTCAATTGCAAATTTAGACCTATGTCTGCAAAACAATCACACAAGCACGAAATATTTGCAAAAATAGTGTCGCTATACATTTTTAATGCCCGTAATTGTTTGCTCCAACAAAAATTGTATTTGGGGGGAAAAGAAAATAAGCCAAGCTCTTCAATTAAATAAATAAAAGAAAGATTGAATGCATTACTTTTCACTCCGTTGAGTCCGTTCTATACAGCTCATGTGCCAAGTATGGCTTGTATTTTCTCAGTTAGTTAAATATGTGACGAGAAAAATTGGCCATTTGATACGTAGGAATACATGATGAATAATGAAAAAATCAGCAAAAAATACGAAAATAATTAGTATATGAATATAAAATAATTATTCAAAAGTAAAAATACAACTTTCTAAATTTCATAAAAATTAAAAATAGTTTGTTACCTACTATTTTCAAGAGAAAATTAATCTCACCTCCCAATCTTCATTTTCCGCCCCCTATGTCACTATTTGAATGGATACTTAACAATACCAATTGATTAGCTAGTTGGTCATTTTATAAAAGAATGAATCAATCTAATTCTTTGATTTAGAACAGATTTAGATTTTGGTAAAATTTGAACCGGTCATATCATTATTAAATTAATTTAGACAAGTAACTGGGGTTCACATCTATAAATGAACCTTCTAATAACTTGTTCAATAAAAAATCACTAATAAAAGAAGCGAAAGATGCTTAGAAAAATTAAGTTTAACCTAAATTAAATAAGTAAAGTTATTTTTACTCCCAATATATATAGAGGTATATGGGCCGGGCTCAAATATAATTCCAACTCTTACTAGAATTTGTAGACGGTAGTCCTCAAGAAGTTATAATTAACTGGGATTCGAATTCCTTTTCTAATTCAATATCTCTGTCCCCTCTCTATATATATATGCGCATAAACCCCCCACACAATTAAATCAATCAGACGAAAACAGAATTCCAAACCCAAAAAGCAGAAAAAGAATTATTATTTTGTAATACAGCAAATAAAATATCGACGAACGGATAAAAACGATGACGACTTCAAAAATTACATAACTAATATTGCAAAGCTAGCGGACTAATTTTTTGGGACCGGAGAACAAATCTGTTCTAAGTGCCACAATATTTACCTCAAAGAATTGATGGTCAAATCTGAAGCACCAATAGTTACTGAACACGAGATTGAAAAACTGGTTGATGCTATGAAATCTACAACAATTTGTGAATCGCAAAGTAGTAATAATCCATCAGTTTGTGGCACTCCTCCGGTCGTGAAAAATAGGTGCGGATTGTGCAACAAAAAAGTGGGACTATTAGGATTTGAATGTCGGTGCGGGGGAATTTTCTGTGGGAAGCACAGATACCCAGAGGCACATCCATGTAGATTTGATTTCAAAAATTCTGGAAAGCTTGCGATTCAGAAGGATAATCCGGTTTGCAAATCTGACAAGATCATAGATAGGGTTTGATTTTTTTTTTTTTTTTTGGGTAATCTTGTAGTGGTAGACTGGTAGACTGGTAGTATTTTAGTGAGATAAATATTAGTTTACTTTTTTCGTTCAATTTTGTTAAACATCTATCAGCTTATAGCGTCTTCGAACATTGATGTAAATTTTAGTCAACGATCATTGTTTTAGGTATTAATTTCTCGGATTAATGGTAAAAGTTTGTTCGATATCTCATATCTTCTTGTATAAACCTTGTTAAGGCACATAGTTACAAAAATCACTCATGTGCTTTACTATAAATACGGAAAAATCAATTATCTTTTAAAATTAATCATATCTCTTTACAATTTATTTCTATTTTATAAATTGTATTATCAATAGATTGAATATTGTTATGGAATCGAATAGTAGTCATCTCAGACCAAAGGCATGTGGTTTCCTTTACACGGTGAAAAAAGGGTTATTTTGTAACTACAACACTAAATCTCACAGAGTTTGTAATTATCCCTAAATTAATCATTGATAAAACTCGTGATTAATTCCATGAACTTTTTTGATTTCTAACCTTTTTCTATCTCCCTTCACTCTAATTCAGAAAAAACCGGTTTGCAAATCTGACAAGATTATAGATAGGGTTTGATTTTTTTTTTTTTTTTTTCCCCTAATCTTCCCCCTCCCCTCCATGTTTTTAGTGAGATAAATATTGGTCTACTTTTTTCGTTCAACTTTGATAAACAGCTATATTTTTCTTTGAACATTAATGTAAATTTTAGTCAACAATCATTGTTTTTAGGACGATTAATTTCTCGGATTAATGGTAAAAGTTGAACTTTTTTCTTTTTTTAAGTTTGTTGTGTTATGTTCTTTTTTTTCTTATTTTGTTTGTGTTTTCTAATCGTTGATTTAGAAAAAATTGTGGGCCGTAGTTGGTTTTCTCAGATTATTATGTAGTTTGCTTGTGCCCGATTTTAGTTTTTAAGTGCGCATTGTAAAAATCTCCTTTATGCTTTTAGTATAATTACGTGGAAAATCAATTATCTTTTAAAATTAATTATATTTCTTTACAATTTATTTATATTTTACAAATTGCATTATGAGAGGGATATTGTTAGGTATGAATTTGAGAATTAAAGTGATTAAAGACTCTCTTAGTCTATCTAGGGTTCGATTCCCGATTATAGTTGTGATTTTTTTTTGAATTGTTATAATAAAATCTCACAAAGAGTTTGAAAAAAAAATCAAGATTGATAAAACTCGTGATTGAGCCCAACCCAATCAAGCATTAGCAAACAAGAAACAGAATGAGCTATAATTGTTTTGCTGTTAATGGGTTGGGCCGTGTTGTTTAAATTTTGAGTCCATATTCAATTTTTTTTTGATTCACGGGCCTCTATCCTAGGACCCAAGTGAATACTATTTTACTCATTTAAAAGTTTGTAACAAATAACAATATACTAAACAGTTGATTAATTAGTTTCAAAAAGTCCGACCAACAACATCAAAAATAAGTGTTTTGTGGTAATTTGGTTGGGGTGGTAATGAGTGACAGGACACGATATGACATGACATGATAGGAACATGAAATTAAAAATTAATTTAAAATTATAATTATTGTTATATTAAAGATCAAATGAAATATATAACACCAAAACACGATAGTATAACACGAACACGATACGATAACACGATTTGCCACTCCTAAATTTGGTAAGGTTGAACCATCAAGAGCAGGATTCCAATGCTTTCACATTGTTACCTAAACAAGCAATAGATTGACCAACTAATTACTCATCCAGTGAGTTGAGAATTAAAAAAGAAAAAACTACAGTAACTCAGTAAATTGTGGAAGGTAAACTGTCAATCCATGAAAAAAATAATACTCTCTTCGTCCCAAATATATAATCAAGTTTGACTTTTTATACAGATTAAAAAAATATAGGAAACTACAAATATGCTAAATATTTACTTGATTTGTTCTTATTTAATGAATAACGTAAATCATAAAATAATATTAAAATAGGTTATAATAGTAAAAGAACATAACATATACTATTAAATATAGAAAGTGGACTATATATTTAAAATATCTCTAAAAGAAATAATGGAGTATATATTTGGAATGGATGAAGTAAAATAAATTACCTACAGCGCATATTTATCTGATGAAATAATTTGACTTGTGTACGACAAAAGAAAAAATTAAAAAAACAATTCCCACCAAAACGTTTTCAATTTTCAAGAATATTCAGAAAGAAAGAGAACTTTGTATTCTTCTCCTATTTAAAATAGGTAAAAATTCGTGAAGGACCATTGATCTCATGCTCACATGCATATTTGGCTGGCCACCACAGATACCTGGAAAGATGAGCCTTTAATTTATAAAATATATATTCAAAAATCAAGATTAAACTTGTCCTCTACCTAATCTATAACAAAATTAAAGAAACCCCAAGGCCCACCACCAATGATAACACAGCTGCAATCTAATATTTAAAAAAAAATAAAAATTTGGACAATAATAAATATGTTCTCATGAAATCTGGATCCAATTGTTCCACGTCTAATGATAGCAATGCATGGTTGATAAGAATATATTAACATGGAATGGAGATCAAATATAGCTTTCAAAAATATAACTCAACAAGGGCATTTATAATTACAACAATAATATATTACAATATACACAGATCAGGGGTTAGAACCAAAACTATCCTCACAGATCTGGAATAAGAAGCAAAAATACAAAAATCCCTTAATACACTATTGTGATCAAACCAAAATCAAGAACCTGGTTTTACAAAAAACCCAAAACAAAAAAAGAAAAATTTCAGAAAATTAACTAGGATTATTGAGATATCCATTGAAGTTACTGCACTGAAAAATGGCCTTAGCATTCATCTCTCTTTCAAACCTCCAAATATAATTCAACCCCACAAGCAGCTCAGTTATGGCAGCTTCAGTCTTTTCTTGATTGGCAAAATAAAGCGTTTGCAACAAAAGAACATTCGTTTTCGGCACCAAATTCTGCTGCTCAAAGCTCCTTTCACTCTGCCATTTGATCATATTATGAGCCAAAGGCGATAGCCATCCCAATATCCTCTGTAAAGCCTCTCTCCACTCTGCAGCAAGAACCGGGTCGCTAGCCGAAAACCCGACCCCCTTCAACCGGCCCCTCAACGCGAAACGAATGCTATTAGGCAACATCGCGTAAAGATCGTCTCTTGCGTCGACCCCGACCAATTGCGGCGATCGGATCATTTTTTCCATCACAATGATCAAATTGGCGTAGTGCAGAGAGAGCGCGGCCGCGCCTAATGTGGTCGATGGCGGTTTGAGAATTTTGGAGTTGAATTCGAAAAACCCGTCACGGGGTTGGAGATTTGGCGGGGTTTTTGTTAATGGGCCGGATACGAATAAATTATTATTACAGGTGTTCGAGTTTTCAGAAGGGTATACTAAGGCTGATGAGGATGAGAGACTACGAGGTAATGTTACTGGAAAACCATGTCCGACTCCGAAAACAAGCTTAATTCTTGCAAGAATGGTGAAAACGGATTTTGCGAGTAATGATGTGACAGTGTCGAAGCTTCTACACCATAAAGACTTCTCTTTTAAGTACTTGATTTCCTGCCTCTGCCATATGATCTTTTGCTGCAGCTCAATGATTTTCTGTTCTTTGATTGATGCATCATTGTCTTTATATGATTTCTTCAGACTGTTCTCGAGCACCAAAAGCTCGTCCATTTCTCTGTGCAGAGTGGCGGTTGTTGTGACGAACCGATCTAATTTCTTTATATTCGACTCGATTTGTTTGGATCCGAGCAGCCAGTTGTTCGGGTCGCGCCCCGAGTTTGCGAACTCGTCGAACAAGCGATCGAAGGATCTGAGATTTGAGTCCTCGCATTTTTTGCTTATCCGTGAGATGGATTTGCCGACCAGTCTCAGATTCTCGACTAACTCCGCGCAGGCTAAGCCTAATAAGAAGGGATCGTCGTTTGAGACAATTTTTCGAACACCTTCTAGGCATATCGATTCGCCTCGCAAACGAGCTATGCTTTTGTCGGACAGGGATTGCCATAAATGGAGAAGCTTCGACATGAGGCCCGAAATCTCGAACGCCAAAACCCCGACGTTGGATTTCTTGATCGGGAGGTTTTTTGTGGTTGGTGGGGTGGCGCGTGATGAATCGAACTTGTGGGCGATCGTCTTCTTCACCTTGATTAGCCATGTTTCGAGAGCCATTGTTGTTTATCTTGATCTTGTATGTGATTTAGAAAAAAAGATTGGGAATTTACAAGGTTTTCCCAGTTATAGAAGTGATGAAAAAAAAGAATTTGGAGACAGAGATGATGAAAGAGAGAAATAATTGAAGTGTGGAGGTGTGCAGAAAGATAAGATAATGGGGAAGAGTTTTTAGTGTAAAGCTATCATGGGATGTTTGAAAAGCAAAGCATTACTAATAGTAGTCCCCCATATAGAGATGAGAGAAAAAATTAAATAAACACACACACAGATTGTGTGTGAGAGAGATAGAGAGAGTTTATATAATGTGAAATTTGACAACGCCAACATGCAATAATGAGAAGGTGAATGCATTTTCTCTATTTTAGATTCCACTTGCTATAGTATATGTAGATCAAGTCAAATACGTTGGGTCAGCCCGTCAGGCCACATAGAAATCGGACTAGTGGGATAAAAAAATTCGTCATGCCGCTATTTTTGAGGCTCAAACTCAACTCATGTTATGAGAATACATATATAACACATACTAAACCGATCAAGTCAGTCTGTTTTTCCAGGTCAAATAGGCCCAGTCCATTTTGAGCCTAAAAAAATTGCATTCTATCCCGACCTTTTCATTGGGCCAATCGAGTCGGGTTGGTTTTCGCTCGAAGTATATGTGGTTGTATCAAGACACTTTTAGATAATAAAAAAATATTTTTCTAGAATAAATATATAGTATAATGTATTGAAAATTATTGCCATTTTCGTGATGAATAAATCATATAATATCGATCACACATATTCCACTTGTTGTTTCACATTTCATCCAATTTGTATAAGTATGATATATTTTCATAATTAGACACATTTCCTTGATGATAGATCTTGACGTTTTCCATAAATTGATATTTGCTAGCTTTAAATTTTATGAATGTAATATTGAAATATCTAGTTCTAATTTTATTTTATCCATGCGCCAATTTTGCTGTTTGGTAATAATTGTGAAACATTTGTTGAGCCCACAAAGTGTATTTATGTTGCATCAATTGAGCAAAAGTGGAAACACTCTGGCATGGCACAAAACTTTTCTTTTTAGTTGGAAGTTTCTACATTTTGAGTACTATTTTTCCAGTAGATGCACATTGCTTCTATTCCATCATTTCATTTATAAGATATGCTTTTCATATCTATCATCTTCACCCTATAATAATAAAAATACAGACATTAATTTTTCCTCTGCAAACATTTTCACTTGAAACACTCTTGATAATTGTTTCAATATACCAGATGAATATCACGTGTACACAATAATATCATTATTATATATATTGTATTCACTTAATGAGTTATAAGTGTATTAAATCGTTATATAAAATACCGTAAAAATTAAGACTCTATGAACAATTATGTTGCATGAACATAGAAACGAATCAATATATATAGGAATATCATTTACACTTTTTGGTATAATATACTAATGATTATTTATCCCTCGAGACAAATGTACATAAATTCTTAAGTTTCAAATTATGAAAAAAAATCTAAAAAGTTATGACATATGGTATATATACACCCCTGAGCGAGCCAGTCTTGATAATTGGAAATGATATTAGAAAATAATAGGAATAGTCCACTATTCATCTTTCATCATGAAAGTGTGCATGTAAAGTGAAATTTGACCGAATTATGCTTATTCAACTTCTAAAATTATTTCCCCCATTCCAAAAAACATAATGTAAGATGTAACATTTGACACATTAAAGCTAGAAATATGCCGATAAAATATGGTAAAAGTCAAGTATTTTTTTGCAATTAAATTATATTAATATTGCATCTAATATGATTAACGATTTTGCATTATATTCCTTCCGTGTACGTAATATATATGGAGACTATTCAAAATTTACTTTTTTTTAGTAAGTCGGAAGTAATGGTTGAAGTGCCCTCATTTCAAATAAATTAAAAGATACAGATTTGAACCTTGCTACTATTCAAAATTTACTTCAAATGCCTTTACATTAAGACACTCTTAGTTAATAAATTTGAACACTTTATAATTATCATCATTTTACATAAAAAAATGTGCAATAATAAGAAAAATAAACATTGATTGTAAAATGAGATGATCATTATAAATTGATCATGAATAAAATATATTTGCGTTTGAATCAAAAAAAACAAAAAAAAATCAGATAACGTACAAAACTCATGTAAATATTAAAAGAAATTAAAAATGATAGAGTACTACAACTTCGAGGTTAAATTCTTAAATATACATAATCCATTTGACCCAACAATTTATAGATATAAAATTTTGTTTCTTTTTTTAACCGACTAAACAAGAGATTGAATTATATTTCCAGAAAAAAAAATCTGAGGTTCTGATGAAAGGGCTCCTTTTTGGCTTTTTTATTTTTACAGTTCTTTTAGGGTTATTTTCAGTTTTAGTACCTCAATTATACCTACTTTTTGGTTTTGATCCCAAGGTTTCAATTTAATCAGTTTTAGTACCCAACGTTTTGAGTTTTAATCAATTTGGATACCTTCTGTTAAATAGCCGTTAAAACTGACCGGATGACTGGCTGTAAAAGGTTTTTCAAACTTTTTGGATAATCAGTTTTGGTACCTTATGTTTACTTATTTGTCAAAATCGGTCCCTAGATATTTCAATTCTTAATCAAAGGACCTAATCTTTTTAATACTCAAACTCTTTCACAATGGGCCACAAAATGGTATCAGAGCCTAGGTTTATTAAGGACTTTTAGTTAAATTTATTATATTTATGTAATTAACAATTGGTGAGGAGAAATTACTCCGAGATTATGGATCCGGACCGATGTCCGAGATGTACCCCTTATAGGACATATCGTCAAATATTGACGATGTATGCACAAGAACACCTTGACCAGGTTTCATATTGGGAATACCAACATGAAGAAAAAAACGGCGGCGAGGAGCCGACGGGGAAACCTTAAGGAAATGCAAGATGCGGCGAGAATATTATATGCGATTTGGATGCTTAACTGACCACTATATGTTCATTTGATGAACCTTCAAGAAACAGTACATGAAAATTCCCATCGAATAATGATTCACGATGGTGTACCCGAGTGGAACGAGATACTTCCAGATAAATCTAAGATCTCCGAAGATCTTAGAGAAATCAATCGGTGCGAGAATTATGGCAACCGCCATATTCATCTACCAAGTCTGAAGTTCATCGGATCGAGAACCGGATGGAGAGCGATGGTGAAATATCATAAGGAAACTCTTGAACTCCTTCATGATATTCATAAATGAGTCAAGAACCACGGAAGACAGGCCAAGTTCATGGGAGGAAGGAAACGTATTGATTTTGGGACAATACCCTATTTACACCAAAAGGGAAACCAACCAAGTCATACGAAAAATGACGGATGAGGAGAAGCTCATTGCTCTAATCAAAGGAAAATCCATCAAAAATTGAAAAAGATGGATATGGAAAAGATGAATCTTAAAGATCTACACGACTGGCGAGAATCCTTGGCGGGATTAGGTATTGTAGATTTAAAGATGAAAGCGGTGAGAATCGCCTTTGGTTACCTATGACCCACAAGGTAGACCAATTCCACCACCACCGCCACCAGTTAATCCTAACGTCGAAGAAAGTACAGTTCACATCATGGAACTCGGGGCGAGAGGATGCCACACGCCGGGGATTTCACGGACAGGGAGTGATCCACTTTCGGGGACAGGAGGTCGAAACCTCTTCGGGAACAGGATAACCTACTAGGAAGGCCGAATGTTTATCGGACGCCTTATGGAAGATCGCACCTCGACCCAATACATCCGTATGGGTTGATGTTAAATCTGGACATCCCGATTTTAAAAAAAAGAGAAGTTCTCATTGATGAATGGGCTTGACTATGAGAATTTCAAAGAGAACCCTCGATCTTACAAAGGATTCATTCATTTTACTCCTTGAAATGAGTCTTGAAGGATCGGTGAAGATTGCTGGGATATGACCGATGCGTCACGAAAAGTTCGGTCACATCGGGGGAATCACTTAAAGGAATTGTCGATGGTATGGCAAAACTATTCAAAATCCGATTCATCGGCACGGGTTATTTCGAGGGATTAGAGGATGAAAAAGAAAGAAATATAAACAAGCCCTCTATAGCCTTGAGTTCTTGGATATTTGTCATATTGACGAATATATCAAGTTGTTCACCGAATACGGTGGAAATCTAAGATTGAGGAAAAAGAAGGCACATGACTATTCTTTGCCAAAATTCCAAGTCCCTGGAGAGAAATGCTTATCGGGAATACAGGGGGTGGAGTCAAGTAGAAGCGTGGCGGGAAAAATGTCTTTCTTAAATGCAAGTTATCGAATGGTGTTACCATGCGGCTCTACACAAGAATTACAAAAGATTAAGAGGAATTAGCAAAGCGGTTCCTCTACATGTTGCATAGATAATGATATCCCAACGGTGGTGGGAGGTCAGCGGCACAAAAAGAAGAAGGAGCGGAGCCATCCATACCACCGAGGAAGTAGAAGAAAAGAAGTAGGTCTTCATGGAGACCTAGAAGGTTTTGGTCAAAACAAAAAGCCCGAAGTTACAAAACGGGACAAAGACCAAAGACCAAGTTATGGGAGTAGAGCCTCATCATCGGGTTCGGGTTAATCAAGCAAGTACGCAGAAATCCAGGAAGAAGAACTTTCGGGCGTGCTCACACGAGCAAATGAAAGTTTCAAAGATCGTAATTGCTTTGGACATGCGGAGCAAGAGGACATATCTCGACCGATTGTCGAGAAAACCGAAAACGAGGAGTCGGACAGTTCGAGGCTACACCAGAAATCGAAGAAGGCATCTATTATCGGATCTTATACAGGTGTATCAATTTGAGGACATTCCCTCGGATGAAAGCATCTATGAAGAAGAAATCTATTCTCGACGACGATGGAAGTGACTCGGCTCGAGAATCGGAGTAAAGAAGAAATTCTTCAACTGACAATGTCGAGAGAGGATATGTCGATTCCTCTCTCACACTACGATTTCTCATAAGACTCTTATGAGAATCATGAAGGAATATCCAAAGCTTCAAGTCTATGATGGATTTACGATCGGAGCTATGGAAAAAGCATTGGATAAAATTGGGTTTCGTAAGAAGAAAACACCAAATTATCCACAGGGTAACAAGGAGAATTTGCTATTCGATGGAGTTTAGGTAACTTTGATCGAGATGCGGTTGGTCTCTATTAGAGAAATACAAGAGATCAAAAGCAAAGTTAAAAGAGAAGTTGCAAATACACTCTCATGGATTCATATCGAGCCATAAGAGTAATTATTAAAGCAACATTCAAAGAAGGAATAAATTCGCCTCTCAATCTTGCTATCTTTGACAAGCGAATCTCGCATCTCAAGGATTCATGCCTTGGAGCGATTCTGAAAAATTTGTATGCGGGGAAATTGGCATTTAATGTCTATCCCAGAATTACATACAATTTGGGAGATCGAGACTTGACTTGATGAGTCCTAACCCTTCATCAAGATTTCAAAAGAGTCGATTTGATGAAAGAAGAAGAAACAAGCCTTACTCGATCACATACAAGATTTCCTATGCTCTCTCGAATACCCATCATTCGAAGTATTCTTGAGAAAGGAATTTATTGAAGTCCCAAGAATCTTTGATGACTTTGCCAGGGTGGTGTTACGAGAAATCATTGAATCTCCAACTCTTAAGGAGATTGATATGATAATTCAAGATCAAATCTTCAACAAAAGTCGGAGTCTCGAGTTGAGCAGAAGGATGTCTTTCCAAAGACGAGAATGGTGAGTAGCGGCCGTTGGGAAGAAAGGAGACCAAATACGATTAAGCGCATCCCCGATGTTTTTAAAACAGCAGGAGCTGAAATGTCGAGAAGGATGGCGAGAGGTTGAAGTAATATTCGACATCACTCAAACGGATAACATTTTTCCTTGTGATGTTCTATATTATCTCCAACAACCAATCGTTGGAAGGTATCAAGGAAGCCACGAAGATAGGAGAAATTGAGCTTACTATCACGGGAGTTGCGGGGAAAGATCCCGAGAACAATTAATCTTGGGAATTGAATTCCTTGAGGAGCATAAACCTTGGGAAAGATTACAAAACGGAATGGAGTTCACGGTGGCTAATAAAAGATACGAGAATCGAGATGACCACCAGTCCATTCTCCATATACATTTCTATTGGAATGTTATATCTTTGAATACAAGGCCGAGTATTTCGCCGCCTATATTGATTCAAAGTCGGAATATGTCTTGCAAAGCGAGGATGTTTTTCCTAAAGAAATTGGAGAAGATTTACCAGCTATTGCGGGAAGGGATTTCTCTAAAAGGATTCTTATCCTTAATGGGGGAATTAAACAAGCGAAATAATGATCGGAGGCGCGGGCAAGCGTACCCATGGTACAAAGTAAAGACGCCACCAATCTATTTCCATGATACAGTGCGAGATATTTTGCTAGGAAACAATTTCCTACAAACATTCAAGCGATTCACACAAGAGAACGAGGCGAGAAGACTTATTTTCACAACCTTATGTGATCATAAGATTATTGTCCAGAGATCGAGGAAGCATTTTGACGAAAAATGCCTATTAATTTTCGCAGCAAGCGTGGTGATGAAGCCAAACTTCGCAATCCAAAAATGGCGGATCGAAGGAAATTTGGTGAAGCCTTATTATCCTATGTATAGATTTGGTTCCATTCGGAAGGATCGGAAGATATGGGATAATAACTTGTATTCATTTAGAGTACAAGGAGAAGAAACAGTCACTCAGGAAGCCATTGCAGAATTATGGATGAGTCTAATGGAGAATCCACGAGTGATGTAACCATAGAGGAACAAATATCACTCGAGGATATCGAAGAAGATCCAAAGGAATTACAATGAAGATCCTTTGGCTTGGTGGGATAAGAACGAGCTTAAAGCTTCCTTAAAGGTTAAACCTGGAAAGGAGTACGAGTTCGTAAGATTCAAACCAATCCTTATGAACCGGGGAAGATCGTGAGGATATGCAAAAGATACTTAAGGAACATCTTGACCTTAAGTTAATTTCACCAGGAGTTTCTCCATACTGGCTGATCCGAGGATTCTTAGTCGAAACCATGGAGAAATCAAAAGAGGAAAGCGAAGACTTGTTATTAATTACAAAGGGATTAATAACATTTTGGAGTTCGACGGATACTATATCCCAAGCAGAGAACATCCGGTTAATCAGTATCAAAGGTGCCAAGATATTCTCAAAGTTCGATTGCAAGTCCGGATTTTACCAGATTAAGATGGATGAAGAAAGCGAAAGTTCACGACTTTCTCTACACCACAAGGACACTATATTTGGAATGTGATGTTAGAAAAATGTTTTTATCATGATTTTGATGATTTTGTTCAAATGAGTTTTTATACCAAAAACAATGTCCCTAAATGTTGTCCCAACACTTCCGATCGATCTAAAATGTTTTTACTATTTTTCGGAGTATTTCTTGAAGTTAATATTCGATTTAAAATTGGACAACACTTTTGTTTGAGCTCGACCGGTCGCCGCCCATATAGGGCAACCCGTACTGAGTTGAGTTTTGAAACGAGAAAAATGGGGCGTAAGAAAAAAAAAGGCGGCGGGTCGACCAGGTGGGCGGCGGTGTGGTCGGCCGTCGGACCGGCGGGCGATTGCACCGCAAATTGGTTTTTTGTTCCGGACTTCTCTGCTTTAAAAACGCTGTCGGCAACCGCCGTCTGACTAAGAAGCGACGGTCGCACCCCCTTCGACCGATCCCTGTGTAAAAATTCGCGAGAATTCAATTTCAATCTTATCTCTCGCGACCGGTCGAACCCCATGTTTGACAAAGAAACTATCCGTTGCATTTTCGAATGACTTTTCCCTATTTTGTGGGATTGATTTCTAATGACTATATTGATGATTTTAAATGGTTTTTTTGCAGCAAATCCCCCCGAGGAGGAGCCAATGTCCGGAAATCAAAGCCAAGACCTCTCCTATAAATAGAGGCTTCATTCAAGCAACAAGATACAACACTATATACAAGCAAAAAAGCAAACAAAGCAAACATTTTCATATATTTGTTGTATTAGCCTTAGCACTTTCACTTGCACAAGTTTGAGGTCTAGGCTTTCAATTCTTGATTACACTTGTACTCATATTGTATCAATCATTATTGAGTTGTAATCTTGATTTTGGTCATCATTCAACACAAGACATCCTTGTGAGTATTCTTGGTAAGAATACACACTTGGGTGATCTAGGTGATAGGTGTTTGAAGGTTGTGGTAATCTTCAAAGGTGTTGTAAGAGGATTGTGGTAATCCTCGAGGTGGTGTAAGAGGGTTGTGGTAATCCTCAAGGTGTTGTATTAATTTTTGGTAAATTAATAAAATCTTTTTTATTTTGAAATCCATCCTGAGGATATCTTGGGGTGGTAGAGGATTAGGCCCTAGGTGGGTTGAACCTCTTTAAATCGGCAGTGTTGTTTTATTTTCGCATTTACATTCTCTTTGTTTGATTATTCGAAAAAGAGGGCAAAAGCTAGAAAAACCGAGATAATCTATTCACCCCCTCTAGATTATCGTAGCCGCTTGACTTACAAGTGGTATCGAGCCAAACTCTTTGGCTAGCTCGTTCGAGTAAAGAGGAAAGATCCATGGCTACGAATGACGCTTATCTCACCGGGCGCGCCTCCACCAACAAGCCACCATTGTTCGATGCCAACAACTACGCATTTTGGAAAGACCGTATGGAGTGCTTTCTACAAGGGTGCGGGTTTGACATATGGAATGTGGTTATTGAAGGAGTTGATCAACCAACAAAAAATTGGAAGATGGCACCTCGGCTCCTAAACCTTTCAAGGAGTTCGATGAAAATGATAAGAAGGCTTTCTCTCTAAACGGTAAGGCCTTAAATATTTTGCATTGCTCACTTACCGCCACCGAAAGTACAATCGCATACGAGGCATAAGGTCGGCACATGAGGTTTGGGAAAAATTGGAGACTATATATGAAGGGACAAAGAAGGTCAAGCAAGCTAGAAAGACCATGCTTGTTAAAGACTTTGAAAACTTTAACATGTATGATGGTGAAAGCATCTCCAAGATGGTGGAAAGGCTTGACAACATTGTCAATCCTCTTATGGCCCTCGGTAAAGTCATCTCCGAAGAAGACAAAGTGACTAAGGTATTGAATGCTCTTCCCGGCTCATGGTCCGAAAAAGTGACGGCTATCACGGAAGCACAAAATCTTGAGACACTCAAGTTTGACGAGCTCATCGGGAACCTCCTCATCTATGAAGTCTATCTCAAGGAGAGGAAAAATACCAAACCAACCATCAATCAATCGGGTATGCAAAATATTCCTAAAGGTCTTGCTTCCTCTTCTAATAATGCATACTATGATAATGATGATGATGATGAGGAGACGGCCGTGACTTGTTCGAAAATTTGCAAAATTTGTGAATAAAAATAAAGCAAGAAAACCAAGAGATAATGCTTGCTTTAAGTGCGGAAAACCCGGGCACTTCATAGCCGATTGCCCAAAACTCAATGAGGAGGAACAAAAGAAAAAGAAGCCTTTTCGAAAAAGAAGGCTCTAAATGCGGATGTCAAAACTTGGGATGAGCTACTCGAGACATCCGACGAGGAAGGTGAAACCGAACATGGTCTTATGGCTATAGACGATGAAAATAATGAGGTACGCTCTAACTTCTCTACCTCCTCCTTAGTTGATGAATTGCAATGTGATTTTGATGAGTTGCAAAATGAATTTCAAAAATTGATTGTTAAATACAAGAGTTTAAAGAAGGAGCATAAAGAGCTTAAAATAGAAAATGATAAATTATTTACATCTTATGAGACTCTTGATCATGTTCATGCTATTACCCTTACTCAAATTCAAACTCTTGAAACCGAGAAACAAATGCTCACTAATGATATTGATAATTTGAAAAAGGATGTGCATCGTTTTAATTTAAGCACGGATAAAGTTACTAAAATTTTAGATGCACAAAGAGGTGAGCATTCAAAACAAGGACTTGGTTACAAACCATTTCAAAAAGTCTTTAAGAAAAATAACCAAGGTCCAACTTTCATACGTCTTTAGTAGCTCTCATACTCCTACTTGTTTTTATTGTGGCAAAATTGGACATTATGCTAATAATTGCAAATTGAGAAATAGCTCTAGTTATGTTTGGAGACCCAAAGGTCTCAAAACTAACCCTCATGGACCCCAAAATTATAGGGTACCTAAAAGAAATGCTTTTGTAGGTAATAGGGGCTATAACAACCATGGATGATTCGAAATGGCTCGTGGACGGCGGATGTTCACGCCATATGACCGGGAGGAGAGAGCTTTTACCAACATCAAGCTCAAGAAGAGGGTATGGTCATGTTCGGCAATGGCAAAGGAAAAATTCTTGGAAATGGAGAAATTGGTAACTCTTCTTTTCTCTTTGTAATGTTCTTTTAGTAGAAGGGCTTAAGTTTAATTTGATAAGTGTTAGCCAACTTTGTGATTCAAAGTATGATGTTTCTTTTAATAAAGAAAAATGCCTTATTCTTAAAAATGGTAATATTATTTGTGAAGCAAATAGAAAAGGCAATCTTTACAAAATTTGTACTAGTGATTTGGTTAGTCAAAATGTTTCTTGTCTTGTCGCCAATAATGATTTAACGAGTTTATGGCATAGGCGACTCGGACATGTTGGATACAAAAATTTGAAAAATATTTACAAAAACCAACATGTAAAAGGACTACCCAAATTGAATTTTGAAAATCTTGGCTTATGTGACACTTGTCAAAAGAACAAATTAGTTAAGAATAGTTTTAAGCCCAAAAATGAAATTTCCACTACCAAACCCCTACAATTGCTTCACCTTGATTTGTATGGGGATATTGGTACGGCTAGTCTAAGTGGAAAACATTACACTTTCGTTATTGTCGATGATTTTTCTAGATACACTTGGGCTCTTTTTCTTGCAAATAAAAGCGATCCGTTAATGAGTTTGTTAAGTTGTGTAGACGCATTGAGAATGAAAAGGAGGATACTATTAAAACTATTCAAGTGATCGAGGCGGAGAATTTGACGGTGAGTTTAGAGTCTTTTGTGAAACCAAGGGATATACACACAATTTTTTCGGCTCCAAGGACACCTCAACAAAATGGTGTAGCGAAAGAAAGGAAGAATCGGACGCTACAAGAAATGAGTCGGTCCATGCTCAATGAATTTTCTCTTCCAAAATATTTTTGGGCGAAGCGTAAGTACCGCTTGCTATGTCATTAATCGAGTTTATATTCGTCTAAAATGAATAAAACTCCATATGAGCTTTGGAAAGGAAGAACTCCAAATATTAGTTATTTCAAAATATTTGGATGTAAGTGCTTTATTTTGAATACTAAGGATCAATTGGACAAACTTGATCCTAAGGCCGATGAAGGAATATTTATGGGGTATTCAACCAAGAGCAAAGCATATCGGGTTTACAACAAGACTAGCATGGTTATTGAAGAATCTATTCATGTCAAATTTAATGAAGCCTCGGGTGTTGAAAGAATACCCAATGATGATAGTGATGAAGAGGATATTGTTGAACCTATTGTTCAAAGTGATGCTCATAATGATAAACCTTCTATTTCATATGATCAACCTTCAAGTTCAAATGTTCCTCAAGAAGATAGGGGTGATACTTGAATCTTCCCGTAGCATTGAAATTTAAGGAGATCACCCAAAAGATCTTATTATTGGTGATCCCTTGATAAAGTAATGACTCGAAGGAATTTTGCCGAGAAAGCTCTTATATCTCAAAAAGAGCCTAAAAATGCTAAGGAAGCTATTGAGGATGAAGATTGGTTTTGGAAATGCAAGAGGAGTTGAATCAATTTGAAAGAAATGATGTATGGGAATTAGTACCTTGTCCTCCATCTCAAACAATTATTGGTACAAAATGGGTATTCGGAACAAACTTGATGATCAAGGCAACATTGTTCGAAATAAGGCAAGGTTAGTAGCTCAAGGGTATTGTCAAGAAGAAGGTATTGACTATGATGAAACTTTTGCACCCGTAGCACGTTTAGAAGCTATTCGTATTTTTACTTGCCTATTCTTGTTTCAAAAATTTCAAACTTTACCAAATGGATGTTAAATCCGCTTTCTTAAATGGTATTATTCAAGAAGAAGTCTATGTAAAACAACCTCAGGGGTTTGAAAATTTTTCTAGGCCTAATGATGTTTATAAACTTAAAAAGGCTTTGTATGGTTTAAAACAAGCACCCCGTGCATGGTATGATAGACTTAGCTCTTTTCTTTTGCAAAATGGTTTTACAAGAGGTAAAGTTGATACTACACTCTTTGTTTTTGAAAAAGGGCAAGATTGTTTACTTGTGCAAATTTATGTTGATGATATTATCTTTGGTGCTACTAATGAATCTTTTGTGCAAGAAATTCTCCAAGTTAATGCAAGGTGAATTCGAGATGAGTATGATGGGGAGCTAAACTTCTTCCTTGGACTTCAAATTAAGCAATGCCAAGAAGGTATTTATATTTATGCAATCAAAATATACAAAAGAACTTTTGAAGAAGTTCGGCATTGAAGAAGGAAGAACCGTCTCGACTCTATGGCAACCAATGTCAAAATTGACAAAGATGAAAAAGGCAAGACGGTTGATGAATCCAAGTATCGAGGTATGATTGGTAGTTTACTTTATTTAACCGCTAGTAGACCGGACATTCTTCATGCCGTATGCCTATGTGCTCGTTTTCAAAGCAATCCAAAAGAATCTCATATGAGTGCCGTTAAACGAATTTTTCGATATTTGAAAGGCACTATTCAATATGGTTTATTTTATCCAAAGAATGAAAATTTTTCTCTTAAAGGTTATAGTGATTCTGGACTATGCGGGTAATATTGATGATCGGAAAAGTACTTAGGATCATGTCAATTTTTAAGCGATTGCCTAGTTTCTTGGTTTTCAAAGAAGCAAAGCGTGTTTCTCTTTCAACGGCCGGCCGAATATATTTCCGCCGCATTTTGTTGTACTCAACTTCTTTGGATGAAACAAACCTTAGCGGATTACAAATGCTCTTTTGAAAACGTACCTATCTTTGTGATAATATATCCGCTATAAATATTGCTCAAAACCCGGTTCATCATAACCGTACTAAACATATTGAGATTCGACATCATTTTCTAAGGGATTGTGTTTCAAAACGAAAAATTGAGATATCGTTTGTGCCATCTCAAGATCAATTAGCGGACATTTTTACAAAACCGCTAACTTTCGAGACTTTTGCGTCAATACGAGCTCGGTTAGGCATAATGCATATTGAATGAGGTCTACGCTTGCATTTTGCATGTTTTAAAACTTATGGGCGAAAAATCGGATTTTTGGTTGAAAATTCGGATTTTGAAAAAAATTTTGAGCACAAATTTGAAGAGGTTGAGGGCAACCGATCGCCTCAACGCCGACCGTCGCCCTCAACCACGGCCGGTCGCCCTAGGCAAAATTTTGGTTTAAGTTCGTTCTGTCTTCAGCATTTGACATTTAACTTCTTTTTGCCATTTTTCGTCCCCTTTGCCAAAATGCACACTATTGTCACTCAAAATTGATTTTCATGCATTCCATTTATATCTTGGACCTTATATAGCATGTTTATCATCATCATTGCTCATCTTTTCCGATCAAATGGTAAGAATTTTCCTTACTTTGCTCAATTGGGTTGAACCCTTGAGTTTATGGCTTTCTTGTATATTTCTTGATAATTTTTGCTTATGATCTTGTTGAGATTAGTTATTATGTTGTATTGTATGATGTTTGATGTGGATTGGTGATGAAATTTTTTGGCTTGGATCATTTACAAGGGCTATATACAACTCTTTTTATTTTTCACGCCCACAATGTGTTCGATGAAATGTTTCAATGAAAATTTCAACTTCTACATGATTCTCTCTGCTTCCAAAAGTCTTCTATACTCATTGAGATCATGTTTTGGGAAATAAAACGAGCGTATGAACTCTTCATGATACATTTCTCCCATGTTCCTTGGTTTTTAAGCCTAAATTGCTCAATGGTTGATAAACCATTTCTTTGGCGCACTTTGATTTACCTCTATGATGTTTCTATCATCCTAACATTCTTTTTGATGATTCCAAAGGGGAGAAACAGGGGGAAATTGGCTCGTTAGCTCAAAGAAGCTAATAAAAGCTCATGATAGAAGCTACAAGCTATGGCTTATTAAGGCCATAAGTTGTGAAGAAAACTCATCCAATGATTGTTTTATGAACTTGTTTGCATGGATAATAAGTATTTATGACGGGGGAGCTTCTAAGCTCATGGAGTTGTTGTTTATTTTGTAAAAGCTTGTCTTCTAGCTTATGCAATATTTCTTCTTAATGTGCTTGTTGATAGGGGAGCCTTTGTAAAATGTTTTTAAACGGATAGTTTACTCATAAACCGGAAAATTATTTTGTTTTTCGAAATCGTCCTCTTGAAAATTGTTTTGGTTTGTAATCATCAAAAGGGGAGTTTGTTAGAAAAATGTTTTATCATGATTTTGATGATTTTGTTCAAATGAGTTTTATACCAAAAATAATGTCCCTAAATGTTGTCCCAACACTTCCGATCGATCTAAAATGTTTTTACTATTTTTCGGAGTATTTCTTGAAGTTAATATTCGATTTAAAATTGGACAACACTTTTGTTTCAGCTCGGACGGTCGCTCCCATAGCAAGGCAACCCGTACTGAGTTGAGTTTTGAAACGAAAGAAAATGGGGCGTAAGAAAAAAAAAAGAGCGAAGGCGGCCGTCGACCAGGTGGGCGGCCGGTGTGGTCGCCGGTCGGCCGTGGCGGCGACTGCACTGCAAGTTGGTTTTTTGTTCCGCACTTCTCTGCTTCGTAAAAACGCGTCGGCGGCAACCGGTCATACGACTAAAGCGCATCGGCCGCACCCTTCGACCGGTCCCCCCGTGTAAAAATTCGCGAGAATTCAATTTCAACATTATCTCTCGCGACCACCGGTCGAACCCCATGTTTTGACAAAGAAACTATCCGTTGCATTTTAGACAACTTTTCCTATTTTGTGGGATTGATTTCTAAATGACTATATTGATGATTTTAAATGGTTTCTTTTGCAGCAAATCACTCCCCGAGGAGGAGCCAATGTCCTGGAAATCAAAGCCAAGACCTCTCCTATAAATAGAGGCTTCATTCAAGCAACAAGATACAACACTATATACAAGCAAAGAGCAAACAAAGCAAACACTTTCATATATCTTGTTGTATTAACCTTAGCACTTTCACTTGCACAAATTTGAGGTCTAGGCTTTCAATTCTTGATTACACTTGTACTCATATTTATCAATCATTATTGAGTTGTAATCTTGATTTTGGTCATCATTCAACACAAGACATCCTTGTGAGTATTCTTGTGGTAAGAATACACTTGGGTGATCTAGGTGATAGGTGTTTGAAGGTTGTGGTAATCTTCAAAGGTGTTGTAAGAGGATTGTGGTAATCCTCAAGGTGGTGTAAGAGGGTTGTGGTAATCCTCAAGGTGTTGTATTAATTTTGGTAAATTAATAAAATCTTTTTTTTTTCTTTTAAAATCCATCCAGGATATCTTTGGGGTGGTAGAGGATTAGGCCCTAGGTGGGTTGAACCTCTTTAAATCGACGAGTGTTGTTTTATTTTCGCATTTACATTCTCGTCTTTGTTTGATTATTCGAAAAAGAGGGCAAAAGCTAGAAAAACCGAGATAATCTATTCACCCCCCCTCTAGATTATCGTAGCCGCTTGGACTTACATGTGATGCCTATGGGATTGACTAATGCACCCCGGATATATCAAAGAAAGATGGATAATCTATTCAAAGATTATTTGAGTTTCATGTTCGTACATCGATGATATTCTTATCGCCTTAAAGAACATGAAGGAGCATCTCAAGCATTTGGAAATATTCTCGGATGTTTGTCACAAGGAAGGATTAGTGCTTTGAGAAAAGAAGGCGGTGATTGCAACAAAGGCAGATTGAATTCTAGGAATTGAGATCGATGAATGCGGAATAATCCTACAAAGTCATATTGTAGAAAAGATACGAGGATTTCGGATACATTGAAAGACAAAGCGACTTGAGTTTTCTTGGAGTTGTCAATTTTCTTTGGAATGTTCATAAACAATCTAGACATTACGGGAAGGTGTTTAGCCCCCGTTGCTTAAAAAGGATGCGATATTCAAATGGGAGAATGAACATCGAAGGAATCAAGCAACTTAAGGAAGTTTGCAAAAATCTTCCGAAACTTGCAATTCCACAGGATGAAGATGAACTAAGTTCTTTATACGGATGCCATTGATTATTGGTGGCGCGATACTTACAAAAGCTACCCCAAATGGAGAAGTGCCATGCAGAGATATCATGAGTGGTTTATTCACACCTTGATGAATCGACTTGGTGGCATATCAACGAGAAAGAATTCTTTGCGATCATAAAGGCTTTTAAAAAATGGCCTTTATTTTTTCAAGCTAAAAGTTTATCTTAAAAATTGATAATTCAAGTGTTAAAGCTTTTCGAAAAACAAAATTGAATCAAAACGAGGAAAAAGCTAGAATACTTAGATGGCGGTGAATGCCAATATTATGATTATGAATTTGTCATTATAAAATCTCATGAAAATATTCTTCCATCCTCACCGCATCAAGACATCTTGGAGACCATTTGGAAATGCTACTCCGAGAATTTGATACCCTGGTCATCAATCTTTGATTTGGCGGGAAATTACAAAGGAATGATCGGGACAAAGAACCGATCGTATACGAGCATGTGTCCCGTCTCACTCTCGATTGAGAACGGCATTTCAAGCGGCCACTCCTCCGGCCGCTAATAAGCAAACAGAGCGTTTAGAGCGCAGGGCTCCCAACTGTAGCAGAGGATTCAGTACCTCAAGACAAGTCCTAAGTGGCGTAAATGTTGGCCCAAGGAAAAAGTGATACTCGAGTCAAATCCCAGTTATCACATCAACCAAAGACGTCCAGGGGTAAGGGGCGAAGAGATCAATCTTAGGCCTATGATGGGCACTTGGCAAGGTTGATACTAACGAGATTAAAGTTTTCTTCTTGGCGGGAATACCAGGCAAATTGGGAGAAACTAATTACCAGGCATGGGATATCTCCGGAAAAAACAAAGATTGATGTTTGGAAAATATCCAAGGGTTTGGATGCTACCAAATTCGACCCTCAAGAAGTAAAGAGGTGAAGTACGAGTTTGGGGCTTTGGCCTCGTCTATACTACTTCACCAGGATTCCGGAGATCACAAAATTAAGTGGATCCGGGGAAGTTGTTTACGAAGTCTTTGGTCTAACAATGACAACCTAAGACGAGGGGATACATTGAGTTTGTATTTCATAAGTGCAATGACAATAACATAGCCGTCGGAAAAGGTGGACATGAAGCCTTCCATTACATTAAAGCCGAAAACCAAATGAAAGAGCGCCCGGAAATATCAAGGAGGCAAGTTCGAGGAAGAAGTACAATTGGCAATGACCTTCACCAAGATCGATCACTACAAGAAAGGCATGGGGATTGTGGGTCTGTCTCACGAGAGATGGACAAAGTCAAGTTTCCGTTCAAGTTCTACCGGGAATTCGGTGAACGGGTCATTCTGTTGAATACCATGACGGGGAAAAACTACAAGGTTCGAGAAGATCCATTCGAAAAAGAAAAGAAATCTTCTATGGGAAAATAAGCCGTCGGGGAGTAAAAAACTCACGGAAATATTGTAACATGGCTCATATCGGCCATTGGGAACTTCGGTCCGTCCCGAATGTCAAAACCAGAAGGAACGAGAATTTGGCAAAGGATTCTCGCCAAAAGTCGATCGGAGAAGACCGACGGAGAAGAAAAGTCACGTAAGTATCAAAGTTTTGGGACCACCAAAAAGTAGATTCCCCAACAAAGCTAGTGGAGACATGTGACTCAGACAGGTAACAACCCACTTAGAAAAAGATGAAAAGTGGGTCCATGAAAGATGTCGTACAAAGTATTACAAAGACAAAGGACGAAGTCGGCAGGATTTGGAAGTTTGCATAAAGAACCGGATACAGGACAAGATGGGGCGACCCATGTGAAGAAAGGGAAAGGCCAACTAATTGCTGCAAATGGAAGCAAGCAATAATTCAAGAATATGATGTAAGCAATGGACGTCTTACATTTCAACAAGGTTGAAGTCCGAAATTGAAATCCGGACTTGCATCTATTTAAACCAGAGTTTGAAGTAAGGGTGAGGACATCGAAAATTCTCCTAAGTCTTCTACAATAAAATTTCTTACGTAATATTGAGTATTTAGAATTTTAGTGTTTTTGAGTTTTTCGATTTTAGTTTTTTAATTTTATGTACAAGAGTGTGATAGCCTTTATGAGAGGCTAAACAAGTTTTCTCCTCCCAAAAGGAGATTGCGATGTAATAAGTTTTTCTTTAGGTTCTTAATAAAATAAAGGCTATTTGTTCAACATGTGTTCATAATGTACTATTGATCAATCCCCTTTGAAGAATTACTTTACGCCTTGGAGTAGGGAAACGAACAAGGATGTCTTTGGCGGCCAAGAAGAGTCGGATAACTTGCAGATCATCTTCCCCGAGGGTGAGGTTGAACAGTGAGGAGGAGTTTGTTTGTCAAACGATCTCGGGGCGATAATTTTCCGGTGGCGTTGCGAACCACTTAACTTAACCCGGTCTTTGTTTTCAAAAGAGGTATGAATTTTAAGGGATTTATTAATTTTACGGAAGCATGTTGGGCGATATGGTCGTAATGGACTATTACCATTATTGTTGCACAAGTAAAAGTTTGGGTACTGAAAGAGATTTATTATAAAACATTAGGTACTGAAATTAACAGGTTGTTCTAAGTTTGAAACCTGCTATAACAGGTTAAACTGTTAGAGATAACGGAGAGTTAACGGAAAAGTACCAAAAGTGATTAATTTTATGAACATTAGGTATCAATCTTGATTAGGTTGAAAACAGGGGTATTGAAAGTGAAATTGGGGCATAAATTGGGTATCAAAATTAAAATTATCCCGTTCTTTTACTTACAAGTTGCGTTTAATTTGCCTATAGTTTGTGGGGTGGAGGTCAGGGGTTCATATCCCTACTCCATCAAATTGCTCCCTGGGCATATGCGGTAGTGAAGATTTGGTGGGAACTCATCTTGAATAGCATCCGTGTGGGTTCGATTCGGGGAGAGATCGTTATTAGTAGATTGGGGGTCGAACATAATTGTTCTCTTTCGCAGGAGGATCTGGTTGTACGTCGCCAGACCGTCGAACTCTTGGCGATCGTGCACATCCCGCGGTTTACCTTGGCGGCGGCAATGAGGAGCCTGGAGTCGTATTGTCTCAAAGCGTAGTCGGGCGTAAAGCGCGGAAAGGCGAGTTATCCAAAAAAAAAAAAAAAAAAAAAAAAAAAAGTAAACAAAATAGTTGCTTGGTTTGTCGGTAAATAAATGGGCAGCTATTCTGATTTTTGCATTTTTCAGGTATTGATTTACGTGCCTGAACCACCTTCTGAAAAATTAATACCAATAATTCCCACCACCAGCAAGAATTATTACTACAAACAAGTACACGTTCAAATGATAGAAGTACGACACTGTTCTTTGGAATTTCAAGATTAATCCCATAATAAAATATTAATGAAATAAAGTAGAAATTAATTAATTACTTTTGTTTTGTAAAAAAAGAAAATTACTTCTATCTTCATGTCTCAACGTGTGGATTTACTTATTCAGCTGTATATTTGAAACTAAACTAAGCAGATAAAAGTTATAGTTCCCATTTGCTAAACTTTGGTTATTAATTAAGTTATATATGAAAAAAATTGTTACCAAAAATAGTATAGTAAAGGTAAATTCTCACAATTACCATTTGGATAATAATAATAAAAATAATAATAATAATAATAATAATAATTCCATATGATGGTGTGTAAATACAGTTTCAACTTGTAAGAACCAGTTTACCTACCCAAAAAAATTAAGTATTAAAATAATTGTAAAATGTACATAGGTAAAATCATTATAAGTAAGTATTTACTTTCTAAAACTGTTGGTAAAAAATACTTACAGTATTTCTGTCGATAAATTTTAAAATTATCGGTAATTTATTGGTATAATTTAGAAAAAAATAATACTTTTTATTTTATAGGTATTCTGTGGGTTATTATAACATTTAGTGACAAAATCATTTATTTCGGTAAAATGAATTTTCTTGTAGTGAAATCTCACTGCATGTGATCTCTGGCCAACACCGGAACAAAATCACATCCAAAATAATTAATTATATGCATTAATTAAAAATAATGTACTACACAGATTGCTAAATTAAATCTATGTAAATATAATATTTTATTCTTTTTTTTAAGAAGAATATTTTATTCTTGTTAATAAATCAGCATCTATTAAGGAAGGTAAGAGGAAAGGGGTTCTAAGATTTGATCAAAATATGTTTATGCTAAATAGGCGCATGCAGCGGGATTTGTATGAGAAGATGGAACATTTTTTGGAAAAAGAAGCCTGCCTTTTAGGGTTTATTACTACTAACAAAGGATTGATCATTAATTAATCTTGTGATATTAACGATACATTTGTCGTTTCATCTGGATTGGTCAAGTCCCAAATTTTTTGAACCAATAACATTTTGGTCAAGCACCTTTTTTGATTTCATAAATTTTACACAATTTTATTTCACGAAAATTTAGAGTGTTGATTAAGTAAGTATTATTTTAATCCAATTTTCCAGAAATAGAATGTCTGGCAGAGGTGTTGATGCATGAATACGAGTGTTCAAATACATTTGTCTTTTAGCTCAAGTTGCATGAAATTAACTATGAAAGGTTTAGTTGTCTGAGTTAATTTTGTATGGATGTATTACTAGGTAAACATCCATATACGATTGTAATTAATTAATTGATTAAGCAATATTGTGTTGGAAAATAGCTTTGGGGGTGTTTCTAAAGAACTCCCATATCCCACATAGAATTGGTGGTGAAGTTTTCTTCTCTTTATTAATGGGAAACCCATATGGGCCTAGCAAAAAATGGGCCAAGTGATTAAGGGGGCCTTACGCACATAAAGAGTTGGGCCAAATTAGCCGATTAAAACCCGATTAAATAATAAAAACTACAACAAATATTTAAAAATCAACAATAAATTAAAATTAAAATACTGGAATAAGAAACGTACTTAAAATTCTAGTATATCTTTATTAAAAAATTATGTATAATTTTTTAAAATGATAATATTTCTATAAAATTATATTTTCTTTTCATAAAAATATATATGTAATGATGAATTCTTAAATTATAATTAAAGAAACACCAAATGGGGCAGTGGGATGGAGCTGAAATGAAAAATCACAAGTCCGACTTATCCCATTTACATTATTAAAATCCGCCACAATTTAAATGAGCCAGTTTCTGTGAGTTCGAATTATATCCAGACTCATTGTCATCACTAGTTTAAAAATTAGAAAATATGGGCACATATTTAATTTTCTTGAATTGTTATATATGTGGGGTCTACAACAATGACATCATGTTATTCACATTAATCGCCTAATGAATGAAAATATCATATATATGAAACACCGCAAGAAGTAAAAGATTTTCATACGCTAACAATTGTTAATATATACGTAAAAGAAAACGTATTTAAATGTGAATGTAGTACCCATATGACATACAAACGTAACATATCCAATAGACGGGTCTTACTTATATTGGAGTCATTAGGCGCGCAAGATAGTTTCCCCAAAAAAAGACGTAGGAAATATTGACAAACTTGATGCATGATAACATATAGCCAGAAACAATCTTCTCCAAGCCATTCAAACCCACTTTAGAAATTAAAGGTCCAAATTGATTTCATATCTACATGTGATTTTGTACTTCTATACCTCTTCTAACTATTAAAACAACTCGAAACAAAGCATAAAAACATAGTCAAGCAAAAATCGGTAGATTATGACCTTAATTATATAGTGTGGTATGATTTGACCCCATACTTACCAATAATTCCTCAAAACAACTTCTATTATAGAATAGTTTAGGCCACTAACAATTTCTTTAATTCGACAAAATACTGGTAATGGAAAAAACAAAAGGAAACATCGAGAAAAAAAAAACATAAAAATGTGAGGGTTGATTGCTTTTCATGTCAAAATCACAATGAGTTAGTGTTGGGCCTCTTATCCAACACTCATTTTGCTCCCTTCTCTTTGTCTACATATGTGCCCATTTGAGTGTGCTTTGATGGGATCCCACTTCTAAAGTGATTTTTAGAATGAAGACTCCCACTACAAAGATGGTTTTATTTCAAGAAACATTTCTTTTTTAAATAAAAAATATCACGAAGGAGAAACTCTCACATGTATCATAACCCCCTTGTAGAGGTGTCAAGTGGGCTGGGCTGGCCCGGCCCAGCTCGGGCCCGGCCCACTTCGGGATGGCCCAGGACCGGCCCATGAATAGTAATGGTGTCCCCGGGCCGGTCCTAGTAGTATAAGCTGGGCCCCAATTGGGCCCAAATATATGAAACCAGCCCAGCCCGGCCCAGGCCCACCTGAGCCCGGGACCGGTTCAGACCCAGCCCGGATGGGCTGGGCTGTTTTTTTTTTATTTTTATTTTTTTAAATAGATTCAAAAGATTTAAAATTATGTTGAGGTAGTAGAGGTTTGAACACCAAACCTCCAAGTACACAATCATGTTGCCAAACCATCATGCCAACTTAATTTTTATTAGTATATTGGAATGTATGTTTACTTAATATTGGAAAAATACTATAACATAATAAATATTCTCTGCAAAATGCGTACCACATTAAGTGTAAAATATTTAATAAATGTATTGTAAGGATTGGAATTCTTGACCTCTTGGTAGGAGATGTAAAAACCTACCACTTTGGCAACTCAATTTTTGATATAAATATTAGATTCATTTATACTTAACATAAGAACACACACAAAAAAGAAAAAAAAAAAAAAAAAACAGGCCAGGCCCGTTGGCCCAGCTCGTGAAGCCCGGCCCAGGCCGGGACCGGCCCACTAGAGGCGGGCTAGTGGGCCGAGCTGGGCCTACACTTTTATATTTTTATTCAGCCCGGCCCGCCCGCCCGAGTGGTGAGTCTGGGCTAAACCGCCCGCTTGGAAGGCGGGTCTAGGTGGGCCTGGGCCGGCTAGCCCAGCCCGGCCCGTTTGACATGTCTACCCCCTTGGCCAGGTAAGTAATAAATAGAGAGATATGTATGAGTAGCAGCCCTGCAAAGAAGATGACCAACGAGACATGAACCTAGCAACAACTCCTGCAATATTTCAGCAAATAATTGTCGCCACACAGATTTGAACCAACGACATCGGAGTGATGTCACCCCAATTACCTTACCACTTAACAACTCGCGTGTGCCCTTGGGGTTGTTGCAAGGAATATTTCAATCTTGGGGATGTGGGTAAAATACTAAAAATGGGTGTCAATCCACGCCTAGTTTGCTTTTTTATTATTCTATTAATTCAAACCAAATTGTAAGACTATCCTTAAAGTTTGGTAAGGAAAAATAAAGCATCATCTAATAAATTTATAAATTACATATATAGCACCCTCATGATATGTTTTATATGTCGCAAATTATATTTTCTGAGGTGGTCTTATAAAAAAATGACAAACCTCAAACGGATATTTGAAATTCTTAACATAATAGAATTATTTTGTTATTAGGCCAAATCTCAAAATAGTTGATATATGTGATTTACCCATTATATGATTGCCTTCATTTGCTAATTAATAATGTGTTTTAATGCCATTGTTAACCCTTAATACTTGATAATTCTTTGGAAGTTATATTGCATATAAACGTTCGATTATATACTCATATATTACGGGTACACAGAAATAATCATTGTTCTAAAAATCCCGCATAGGTACTAAGCTCTTTGTAGCCATATGTTTAATTTTCTTCGGATTATATAGACCCACCCTGCCTAATCATATCTATAATCTATCTAGACCTAGGCGCTACGCCTCAACCTACTACCTACCTAACATTTAACGATTTTTAGAACACTAGAAATAATTAAAATAAAGTTGTATTTTTTTGTCCACTTTTTGAAACAAAATCTTGCCATAATATCTAGATATATGTTTTTTTTTTTGAGTTAAATATCTAGATATGTGTTACATGATAAATAAGTTGTGAATCTCAAAAATGAAAATATCAGTGTTTACTCCACCATTACTTAGATACTATTCAACAGTTGAAGTTAGAAAAAGGAATCCAATATCCATCATCCATGTATATACAAAACTTTTTATTAAGCTCAAAAAAAAAAACTTTTTATTTAATCAATGAAACTGAAGAATCTGATAATTAATGATAAAGGACAACTAAACACTTTGAATAATGAAAAGAAAAAGCACTTAGCAGCAAGACATAAAACATTAAAACTTACACTGCTGATATTCCAACTATACTACAAAATGAGTAAAAGGTAAAGGGCTTGATAATGGATGGGCCTCAAATTAATCAGAAATGGAGGAGGGGTATTGTGTGCTGGTCTTTTGCAAGACAATCCTTTAAGAGATTGGTCCCAATTTTAGACACACTTTTACAAACAATGTGTGAGTGCAAACATGATGCATTTAACCCACCCCCCTAAAATACCTCCATTCGATTAACCTGTGCACGTGCGTCATCATTGTTGTACAACGTACATGAGTTTATATTATTTGGTTACCCGCACGTGACCCTTCAAATTTAGACACAATATTGAATATTCTCTCTTCCTTTTTTTTTTTAAATAAATGACTAAGTAAATCAGTTTTTTGAAAGTTTACATACTAATTGATTCATTAATGATAGAAACCAACTATAAAATACCCTCACTTTTAGTGCTTATATTGATGATTTGTGGGTTAATTACAAAAAACAACCTATGTTTAGTCTAATTATTAAAAAAAAGCTCGGTTATATTTCAAATTTACAAAAATCCATTGAGGTTTGAGTTTACCTTGACAAATAATTCCCTCTTGAAGCATGTTGATGGTGCAGTTTTGTAAGCTAAAACAAATGTCAAGGCTACAATATAATACGATAACTACGTATTTTTTTAATTAGGCTAAACATCATGATTGACTTTTGTAATTAACCCTTGATTTATAGAAATAGTGTCAGGATTAGAATGATACAAGTACAACGCACAAAAATAAAAGAAAACCTCGTCTGAAAAACAAAATTGAGTTGTGGATTTCAAACTTCCATTTTAATTTGATCTAAGCCCAACTTCGAAGGCTTAAATTCAAATAAATTTACATGCACCAAAAAGAAAATTGATGATCCACCTGTAGCAGATGCTGATATACAAATTCATAACAAAACACCATGAGTATAGCTAGCAGAAAACTATTTGAATCAAAGGTGATAAGCAACAGCGCAAACAAAAAACGCTGAGAGTAATAAACACTTTTAGTTTTTGATTTAATACAATGAAATCCTTAAAAGAATATCAAAGTTCCCAGTGTATACAGAAACAACATAAACGAACATCAGGACGCCTTCGTATAGAAATTAGCCTACAAAATGATGACATTCGGCTAGAGACCAATTTCTCTTTAAAATGTAATTCAATGAAGAATTCCAGATTCCCGGACCCCGTTTAACGCAATTATTTGAAGCTCAAAATTATATCCTTATCCATCTGCGTGAAAACAAAGGTGCAAGGTTAAGTAAAGGAGACTGAGTGTTTTGAGTTACTATTAAGATTAACACTTACATTTTTGGCCAATTCTTTGGCCTTTTCATCATCAAAGCCAAGGCCAGCCAATATCTTATGCCCTGCAGACTCCTTTTCTGACCAAACTCCAAGTAACAAATGTGTTGTGGTTATTTCGCCACTTTCACCTGTATTTTTAACTATTCAATCAAAAATACACAACTATCGACTGAGAAACATTGTAGCAAAAGCACATCTTAGACTTAGAGTGCATGCATTATATTTCTGACTTTTGTAGTAGCTGAAACCATTAGAGTACATGTTCCGTAATAACAAATATCGATTAGCCCATAATAAAAAGAGTTATAACCCACGCGTGGAAGATTTTTGGGTTTGGCTATGAATCAATCAGAGCAAGGATGGGATCTCAACTTAGGATCAGCTGTGTAACTCATAACATAAATATTTCTAGCATAATAAACAGCAACTAATAGAGATGTGACATTTTGCCAATCAAGCTACTGCCCATTTTACAGACATGTATCCCCAAACTAACAAAGCAACGAGGAACAAAAAATAAAATAATAATAATAATAATAATAATAATAATAATTGTTGAATGACCACCTCATCTAAAAGCTCAAGCTGTTAGAGAGAGTCATTTAGTAATGACTCTAACATGCCCCCTCACGTGAATCCTAGTACATTTAACATTTTATGGGTGGCGGTGAGGTTTGAACTAAGGACCTCTTGTTTGGCCTGGCTATATTAAATTCGAGGGGACTTGGTACGGTCCCACACATGAAGCATACCCAATATTAGTGGAAGAGCTCAAACTCATCAAGTGAAGTTTCATCCTAAAAACAATTGGTGATACGAGGAGTAGCTCACTTGACTCGTGGGAAAACTCACAAGTGACATATCCCAACAACAAATACAATAATAATAATAATAATAATAAACAGGTTTTAACAGCTATCTAACATGTATATAAGAGGGCCTTAAAGGTTCACAACCAGTAAATGCAGCACAAACTTGTCAAAAATTTAACTGCAAAATTACCAAATAACCTAATTCATGAGGAAACGTAATGCAAAACTACTAAGTAAAACTATTTCCAGTCTTCTATGACTTCCAGATCGACCCTCTTTTATATTTCTTAAAGGGTTACCACAAGCTAATATTAACATATTTGCTCAGATAGCCTTGTTCTTGTATATCAAAGGGAAAAAGATGATTATGATGAAATCCACTCATACTGGATCACACCAACTCATTTTAAGCTAAAACAAGGCTGTGACAGATTGTGGATATCATCAGTACTTAAAAGTTATAATACCATTCCCACAACATCCAATTCAAAGGTTTTGTGAACTACTAACTTATTTCGCAAAATGACCGAAGAACATGGTCCATTTCCAGTCTCATTTTAGCTTCCTACAATAGGAGGGGAAGATACGTTTTCTATTCTGGTTTCACAGCTGAATTTATTCAGTTATCCACAGACTGAATAGTAAATTATCAGCTAGCAGTGTGGACAACATCTATCTTTTCTTTTCCTTTTCTTTTTTTTTTTTTTTTTTTTTTTTTTTTTGGGGGAGGTTTACAGGAATACAAGAAACAGACTTCTGGAAAGTTAAATGGCTCCACAAAATAAAATACTACATACAGAATTATCTACCGGAACCTTTCACATCCAAACACATTTTGAAGCCATAATTATTCTCAAATTACTCAGAGTTAAAAAAGACATTGCAGAGTATTAGAAGCATCCTCGAATCCTCACAACGATAAAATTAACAACAAAACATGACTGGTAAACATGTTATTTTAGAGTGAAAAATCCAAAAAGACTATCCAATTACAAATCTGCATAAAACTATTTTGACAACCACGTATAGTTTATGGCATCGTGGATGTTTATCATGCCACTGATAACCACTTTGAATGATATAATGGAAATAATACTAATAATAAACAAGAATCATACACAGTCCAATAGATAAAGAAAATAGATGGAAACAAACTACAAGTGCGAAAAGTGTTATTAACTTGAAAGCCCCTCTTATTAGTTGCTTTCAGGGTCTTAAACAGAAGACCAGAAATATAGAGACTAAAGCATGGGAAGGAAAAATCATGGGTATTTAATCCTGTTAATACTGGTAGTACAGGAAATTCAAGGGTCATTAAGCCCTATGTCGGTCAAAATATTTATATAACTAATTATTACAATTGTAAAGATTTATTGGTCGCTTGAATTGATACAATAGAAGAGAAATATTAGAATTGACCTCATGGGATGAACCAGTGACCATGGCTTAACAGCAGTTTGACTTTGTACCAGCTAAGTCATGGATCAATAACAAACTGGCAATCTTATGAGTGTCGTTCATATTCCATGAGCCACCAGTTCAGCTGAGCCTGAACTACAATCCTTTATTGCAGTTCAAAGTTTTCATTTACAACAACAACAAACTCCAGTGGAACAATCAATTACAAGGGAATAATGCTTTGGGCCACACATGACATGACTCTTCTAATGGAGTACATTGGTTTAGGAAACAAAATTAACTACACATGTTAAACACTAGATCTCCTAAGTAAATTTTATTTAATACAAACGAAACTTAAGAAAATAAATATTATATGCTATAGAAATTCCGACAACCAAAAGTAACTCATTAGAAGATCCGGCTAATTGTAATCATAAATAATAAAATGAAATGGACTAAGAAATCTACGATTTATAAAATGAGAAAGAGCATGGCAGAATTCCAATAACCAGAAAGCTACAACTTAAAAGTAATACACAGAACATCGACTATTATATACATGAAATTATTGGAAGTACCTGATTTCAGCTTCTCTTCAACTGCCCAGTCAAGAGCCCTCTGAGCTGGTTCAGTCAAGGGAGGATGCTCAGGGCTGAAAAAATACATGTCAGATTTCCCTAGCAAATTCACAGTTTCGTCTCGGACCTTAAACAGTGTAATGCCATTTTCCCTCAAAAATTTCGCTGCCAAACTGGTTCCTGCAAGATTAACAATTGAGCTTCACCAAGAGGTCCTTTTGCTTCAAACTGAAAATGTGGCCTCAATCCACTTTTATTTTGAACTCAAACAATTTCAGGCTTTACAAACGAACAATATTCTATTATATATCTGCACAATTCAGAAAATTATACTCCAGAGTTGTTTAAATTCTATTTGAAAATCGAACAAGTTAGTAACAAGATTTCATATTACAAATATATGCTCTAAAGAACTGAGAATGACAATCGGTATGTTCATTTCAAATGATGCAATTGCAGACCTTCAACCAAAATGCCCATAAGAAGAGCCTCAGTCCCGGTATTCGGATACTTGAGCTTACGCGCCTCCAATTCAGCCATAGCAAATGACTTTATCGACCTTGCTGACCATCTATAAACACCATCATTCAAGAACTCTCAACAACAACTCATGAAACTTGTACCCAATAACATAATTACATGAACTTATATATTCATCTTGAAAAATACTTGGACATTTAAAAATTATATGGAAAAGAAAACATTAAAATAGCTTACTTAGGTTTCTTATCGGAAGCAAGACCTGTCTTTCTGCAAAACCGAAACAAATATATCAAATAAGTTAACAATGTAGTGAAAACAGAAAATTTCCAGATTAATAAACTGAAAATTACGTGGTGGGTAGACTAAAGGAGACAATGGCGACAGCGGAACTAAAACGTTTCGAAGCAATTAGACCGAAACTTGATGGTTTAACCCGCAGCTCTGTGCCAACAAAAGAATTCGATAAATTGAAACTCAACAATTGCTCAAAGGGTTTTCTGGAAGATTGAGCTGTGGCTGAAGAGGAGGGTGTAATTTGAAACACAGACAGCCCTTGGGCAGCCATTAAAGAAGAGGCTTTTCTTGAGAATTAGAGCTGGGGATTTTCTTCTGGGCTTGTAATATTTTTCTTGGATTAATATAAACGGAAGTGTGAGGAGGGTTTTGGGGTTTTTCGCATGGTACTGTGAAGCTATTTATTAATTAAATTGGAAATATGGATAGAAATATACAGTGAAAATCTGCAGTCTCGTATGAAGATTGAAGGGAGCGCTGAGTTTGGTGGTGAAAGGGCAAGCCAATCCTCAGTGCGAGCGCTATTTCACTAAACCGCTGCTCTAAAACGCGTTTATTGTATAATGTACTGAATAATGGGCTCGTGGGTTTCTATGTGCACGGGAGTTGAAGACTACCGAACCCGAACCGATAATCAGACCAAAAAGTATCCAAAACTGAAAATATCGATTGAGTTTTGACTTTTCCGGAACCAAACCGTCCCGAGTTTCATGGCAAGGTTATGTAGATTTTTCAAATTTTCGTACCGAGAACCGTATCAAATCGAATATACGAAAGTAGAACCGATTTTAATTATTCTTTTCGTATACATATATAATATTTTCATCTTGTTTATATTTTGGTATTGAATTAACTACACACTTTTTTGAAATTTAATACTATATAAAACATAATACTAAAAATTATCAAATTAAAAATTTGACATAGTTTATCAATATATCAAATAAATAATTGAATATGAATTTAATCACTAAGAGTTACATTATACTGATTATTATTAAAAATCGGTTGCATCGTATTAATTACTGAAAGTACCCAATAAATTAAATTATGAAATCATATTTAATTTATAAAAAATATTTAAATTTATTGATATTTTACTTATTAAAACTCACATAAACTTTTCTTTCATATTAATTTATCAAAGTTAGTTAATGCTACTTTCCCTAAGTCAATAGCTTAGGGCAATGGCCCAAGATTATAGAATATTATTGTGTGATAGAGGCTACTAGATTTATCATTCCTTAGGATTCTAGACTTTTACTGTTAGTTATACGAATAACGTAATATGTGAAACATATTATGTGAAAATCCAGAAAAAAAAAATATTACTTTTAACTATTAGTAGATAAAAATTATTTAAAAGTTAAATAAATTTTAAACTAATAATGTAGTATAATCTATATTATGAAAGAAATATTTAGATTTGCAATATTAAATATTTAGCACTTACATATGAATTAAAGAAATTTTATATATAAATTAAATATCAAATATCAAAAAATTAAAACTCGTACAGTAAGAATGGTTTTAGTTTGTCTTTTTGAAATTGCACTAAAAAAGATTGAAAGTATAAACGTTTAATGATTTTTTATATTGATTTTCTCTTCCCCTTTTTTTGTGTTTTATTTATGAATTAATGATATTTAAATCTCCGAACCATCCTGCATCATCACATTAGAATGTATCTCTGTCCCGAACTTTCGGAACGGTTCGGGGCAGAGATTTTTTTTCCTAGTTTGACTTTGTAGATTTAATTATTGTGCCTCCAGATTTCGGGTCAATTTTAGAGTTTTTTAAATCTCCAGATCGTTCCGTCCCATGCAAACCTCCACCATCTAGTTTGGATTTTTCAAACCATAACCACAATAAACAAATAAATAAGTACTAGATGCTTTTACGTTAATCAATGGACCCTAACCCAATGCCAACATTAATGTGATCAGTCATTCAACACATGTGGAATGCATCTTTTTTGTTAGTTTCTTCATTCCTTTAACATGAAATATTGTCATGATCTTATCATTTATTGATAAGTACATTTAATTTAGGGTGTGGTTCATTTTTATTTTTGCATAGAATAGTATAAGGAATGTGATTGGAAAAAAAAAATGATGTTAAGACTAGATCTGATTGATAATTTATATGTAAGAAAGAGTTGATAGTGTATTTGTGATATAAAAATATAATGAGCAAGTCTCTTGTGAGACGGTCTCACGGATCTAAATCCGTGAGACGGACCTCCTAAGGGCTCCGTCTTGAGAACATGAACCATGAAAATAAATTTAAAAATAATAATGAACCATGAAGAAACAAAAATAAACCCTAAAAACATGAACCATGAAGAATAAACCCGAAAAACAAAAATAAACCCAAAAAATAAAAAATAAACCCTAAAAAAAACTAAAAATCCTAAAAACCCAAATCAATTAAAAATAAACCCAAGAAACAAAATAAACTCTAAAAAAACAAATATAAACCCTAAGAAAAATAAAATCTGAAAAAAAAAAACCTTTAAAAACTTTGTGTAAGGGCTCCGTCTCACGGATCTAAATCCGTGAAACCGTCTCACGCAAGTTTTTGCCAAATATAATAATAATAGTTGATGTAGTTTTTTCTTAGTAAAATATTTTATTATATTATTGACTTCATGATATATAATTTTTGATCCGACATCTTTTTATTCATAATTGTCTCGCTTATATATTACATTATACCTACAAAAGTAACAAAACTTAGTTTGTACTTTTGTTTTAATAAATATATCTTAAACCGTAGCTATTATATTTTATTTATTTCTAAATTTATGTATGTCTTATTATTATGCATTGATTCCTTATTAAACTCGGTGCAATTTTTTTGATTTTAAATTTAATTTCATGTTATAAACTTTATTCTTTGGAATGTAATCCAATAAAAGTTAATCTAAAAAATTTATATTATTTGAAGATGGCCTACAATTAATATTTTGGTATCTCACGTCTTTTGTAAAACTATAAATATTTCACCATGAATAAAATAAGATACTTAGGATATAATTGAGCAGGATTGCAAAGTTTACTAGTTTATGGTGTTTTTTTTTAGAGTACAATGGGGAATAGTAAATGACATTTGTATTGAGATTGAGAGATCAACTCCCGGCCAATCGCTTCCACAAATAAAGCGCTCTACCACTAGAAAGACAATGTTGATTTCAAGTTTACTTTCGAGTTCCCATTTTTCGCGTTTGTAATTACGAAAAATGACTTTCAAAATAAAACACTCATACTTTTGTACTAAAAAAAAATATTTGTGATATAAAATACTATTCACTTATTCTCATTTTTTTAATCACCAATTATTAAATTATTGTCATTTATTAAAAAAAATAACGCATTTAAAAAAATTCTCATTTTATTTTTCAAATATAGAACTTATTATTTTATCTAGATTTTGCTATTGAATAAATCTCTCTTTTGATTTTCAGAATTAGGCATCTGAAATCTTGTGAATCATTCATAATTATGAAAACTTAAGTACTTATTTATTGCAATAACTATTCTATACTATTTATGTTACAGAAAATTCCTTAACCTTATTGCTTCCTCATAAGTATTAGGATATTGACAGTTTCATCAACAGAAGATAAATATATTCATCAAAATATCTATTTTACAAGAGGTGATACTACAGTTCTTGCAATCTTTGTTATAAAATTTACTAAATTTGGCCTAAAATTATAAGAGGTAATACGAACTTTTGCCCAAAATACTTACAGTTATTTCGATGAAATCAAATCAAATCACCAAAATCTAGTTTAATAATCCCAAAATCATTTTCGTGAACAAATCATCCTCTCAGATCCAGCACTATTTAATCATTAATTTATCTCATTATTTCATTTTCTTTTATGCCCATGATGATCCCACTACTCGTCTCCATCGCTTCAACTTCCTTCAGCGACTGAAATAATTTGGGGTCATTCATTTTTCATATCATTTTTGTTTCGTTCATCAGTGTCTGCTTATTGAGCGGAAGTTACAAAAAATTTAAGCCTGGCATTTGATTTGACGCGATATTGGGGTATTCTTCCGCCTTTAAGGTAAGAATTTGGAGATGTATTGCTTGAATTTATTTGTCTTGTTATGGAATGTTGATGTGGGTATTGAATCTTGGTTTAAAATTTGTTATCAACCGAGGCGTAGCATGAAATGTTAATCAAATCTTGATTTCTTGTGCTGCCTTAATTTGGCGGCGTGTTTGTTGATGCAATTATGATTTGATGCGATTTTTATACCTAGCTTATTGATTATTCTCTTGAATTATCTTCTCTGAAGCTTGTCTGAATTTCTTGATTTCTGTTAGGGAGTTGTGGAGGATGATGAATGTTGGTGCTGATTGATGTTGCATACGGATGTATTTGTAAAATATGTATTTGTAAGAGTACTTGCATTTGGGGGTTTATTGGATCGACCTACATTCATCTCTGCGAATGCAGAATGTCGTAAAAATAGATTTTTGTGTAGGTCTTGAAACCTGAGTTCTATATTTGGATACTGTAAAAAGGGAATTTAATTTGAATAAGAGAGCCATGAATTCTGTTTCGATGAAAGAATGGCCTAAAACTGCCTATCCAAAGGCCCTTGTATCGATTGTTGCTTCAGTTGGAGGGCTTGCCCTATTCTTGCTGCTTGCTTCAACCTTCTTGGTCTCCCAACCAATTGGTTCTACTGTTCGTGGGTATTTCTATGGTGTTGAGAGCTCGAGAAAAATTGACTCAGACATTGTCAATCCATTTGTTGACAGAGGGAAATCGAATTTAACTGCTTTTTTACGGGCCATCGAAATGAAGTGATTTCTCAAAATGTTGGTACTAAATCTGTTGAATCTGGTGAAGGTGATGGCAAGGTAACTGTGATTGAAAATAATCGGTCTCCCGAATCTCAAGACAAGAATGAAACGTCAGATTCAGGGCAAGTAAAATCCGAGAATTCGAAGGATAAGTTTCCGCGTTCTACGGTAACACAGGAAGAGGATGGCAATAGAAGTTCATCCCCGAATGATGCTGGATTAAGGAAAAGTGATTCATTCTCCTCCAATAATCTGCCAACAGATATAACAGAGACTGTGGAGTCTTCTGCTGCTACCACCAACTTGAGTCGAGCTAATGTTGTTGATTCAGGTACAAACTCGTTATATCCTGAAATGTTTAACTGCCCCTCTAATTTTCCTGCTCTGCTATGTCTTCTGATGCTTTTCTCGTTGTTTCTGTCTTCTTAAATGTTTTTCCTTCTTTGTGATGCTTTCTTGTCTATAATCACTTTTCTCTAGTCGCGATATACTCAATCCTAAGCTGAAAATAATTTTATTTTCTTCCCAATAGCCAATAAATACTGATGAATTTTACTTGGGTAGAGCTGAATATGGTTCAAATCCTCTGATAATAATTTGTCTCAGTTATGTTTCAGATTGTGGATTACATCACATATTTTGGTTCATATCCTCTGATAATAATTTGTCTCAATTATGTTTCAGATTGTGATCTTTACCATGGAAAATGGATTTATGACTCAACTGGACCATTGTACACAAATAACTCCTGTCCCGTGCTCACTCAGATGCAGAACTGTCAAGGGAATGGAAGACCAGACAAAGATTACGAGAATTGGAGATGGAAACCATCTCAGTGTGATCTCCCTAGGTTTGACCCAAAGAAGTTCTTGGAGTTGATGAGAGGAAAAACATTAGCTTTTATTGGTGATTCTGTTGCAAGAAATCAGATGGAGTCAATGCTTTGTATCCTGTGGCAGGTTAGGAGAAATGTCTTTCTAGCATCTCAAATTGATGACATAGCCAGTCAACATATTTCTTTCCCTACTTCTTTTAATCAATTAATAATTTTATAATGATGAAACTTTTTTGCTGCTCCATGGGATCATTGTTTTGGGGTTATTTTAGTGTTATGGTTTTCTATTTCCATTAACTGCCCCTGCTCTCGCTCACCGATTCGGTCTGACCCTTCTGGGGTATGGGGGTTTCATCAGTTGGCTATGGCATTACTCCCCCATGCAGTGCTTGCTTGTGTTTGAAAATGTTTATGAAAATCCTTGAAGTTTTTATGAACCATTATCCATGCAGGTTCTTTCTTATTAGATTGATTCCTTCAAATTGCACAATAAAGAGTGAGGTTTCTCAATGGGAACAATAAACATGATTCATTTTTAACAATGGGAACAAAAAGACCTACACAAATACTTATGTTTCTCGAAAATAAGAAAAAATAAAGCTACAGGAAGAGTGGTTAGTGTTAGGTATGATAACATCAAAATGTTAAGATAAATAACTGAGCAATATTGAAGGGTTAATATATAATTATCATTTTTGCTTGCAGTTAACAGTTTGCGCTATGGTTAGATAGCCTCACTGATTTGTCGGTTTGTCCAAGTGAATAAAGGTTAGCTTTAAAGATGGCTAAAATGCACCAATTGGTCTACATTGAAATCTCTCTTCGTATATATCTTTTGTCATTATGTTATAACACAATGTTCTGATCCTAGCAACTACTCAGTGCGAGCTTATTGTCCTTCATTTTTAACCTTTTTAATTTTGTTTTCACACATAGGGTTTAACAAATAGTACACTACTTGTAGTAGGGAATATGCTGAATCCCTGATTTCTTGAACATGATTAAAAGTAAATTAGACGTGAATAAATCTCGAACCATGTCTCGCCACTATGTATAAAAATCTCATTTCCTGACGCACAGACTATTCGTTGTTTCTATGCATTCATGTGGGGGATCTTATAGGTTCAATTCTGAGTAACAGGTGACAGCATGGACAACTCTATCTATTAGTATTATAAAAGTATCAGTATTTATGTGTTCAGTTCAATAAACATCGATCTGTGACTTGTTTGCTGGCTTCTTGCACCATTTAAATTTCCTTTCATTTTTTCACATCAAACTAAAGTCAACCTGCCATTTTGTACTCTCTCAGGTCGAGGCTCCCAAAAACAGAGGAAATCGAAAAATGCAACGCTACTATTTCAGATCTACGTCTACAATGATTGTTCGCATATGGTCCTCCTGGCTTGTCCGTCAAACATCCGAACCATTTGATTTTGCTCCTGCCGGTGTGGTTAAGCTTCACCTTGACGCACCCGATGATGGCTTCATGGAATATATCACGGGTTTTGACGTGATTGTCCTCTCTTCCGCCACTGGTTTGCCAAACAGTCGGTGTACGTATTGAACAATGAGATTGTAGGGGACAATTGTGGTGGCCAGACAATTCCAGACAACAGAAGATTAACAATATTGAAGCTTTTGGAGTATCCGTCGAAACAATTCTTACCGCCATGGGCACACATCCAAATTACACTGGTCTTACTATCGCACGCAGCTATTCGCCAGATCATTACGAGGGTGGAGCATGGAACACTGGAGGATCATGCACTGGAAAGGAAAAGCCCGCCGAGGAGGGTGAATTAGCGAAAATGGGTTTACCAATATAATGCACGAGAAACAGGTGACGGGTTTTAATCGTGCAATAAAGAAAAAGATAAATAAATCGAAACTGAAATTAATGGATATCACAGATGCCTTTTCATATCGCCACGATGGGCATCCAGGCCCGTATCGGAGCCCGGATCCTAATAAGATTACTAAGAGAGGCCCAGATGGTAGGCCTCCGCCACAAGATTGCTTGCACTGGTGCATGCCAGGCCCAGTTGATACATGGAATGAGCTTGTTTTTGAAATTATAAGAAGAGAATTCCATGACGGACAAAATAGTTCACGTTGAGAGTTAATCCGATTGGTTTTGATTAGACGTGATTATGTTCTTTGGATAGAGATATTTTTGTGCCTTTTACTACATATAGTACTTTGCATTAGGAAAGATTGTGTAACTTTTGGCTAAAATGAGGGTTAACTAGTTTAACTGTAACAGACCCTTATGTAATTGTAAGCCTATTCTTTAGCTCAAAATGTAACAGTTAAGAGCATTCATTTTTCTTGATCCTCTGTGTTTATCTGGTATACAGTCCTTAATTTATGTGGTATTGAAAAAGTGCACATGCAAAAAGAAGTGGCTAATTATTTGTGCATGCCTATGAATACAAATTATGCTGGGATGTATCGAAACAATAGTCTCTGTGTCCCGTTTGGTTGGATTTAAGTTTCTCTTATGCTGGGATATATTTACAGAGATAATATGGTATTTATATTTTCAGGTGGAAACTCTGATACAGGTACAGCTTATACCTGTTTGTAAGATATGAAAACGTTGGTGGCTTTGTTAAAGAAGTTCATCTGAATCTTGAAAGCTATATGTTTGTGGGCTAATGATGACAGCTGCCCTTGTGTTAATCAACTTTCTTCTTTTGCTTCAAGTGATCGTTTGACTTTGAAACAGCTGTTCTTAAATTTAACAACCCTGCGTGTGTGTTTGATTTTTTATTTTTGATATTCGATTTTGATTTTTTTAATATCTTTTTTTTTTTTTTCATTTCTTTCACTCATTTCTAGGGATATTTACAAAAACTACCCCGAGGTTTGAGCTAAAAACAAAATAACCCAGAGGCTTTTACAATTATTAAAATCTCTTTGTGGTTTGATTTTGTATTACACTTTAATTCCTTCATAAGCAAAAACATTTCAAATACCTCATTTACATTTATAAAAATATTACAGTTACTCTCTTACATTTAAGATAGAATCAAACCTCAGGGTTTCTTTTCTTTTGTAATTTGAAACTTTCTGGTTTTTTTGTAATTACACTTCATTCTGTTACTGAGGTTTCTCAAACACCACAAACACAAGCTGTGGGCTACCTGTTTTTTGTGTTTTTGGTTTTTATAAAATTGGGCAAACAATAAGCTATAGATACTCCAATTAGATTTCCATTTCCAATTCTTCTAACGTACTTGGTATTTTTCAAAGTGAAAAGACGTGGTAGGCTATATGATACATTAAAACAGTTTAATATTCTTCAGCCAAACTGGCGTAGTAGTAGAGCCCATCAAAAGGGCCCCTTGACTTGCCCATTTTCGCCTTATATTAAATTACATCATTGCTCCTTTCATAAAAAAAACTCAACTTCATATTATAACATGAGCATCACTTCGAGTTTGGTGTGTCCTTCACATCTCAAACATGGTGCCTCGCACGTAAATCCGCGTTTGGCAATTGAAATTAAAAAAATGCAGTTCATGCACAACACAAAGTATATATACTTGTCCATTTCACCATCTTCAAACAACCAATTCAACATTCTTTTTCCAACCAAAAACCAAAAGAAAAAAAATCTCCAAAATAATGGAAACTCTCAACCCCTATGGCAAGCTCAACGAAGCCGAACAAGAACGGCTCGTTGCACGCAGAAAAACGCGCAGAAGAATCACTATCATTGCAATATCATCATTTGTTCTTGTTGCTGTTATAGTGGCCACTGTGGTTGGAGTTACTCAGACCAAAGACAAACAATCCGAAGGCGAAACTAAATCGGTTTCCTCATCGATCAAATCCGTGTGCAATCTCACATTATATCCGGACTCATGCTACAACACATTGGCTCCCTTGGTGAAATCAGGCAATCTCAAGCCCCACGATTTGTACAAATTATCGGTCCAAGTGGCGATAGACGAACTCTCCAAGGCCTCAAAGAATTTCGTCGAGCATGGGGTCAAGAAGTTCAACATCACCGATCAAACGACACTTGCAGCCATAGAAAGCTGCCAAGAACTGTTGTCTCTGGCACTGGATCATCTCAACAACTCAGTGTCCATTAAGGACATGAAATTGCTCGACGCGTTCGATGATCTGAGGACTTGGCTGAGTTCCGCAGGGACATATCAGCAAACATGCATAGATGACTTGGGCATTTCATCAAACAGGTTGGGTGCATTCATGAATGAGAATTTCAAGAATTCGACAGAGTACACTAGCAACAGCCTAGCCATTGTCAGCTCGTTCGAGGAGTCAATTGGCGCATTGGGGGCAATTGGGCGACGTCGTTTGATGAGTTTTCCGGAATGGGTGTCCTCTAAGGACAGGAAGCTTTTGCAGACTTCGAGTTCGAAGATAAAGGCTGATGTTGTGGTGGCGAAAGATGGAAGTGGGAAGTATAAGACGATTAAGAAAGCACTTGAAGCTGTTCCTGAGAAGAGTGATAAGAGATTTGTAATTTATGTGAAAAAGGGAGTTTATTTTGAGAATGTTAGAGTTGAGAAGAAGATGTGGAATGTGATGATGGTTGGTGATGGCAAGGATGCAACCATTGTTTCAGGCAGCCTTAATTTTATTGATGGGACTCCCACATTTCAAACTGCTACATTTGGTAAGATTTCTTCTAAATAATGCTCATAAATTATTTAAATTTGCTATTCAAAATTCATTTTATAACTACCCACTTTTTTCAAATGCAAACCTAAACAAATGTCAAGATATATTTGTGATTTTAAAAGATAAATGTATTTTTTTGTAATTAAATTGAACAAATAGGTATTTGTTGTAATTAACCCTTAACAGGGGTGTAGTCAGGGGGTCTCCCGCCCCCGCACACCCCAAATTTTTTTTGTCCCGTTTTTTATATGGAAAAAAATATTATATATATTTTTTAAAGGGAAAAAATAGTTGAACTTGGGGAAAAAGTTTTGGACTAGGGTTACTCAGGCGGGCTCTGGCTACGCCCTTGACCCTTAACACAGTATGTTAAATATATGACATGCATGTGTTATATGCAATGTAAACTCCAAAATCTTAACAATATTAGAACAACCTCGCTTTTAGACACACAGATAGACTCATATTTTTTTCACTCTCTTGTGTGAAATTAGCCGTGTTCGGCCAAGGATTCATCGCTCGAGACATGGGGTTCCGCAACACGGCCGGCCCAGCCAAGCACCAAGCCGTAGCTCTAATGTCGACCGCCGATCTCTCGGTTTTCTACCGATGCACCATGGATGCATACCAAGACACCCTCTACCCACACTCCAACCGCCAATTTTACCGCGAATGCAATATATATGGGACAGTAGACTTTATATTTGGTAACTCAGCAGTTGTCTTGCAAAATTGCAACATCCTGCCCAAGAAACCCATGTTGGGCCAGCAGAACACCATCACGGCCCAAGGCAAGATTGATCCAAACCAAAACACCGGGATCTCGATCCAGAACTGTACTATTTGGCCTGCAGCCAACCTCACTGGAGTCAACACTTTCTTGGGCCGACCCTGGAAGAATTATTCCACCACAGTCATGTTTCACAATGTGATGGGCAGTTTCATTCACCCAAAGGGTTGGTTGCCATGGGTTGGCGATTCGGCCCCAAATACTATTTTTTATGCTGAGTTTCAAAACTCGGGCCCTGGGGCTGTGACCAAGAATCGGGTCAATTGGAAGGGCTTGAAGCTCAATCTTAGTGCGAGCCAAGTTAAGAAGTTTACGGTTGGCCCATTCATCCATGGAGACAGATGGATTCCAGCAACTGGTGTTAGCTACAAATCGGGCCTTTGAATGAAGTTTTGAAGTTCTTTTTTTTCTTCTTATATTTGCTCAATTGCTTGAAAACTATGATATGTTTTTGTTTTGGATCTTTTTCTTCTTCCTGTTCCTTTTTTTTTTGTTGCTCTTATCATTCATTATTTGTAATTGTTTCAATTGATTGAAACCCAAATGGATTTCAATAACACATCATATAAAAATTGAATTGAAAAACATTCTCTTATTTGTAATTCTTAGTGGGACTTCACTAAAAATTGTCTCAGTTTTTAAATTGTATCTTTATCCTTGTGTATATTTGCTATATCAATGACTATAATTTTAAATATTTATCTACTGTACAACCATATAATTTTAAAATTAGTGTGACAAAGACAAGAAAATGGTAAATTAGGACACAGGTATGGCAAAATAAATAAGAAAAAAAGGCAACAATTGTATGGGCCTTCAAATATCAACCCGAAGCCCAAATGGACAACCTCCAAAAGACAATTTTAAGCCCAAGTTGTTTTAACGGCTTTAACCTGAAGCGCCAATACACGTGTCGTATCCTCAACCCGCCTGTCATTTACATTTTGTAACAGCAGGTAACGTCAACCGTTAATATTAAATTTGTTCTGTCTCCCTGTAGCCGTATTTTCAAATTTCTGCTCTGCCCACTCTCTCTGTCTCTCACCATAATTAAAACCCTTGTCATTTCTCTCACCATTCAACGGTCGAATATTTCAAAAACCCATTTTCTCTTACTAGCTTTTACTCTTCAGTTCGAAAATTTGAGAATCCTTTTTATCTTCTCAAATTCAAGCGAATTGTACCACTCTGCTTCTGATTTGTGGCTAGACAAGAAATTTCGTTGATTTTGGGTTTTAATTTTAGGTACGCTCTCGGATCTAAGTTAAATTTCTGTTTTTTTTAAACCTTATGTTTTCTGTTGTTTGATTGGTAAAAAATATTGTGAGGGACCGAGAAATTGTGTGGATGCCGTAGGCGTTTACAAGTTTCAGATGAGTTCGGATAAAAAGAGAAGGAAGAGAAAGCGATTTGTCGGTTCCGTTTCATGTAATCTGGTGGTAAATTTAATGGTTCTCTCGAATAGAAGAAATTTGGAGTTTGATTGTTCCACTGGCTAGTTATGAACAAATGATTCCGGTTGTAGTGGTGTTAGGTTGACTGAGCTCGGCCAGTTCATTTTGGAACATTGTCACTGATTTTATTAGCTGAATCAGCAAGTTTTTTTAAATAGATTATGAATCAGGAGTTTTTTTTAATGTTCTTTACCATATAGACTATATTGTTAGGTTGACTGAGCTCGGCCAGTTCATTTTGAACATTGTCACTGATTTTATTAGCTAAATCAGCAAGGTTTTGTTTATAGATTATGAATTAGAGATCTTATTTAATCTTCTTTACCATATAGATTTGATTTTGGATTGAGATAACAGAAGTTCGCCTTTTAATTTGAATTTGCAGTTTCAGATATCTGTTTAAGTTCAATTTGTTTTTTTTTCTCTATGTTATCATATGTCTGAATGAAGATAATTGAGAGGCAAGAAATTGTTAGGTGATAATAAACTCAATTCTTTTGTATGTACAAGCACAAAATTTGACTTGAAATTTAGTTGTAGTAAGTGTGTTAGAACATATTTTCTTGTCAGAATTGTTGAGTGTTTATGGAGGAAGGGTGCTTTTTCACCCATATACTCCTGTTGGACTTGGTTTAGTTCTTCTTGTATTATTATATTTCTTGAAGTTGCTCAAGTTTAAATTTTGATAGTGTTATATTAGGATATTTATTGTGCTAGTGATTTATTAGTTGCTTCTATTTGCAGGTTAACTAAACATAAGATGTCAACAGCTCAAAGCAATCTCCTTTCGCAAATGGAAACAACATGTGGATCTCTTCTGCATGAACTGCAGGTACAGAATTTTTTTTAGTTCTAGTTGATTATGCTTGTGTTTTGTTATCCCCTCTTTGTCCCCATTCTTTCCTGGTCACTATATAAAATACATCATTATTAATATTCGTAGATCATCTTCCTTATGTTCTGTTGGTAAATTTATCAGATAATATGGGATGAGGTTGGGGAATCTGATGTTGAAAAGGACAGGATGTTGCTTGAACTCGAACAAGAATGTCTAGAAGTGTACAGAAGAAAAGTAGACCAGGCAAACAGGTGTAGAGCTCAGCTGAGGCAGGCAATTGCTGATGCTGAGGCCGAGCTTGCTGCCATCTGCTCTGCGATGGGGGAGCGGCCCGTACACATTAGACAGGTCATTGCCGAAGATCAATATGTCTTGTTAATAAATATCTTTATTTTCTGATAGTATTAAATGGTGCTTTGATGCTCCTTTCTTTTTTGAATGTGCCAACTCAAACTCAGATTTGTATACAACTTTAATCAGCATTGACTGCTCATATATATTAGATATATAGGAAACTTTAATGATTTCAAAGTCCTAGGTTGGCATGAAAGCATAGTACCGGTTGCAACACAGTGATGTTGTGGCAAGGAAACTATATTGCTGAGAACTCTTAAGAATGATAGGAATCAAATACGATTTGACAAAATTAGCTGCAAACAGAAATATTTATTAAATAAAGAATGAAAGTTCGTTTTGTTAAGTTTTTGATCTTAATGAATGGTCTTTCTTTGTGTAGTCTGATCAAAGCACTGGAAGCTTGAAGGCCGAACTCAGAGCCATTCTTCCACAGATAGAGGAGATGCGGAAGAGGAAATCTGATAGGAAAAATCAATTTATAGAGGTGAAAAAAGAGATAGAGAGTATAAAGAATGAAATCTATAGTCCAGGAGGCTATGCTCTAAATGACAAGGCAGTGGATGAAAATGATTTGTCTTTGAGATATCTTGAAGAGTTGAACAGAGAACTTCAGGCACTTCAAAAAGAAAAGGTTATCTTGTGAAACTATAATCTATTCTAAGTATTTTTTTAGAATTCTCATCTCATATGTTTCCCTGGATGTTTGTTCCTTGCAGTGTGAACGTCTGCAACAGGTTATGGAGCACCTGAATTATCTGTGCTCGTGTTGCTCAGTGCTTGGTTTGGATTTCGAGCAAACTGCTAGTGAGATTCATCCAAGTTTAGGGGAATCTGAAGGTTCAAAAAACATTAGCAATGATACCATAGAAAAATTAAGGACTGCCATACAAAAACTGCGAGAGGTTAAAATGCAGAGAATGCAGCAGGTATGCCGTTTTTTATTGGCTTTCGTTACTGGAAACACTTTCTGTTCTGTTAGAAAGACCTTGTTAACTGTTCAATGTTGGTTAGTTACAAGATCTCGCAAGTTCGTTACTGGAGCTTTGGAACTTGATGGACACACCAGTTGAAGAGCAACAGATATTTCAGAAAGTCACATGTAATATAGCTGCTTCGGAAGATGAGATAACAGAGCCCGACATGCTTTCTTCTGACTTTATTAATTATGTGAGTCGAAGGATTTTTGTTTAGGGGCATATGTTGTAGTACTTTGTAGTACACCTTGCTTTGTTTTGTGATTTAAAGTTTAAACGAACATATGGAACTAGTTTTTAAAGCTGAGTAAATCATTTATTTGTCAGGTCAAGGCTGAAGTTTCTCGATTGGAGGAGTTGAAAGCAAGCAAAATGAAGGAGCTTGTTTTGAAGAAGAAGGCAGAGCTAGAAGATATTTGTAGGAAGACACATTTAATTCCAGAATCAAATAGTTCTATTGACATAGCTATAAATGCTGTTGAATCTGGTATTTAATCACATGTGTAGAAGACAACGATCATTTCTTTCCTTGCAGTTCTTAATTCTAATCTTCTGCTTTTCTAATTAATTGAAGGAGCTGTTGATGCCTCTTGTGTGCTTGAACAAATTGAGCTCCAAATATCTAGAGTCAAAGAGGAGGCTCTAAGCAGGAAAGATATCCTTGAAAAGGTTGAGAAATGGATGGCTGCATGTGACGAGGAGAGCTGGCTTGAGGAGTATAATAGGGTTGGACTCTTATACAACTTGCTATTGGTTACATCTTGAGTTACAAACACGCAATTGCTTAAATTTACTTTCCTTTCTTTGTAGGACAATAATCGTTATAATGCTGGGAGAGGCGCTCATCTTACTTTGAAACGTGCTGAAAAAGCTCGTGCATTGGTCAACAAACTTCCTGGTATGGTTTGAAATTTGTGTTTGAAGGCTTTCTTTTTGCTGCAGCCTTAATTGGTAAATAGTGTGACTTATATTGGCAATATACATGATTGTGGTAATGGCTTTGTTTGCTGGAACAGCGATGGTGGACACATTGACCTCAAAGACTTCAGCATGGGAAAATGAGAATGGAGTCCATTTTACTTATGATGGCGTAAGTGTTCATTCCATCTCCCTCCCTCTCTCATTAGTAACAAAATTTACCATTGGTTCTAATCTATGATGTACATAGGTTCGTCTGCTTTCTATGCTTGAAGACTACATAGTTTTACGGCAAGAAAAAGAACTAGAACGCAAGAGGCAGAGGGTATAGACCTTTTCTTTGATTACATGCTAAATATCATTTTCAAAATGATAATATGCTCTCTGTCTCTGACTTTTTGCATACGCCTGTATATGTGTTATATAATTTATCAGGACCAGAAGAAACTTCAGGGACAATTACTAACAGAACAGGAGGCTCTTTATGGTTCAAAGCCAAGCCCTATGAAGAACCAGAGTGCAAAGAAAGGGCCTAGATTGTCATGTGGTGGTGCTGGTGCAAGCAATAGAAGACTTTCTCTTGGTGGATCTATGCTACAGACTCCCAAGCCTGATATGCATCCTCCAGCAAAGGCTACTCCTAATACACGTAATGCCAAAAAAAGTGAACGCCTAAATCAGGACAGTCTTAGAGATGATGGATTTGCAGGTCTCTCTTCTGGTAATTTTTCCACCAATTTCTGGATGTGGCTGGTATTTTTTTTTTTTTTTTTTTTTGTCTCTTTCAAATTCACAAAGATGCGAGACATTTTAATCTCTTGAATTGAGCTGGTAAATATAATATCCCAGTCTTGTTTATTGAGTCAGAAATATATAAAGGATTTGTAGGCAAGGGAGGTATATGTTTAAAACAAGTCCTGGAAACTTAAATAAAGGTGAATACATTTTAGAAGAAACATTTCAGCTTCTTAAGATTGCAATTAAAGGAAAAATAAAAATCTTACTCTCAAAGAGTTAGAAACAGGAAATGGAAAACAAGGTTATTGGAAACATACTGCATGATTTAGGAGGGGGCATATTTTAGCAACTAGTTCTGCTTGTTTTAACATTACACCTAATAAGGTCACTCAACTAGCTGCTTTTTCTTATCAGTTTTTGATTTCTCGATTTCAGGGAGGAGAGGTTTGGATTTAGCCGGCCTTCCCGCTCAACAGCATTCCCTCAACCTGCAATTCGCACGAGAAATAGAGTCACCCATGATGCGAAAGCCATTCTCTCCCATTTCCTCCACGGACTCATCAAGATCTAATGTAACAAACATTTTGGACGATCTGAACAAAAAACACAACGAGATGTTGCAAAAGACGACCCTCACAAGCAATAATAGCACACCATTCACCACTCCATCCAAAATGATCTCCATGACCGATGTAGAGAATAGAACGCCTCAAGCAACGCCATTTCCTGTACCCTCATCAACACCATCAACAGTATCTATTCCAATGCAGATGGCCTTAACACCTGCTCCAAAACAAACGGCAACAACCGTTCCAATGCAGTTGGCCTTAACAACTGTTCCGATGCACATGGCCATTGTGCCGGCTCAAAATGCGGCGAAATCGGTCGATGAGGAGATCGAATACTCGTTTGAGGAGAGGAGAGCTGGATTTGTTGTTCCAAGATCACGTTTAGTGAATGCGATGCAAGTTTAAATGTTTATTTTTTTGATAATCTCCCATTTATGTAATCATTCTGTATTCTTTTACGTCTTGGATATTGTGTGATGATATAAGTCAATTTCTATTGTCTTCCTTCTTGTGTGTACATAGTCTACGAACAATCTCTATTGTGTTTCTCAACATAGAAGTTGGTCTTCTGATTTTTGTGGAGAAAGGTTTGCAGAACTTAAGTAGATTTGTTCTGCTTTTGCTATTTTAGTTTGGGATAATTACAAAAAAGACCCAAAAAAGTTTCAAAATTACATAAACCCCTTGAATTATAATTCCATCATGCATCTTCACCTCAATGCAATTTGCTGACACTATCAAATATTTTACAATTCCTCAATTTTTCTAAATATTACGAACAACCCAACAAAAATGGCATTGGATTGGAAACTGGTTTCAGATTACACTTATCAGATTGGAAACTGTGTAATATCAAAATGGCATCCCTCAAAAATAAATACTTTGAACTATCATATATTTAGGTTCTTGCCCCTGTTTTTTATTTTTTTATTTTGTGGGTTTTCAGGAAATGATTTTGCACTTCAGTTTTGGTCTTTCTGAAAGCAAACATAAGCAAGTACTATTATCACTTTACCAGACCTCCTGTGTGTTTTTGCATATTAAAGTCCATACAGTGGCATTAACAGTAAATTACCCCTAAATTCAAGGGTATCTCTTTCTAAATAAATGGTCAAACTTTTATTTACCTAAAAAGACAAAGAACGGGTCAGAGGTTGAAAATATTGGAATGGCTCCAACGTTAACTTTACAGCTTTAAATAATTAAACTGCCATTTTAAAATTTTAAAAAAAAATATCTTTTCCCAAATTTCCCTTATTTTTTATTCCAATTTATTTCACTTTGCTATTTTTTAAACGCCATTTATTAAATTTCCAAGACGGACCTGAAACCATTTTCTCAACCATAATTAATACTTTGAATTTTGCAATTTAAATATTGCTAGCTACCTAATTAATTTTCAAATATTTTATTAATTCCTTATTTATTTCTTAATTTTTTCTCCAACTTTATTTCCTTCCTCCACCTTTTTCTTGCAAAAAACCCTAATTTTACAAGTCCCAAATAATTTTTTTTTTAGCACCAACCAAAATTTTAATTTTTCCATTTCATCTTTAGCTCTGTCCTTTCTTCTTGAATGACATTGATTAAACCATGATAAGCTGATAAAGTCATAGTAAATAGATTCTTGCAACAGAGAGCTCTGTTGTACTCTGATGATCTATGAAAATAAAAGCTTGAATCTTTAATTTTCTAGATTTACAGAGTTTCTGAACCTGTTTTTTTCGTAAGCTTCTCTGGATTATTTTCTTCCTCGTTAAATTTCTTGCTGAAAGCTGGGTTTCAGTTGCTCTGTCTGTTTGAGCTAAAACAAATAATAAACAGAGCTTTATTAACATACTGAATTTAGGGTTTTAAGTATTTTAAGTCTCTTTTTAGGGTTTTAGGGATTTTTTAGGTATTTGCTTGGTTTAGTATATGAATGGAGGAAAAAGAAGGGTTAAATGGTTCTGGGGTCACAGTAAAAAGTGACGAACCCCCTCAGAGCTACAGGGTAGAGCCAAGAGCTGAAAATTCAGGCCCATATGGTGGATCAACTGCTCCGCCCACACCGGCGGCGCCGGTAAGTGTAGCTCCGCCGTCAACGGAGGCGAAGAAGAAAAGGGGAAGACCAAGAAAATATGCAGCAGATGGTTCTGTTGTGGCATTGTCACCTATGCCTATATCGGCTTCGATTCCTTTCACCGGCGATTATTCAGCTTGGAAGCATAGTTCAAGCCGGCCAGTTGACTCTTTCAAGAAGAAACACAAGTTGGAATTTGAAAGTCCAGGTATTTTTTTATTTTTTTTTTCTTATTTTGACTAGTCTTTTGTTTTAATTTGGAATACATTTTTTATATGTTATGGATAAGGAAAAAATTGTGTGAGAGCTGGATATTTATTGTGTCTGTAGTTGGTTTACAAGTGTTGAGAAACTAGATCTACTACTGATCTGCTTTTTTTCTCTTGCATGATTTGTGTTTTTTTGGGGTCAACTTTAAATAAAATATTTTTAAGTGTCCAATTGGGAATGTGGATTTTGGTAGTTTGTGTTTGATGCTGTGAGCAAATGGAATGGGAAAATTGTTGAGAATCTTGGCTTGTTTATTGGTGCTGTCTTCTTTAGCTGATGTGACAAGACATAAGATCTGTCTTTTACTCAATAATAATTGCAGTGTGCATATAAATGGAAAAGAAAGAATAAAGAACCATAATGAATGGTGATGATGAGGAGATGATGTAACATGTGTTGTGTGTATCTAATACAAGATTCAGGTGGACTATATATTGTCTCACAAGAGATTTTGGATTAAAATGAAGCTGGAGAATTCTAATTACAAAACATATCTCTGCATGATTTATTCTTGCAGTCTAAGCTATATAATGAGCTTCTTTATTTTCAAGTGTGAAACTACTGCAAAATGAGCTAATGCATTTCGTCGCTCGTTCTTCCATGGAATACATGGGAGTGTTTGCAAACTCTGAAAAAATTGATTCTTAGCTTCTAGACACAAAAAACAACTATTTTTTTCATCTAGAAGCGGAGAATCACTTTTTTTTAGAGTTTTCAAAGCAAACACTCCCTATATATATTACCACTTCTGGCGCGAATTGTCAGATTAAAAAGTCAAGGGAAAGATTCTTCGAGATTTCCTTTGATTACCGATGATTAGGGGAGGTATTTATTATCTTGGCCGAAGTCAATGTTGAGTTAATGAAGATAATTACCGATCTATGGTATATGGTAACTTAGATAAACATTTTTTAGGTGAAAGCTATGTCTTCCATATATATATGGAACTAATAATTTTAGTATGCTAAATTGGCCCTGGTTGAACACATATTGATCACCTGTAATTTATGTTCAAAATACTCTAGCAAATTCCTTAATCTCTCATATGTTGTAGGGCGAACGGTGGCCCCCGTCGGAGGAAGTTTCACACCTCATATGATAACTGTTAATACCGGCGAGGTACTTCAATTTATGATTAATATGTTAACCTTTCTTTTTTCTTTTTTCATTTTAATTTTTGTTATACTATTTGTTCCAGTTGAACTTACAGAATTCTTGCTAATTTGGTGAAATCTGTAAACAATAAAAAATTTGAGAGTAGGTGGTAATGTACTTGTCCCTTAAGAGTTTGCATATTTTCTATCAACATCTATTTTTGTTTCACTAAGCTATGGCCATTAAGAAGCTAGAATGATGATATTATGCTGTTATGTTGGATAATAGACGGAATAACTGGGTAATCAGATGAAAATATGTTTGTATTGTTTATTATTCGAAGCAGCTATACAACCTGTAATTTTACATAAGAAATGGTGTATTCTGTTGTACTAAATGCTTCTTCAATTTAGTAATATTGGATGCATATACAGACAACATATCATACTTGTAAGTTTGACTGAGATGTCTTAATTTTTTTAAATTTGTTTTTTACTCATGGCCTGTTTGAATTTCTAATTTTTTGTTTTTTCCTTTTTTGTGACAGGATATCATGATGAAGATAATATCTTTTTCTCAAGAGGGATCTAGAGCCATTTGCATTCTAGCTGCAAATGGTACTATCTCAAATGTTACACTGCGTCAACCTAATTGTTCCGGTGGTACTTTAACGTATGAGGTAGTAGATCTCGTGTTAATACCGAATTAATATACAGTATTATATTTTTTTTTTACTTGCTACCCTTGTCCAAAATAAAGCGTTTTCACGAGAAATTTGTAGATTTTTTTCTTGTGATAGAACTTCCGTAGGTTGTTGGAGTTTGAAGATGGCTTTGTTGAATCCCTTTGCTCGCATATCTATCACTTGTGAGAATTGATATAACACTTAGCTGTGAATTATATATGTTTTTGTTTTGCAGGGTCGTTTTGAAATCCTTTCTCTTACAGGATCATTTATGCCTAGTGATAACGGGCTAACAAAAAGCAGATCTGGTGGGATGAGTGTCTCCCTAGCGGGTCCCGACGGCCGTGTATTGGGGGGAGGATTAGCTGGCATGCTAGTCGCAGCTGGCCCTGTTCAGGTCAGTTAATTGTTTGTCGATGAAAAAATCACGACGAAAGCAAGTAATTTGCTATTTAAACCAGCATGGATTATTTTTAGGATAAATACAAAAACACCCCTGAGGTTTGGGCTAATTACCAAAAAACCTAGACATGTTTCGAAATTACAAAAAAAAAACTCAGATTTGATTCTATTCTAGATTTAAGGGGGTAATTGTAATAATTTTAAAATTGTCAGGGGGTTTTTTGAAATGAATTTTTCTTGTGAAGAGGGAAAATGTAAGACGTAATCAAACCTTAGAGTTTTTTGGTAATTTTGAAACATCTATGGTTTTTTTGTAATTAGCGCAAACCTCAGGGGTCCCTTATTTTAAATCACGCGCAAAGAAATCATTTTTGCTGATATTTCTAATTGAATTCATGAGCTTGCGTTATTTTCAATCTTTTTAACAGATTGTTCTTGGAAGCTTTCTTCATGGACAAAACCAGCACGAGCAAAAGCCTAAGAAACCAAAATACGAGCAAACAATAACATTTGCTAATCCTATATCGGAACAAAGATATGAAACAACCTACAATGGACCAAAGCCAAATTTAACCGCATCTGCTTCTTTCCGTGGAGAAAACAACATGGCTTCAGAAAATAATCGTACGTTGACAGGAGAAGATTCTAGAGAGCAGAGCCATGAAATAACATGCTGATTGTATTTTGTGTTAATTGTGTTTGTATCTTATTTAGCTGTTGTTTTAATGTGGTGTAGAAGTTTTAGGCTCACTTCTTCTGACCCTTATTACAGAGTGATGACTGGAAGTTGTTATAACAGAGCAAAAGTAGAGCATGATTTGTCTGTTTGACCCCCAAACTTATTGTTTTTTTCATTTTTAGGTACCAGATTAGGAATTTGTGGTTGTAGGATTTCCCTGCGGTGTGTAACTTTGGTTATGTATTTTCTGATGTATGAAACTGGAATTATCTATTTCTAATTCACTTTAATTATTCGTGTTTATCCCTCTCTGTGCTGATTTAAGTGCTACAGTACAAAAAAAATAAGCCATCTTGTGATTCTTTCTGCGTTGTCACAAATTTTTGAATTTCATTTGGGGATAATTACAACAACAAAGAAGTGGGAGATTTTTGGAAAATGCAAAACACCCCTTCAGGTATGTTTTTTTAAAAAAATTTAGGGGGCAACCATAATATTTATATAAATATTATGGGATTTTTGAAATTTGTTTTTGCTTATGAAGGGAAAAATATATGACGTTAAACCTCAAAGGGGTTTTTGTAATTTTCAAAGATATCTGGGTTTTTTGGTAATTATCCCAAGCTTTAGGGATATTTTTTAATTATCCCTTTCATTTGCTATAAGCATCAAAGAAATGGCTGAGAAAAGTATGGGAATTTTCAGACATTATATTATCTAGTAACACTAAAGCACGCGTGGTTAGCTTTTAATTGTAAATTTTTGGAGCATTACCAACAGCTGAATCTTGTCTGTCTGTGAAGTAAACTACATTTTTCTTTGTGGTCCTAAAAGCTTCTCCCACGCTTAAAATGGCCTACTTTCAACTAATGTTCTAAAAAAAGCATGGCGCCAAAAAGAGAGTCCTCGGGAGGGTTAGGCGGATTAGCCATTAGGTGGGGACATAATTGAAAGAATAACCTAAGCGGACAAGGAGAGTTTATCGCCTATATGGGGGGGCTAGACGAGGATTTTTAGAATATCACTTTTAACTATGATTTATGTTGCTTTTAGCTATCTAAACTCTGGTGCACATGCTTACTCTTAGCATAAGGGGGACATAATGAAAGAATAACCTATCAAGCGGATAGTGAGAGGAGAGTTTATCGCCTATATAGCGTGGGGTTTAGTTTTAATTAATTACAATATGTTGTAAAATGTATTTTTAGTTATATACTATTAATTATCATTTGTATGTATGATTTTTATTAATATCACTTTTTAACTATGATTTATGTTGCTTTTAGCTATCTAAACTCTGGTGCACATGCTTACTCTTATGACTTATCTGCTTAAGTTAATCAATTTTGCATAATTTCCAACGCATTTGGAGCCGCCCTCTTGGTAAAAGGTCAATATTGCCAAGGATTTTACATATATATAAAAAAAATTCAGAAGTCAAAACTATACGACAAAAATAAACCTTGCAGAATGAGTATCAATGTCCATTTCCTGCAAAATGTTTTGTATTCGACCTACCGTTGACTCCCGAAGATTATCTTTACAAAACAAGTAACAACTGCCATTAATTTAATTGCAACCTAATCAAAGACCATATATGTTGAAAACCAATTCATTATACGAAAAAAAAAAAAAAAGGTAGAAAACCAAAATCCTGATAGTTTTTTACAGGCATGTTTTCTGTCTTTGGTCTCCTGAAATATTTTTTGTGGAAGAAAATAAGTCCTTTCTGAATTCAGTATGCTGACCTGAAAAACAAATAAACAATTGGAAAAAAGTTCTTTGTATTTTTTTGGAAAGAAAATTCGCAAAAAGTTGTTAGAGATTTAATTGTAGTTTGTACTATCCATAAAAATCCCTTTGTTTTTGCCTTCTCCTATGCTACTTTTATTCTTGGAATTTGGTTTTTTTTTATATATTAATCCACAAATGAGTTTATTGTTTTTATTTTATCTGAATGACTTCTTTTCTTATAAATTGGATTTGCTTTAGTTACAACCTTAGATTTTGATTTGTTTTTACGCTCAAAGGTCCAAAAAGGAAAGCAGAGGAATTAAATTGAGAAAGTATGTGATTTAACTGATGAACAACTCTGTAGTTGATAACTCGAAAAAAAGCTTAAACATCTTGATATCCTGCGAGAAGCAAATGGGTATTACAATTAAAGATTTGAATGCAATGAGTTTAAATAAGATCTTCTGAATTTTACTAATCGAACCCAAACAAGGATAAATGCTATTCAAGATCTTAGACATTTGTTTAAAAAAGTGTAGTTTTTCCCCACCAAATCTTAATTGTAATCCATCAAATATGCCCTTTCCACCCCACAAACAATTTGATGGAGCGATATAAGTGGATTTGAACCCCGACTTCCATCCTAATAAAATATGCTAAGAAACATTCCTAGCTTAATATTCTACTAAAAATTCAAATTAAAAAAGATGCATAATTTAAGCAGTTAGAAGTGAAATTCTTTATTCTCATCCATGAAAAAAATATTTTGAAATCAATCCAGAATTGATTCAAGAAAATCTAAACATCCATGAATAAGCATTTCATGATGACGACATTGATGGATAAAATTATTTGTAATTTTGATAATTACAAAACTAGCCTTGAGGTTTAGCATATTTACAAAACGCTTTGAGTTATTTTTAAAATTACAAAATATCCTCTTAATATATTACAAACAAAACACTTTCCCTTGAGTAATCATCTTTATTTCTTGAGAACAAATTGTTGATGCTCACTTAATAAACCCTGTTTTTTATCCCTTTGGGATGCTCTCTTGATCCCACTTGGGATAATCTGAAATGAGATAACATAAGCTTATTTATAGGCTTCATCAACTGATCACGTTAAAAAATCAAATGATGATCACATTTTATTATCCACCACATTTCAATGTGGTTTGTACCATTTTCCTCCTCATTAACTTGACCATGTTGCATCAATTAATTTGGGCTGCTGGAGGTTTGAATTGTAAATTACAGAATTGTATGTAAACGCATCAATTTTTTAATGGAGAAATCACTATATAATTAGATCCACTTAGTCCATAAAAGTTGTTACATGGTTTTGATATAATTAAAAAAACACACGGCACCTTTTTATGTCTATTTAATCTAAAAGATATAGTTTATATGTTATATAAATGTCGTATGTATTTTAAATATTTAGTTTATATGTTATTTCACGAAATGCATCAATTTTTATGTCATGTTTTGTGATATTTTTTATTTTTTTATAGTTGTTTATCCTACTTCATGACATGTAGATTATTTCAATTAAAAATTTATGGCCACAAACAAATTTAGTTTGCTAATGCCCATACACAATTGATATTTCATTTATGATCTTCAAATTATAGTTTTACTTATTGCTTTTTCTTGTTTTCTATTGCTCATTTGGTTCTTTTGTAATGTTGGTAGGTTGATATTTTTCAATGTCTAACCAGCACATGTTTCTGACAAATAAGATTAGCAGAGTTCCCTAGCAAATGAAATGTAAAATATTTTTGTAACAGATTGACTTATATTCTTGTAAACATGCCTTTTTATTAATGTCAATTTCAATTGGCATTCCTATTATTTGGTTTATTTTTAATTTTTTTGAAAAAGAAAATTTACATTAACTTCTTGACTGAAAAGAATGCACCAATTGTACTCTCAAAAAAATTAATGGTAGTAATTTTTCATTCTCACCCAAAATAAGATTCAAAAAATTCAAAAGTCAAAACTATACGACAAAAATAAACCTTGCAGAATGAGTATCAATGTCCATTTTCTGCAAAATGTTTTGTATTCGACCTACCGTTGAGAAATTAACAAGTAACAACTGCCATTAATTTTTTAATCAAAGAAATATTTGAAAACCAACGTTATACGAAAAAAAAAAAAAAATTAGGTAGAAAACCAAAATCCTGATAGTTTTTTACAGGCATTTTTTCTGTCTTTTTGTGTGGAAGAAAATAAGTCCTTTCTGAATTCAGTATGCTGACCTGGAAAAACAAATAAACAATTGGAAAAAAGTTCTTTTTTTTTTTTTTGGAAAGATTGGAAAAAAGTTGTTAGATTTAATTGTACATCCATGAAATATGCCCTTTTGCCTTCTCCTATGCTACTTTATTCTCATCCATGTGAAATCAATCCAGAATTGATTCAAGAAAATCTAAACATCCATGAATAAGCATTTCATGATGACACATTGATGGATAAAATTATCTGTAATTTTTTGGATAATTACAAAAACTAGCCTTGAGGTTTAGCATATTTATAAAACGCTTCAGTTATCTTTTAAAATTACAAATATTTATTTTAACTTTTCCCAACACAAATAACAGATAACTCACTCTTGACGGTGTACTTTGTAAAGGAAAAATCAATGTCAAGGGATATTTATAGTTTTGAAAGATAACTGGGTTATTTTGTAATTAGTTTAAACAAGAATCTTTCCTCCATTGTGCCATCCAAATTGTAAAACATCCTAAGACTTTGCAGTTTCTTGACAAAAATTGCAGCAGTGTTCCATTTAAAACGCTCAACTGTGATACAAGACACCCAGAAATTACATTAATAATAATGTACACTAACTCTTTTTAATCCAAATTAAGACCCTTAAACTTTCAAAAATATGTCATTGGCCCAATGAATAATGTGTTTTCATCTTTTCAGCCCTCCAACCTCTGTTAATTTTCTCAATGAACTCTTCAACTCTTTTTCTCAACTCATCTTCTTCTTCTTCTTCATTGTCAACCATGTCTATGCTCAAAGATAATATCTTTTCGTCCCCCGTCTCGATCAAATCATTAGCTTTCACTGTATTTTTCTTGAAAGTTTCACCATTAACAATGGTGGAAAAACATTAGTCTTCATTTCATCAGATTGGGAGCTTGGATTTAAGTTCCAACAAGTAAAAAAGCGATTATCAGATTGCAGAAACAGAAAACTGCGAGGGAATTTGAAGCAGCCAGGCTGATCAACTCTGAAATCCAACATTTTTTTTTTTCTTCTTAAGGAAAAATCAAGAAGTATGTGGGGCTAAGTGGGAATAAGAGAAGATGATTGGGTGAAAATTAATTTTGCTGTTTTGTTAGCAATGTGTGAATGGATTAAGCCCTTTATAAAGGCTTTGTTTGGAAGAGAAAAAAGTGTTGAGGAAGCTGCTTTTTTCGCACGGCTTAAAGGATTGGATTATGAGGTGTGGTGTGAAAGCTAATGCATTATTGGATTAATTATATTAATTGAATCTTTATAAAATAATAAAATAGGTTATTTGTTTTTTTTATTGAATAGGTTAAAAAAAGTCTTTGCAACAACCCAAGACGCCCACATGGCCACTTCTAAGTTTTGGTATACATATTTTGGAATCAATTTGTATCATTTGAGTAAATCACAAGAGACTAAAGGATATAATATGAAGCTTACCAAAAATTATGAACTGTGAAAAGTGAAAACTTTGGTGCGATTGGATATGATTTTATTTTGAATTTTTTTTTTTGCTAGAGAATAGTGAAAATATTCTGATGAAAGTTTTTGGAAAATTTTGAGAGTGTGAATGGATATGTAATGATGAAAGTTGATTTGATTTAAAAATAGTAAAATAATAATTGGATGTGATTGGTAGTTAGAAATGTGCGAGTGAGTGAATAGTGAAATTTGTGGGAAAATGTGTAATAATGATTAGCTTTTTGTGAAAAAATGTGTAGATGTGATTGGTGAAAGAAAAAATGAGAAAAAGTGAAAGTGAGAGAATAGATATTTTCCAAAATTTTCATAACAATCGCATGTTTAATCAAAAAAAATTATCCAACGGAACGAAAATAAAATCTCGCCCATATTCAATCGCAACCTTTGTTTTTATAAGTATTAACTCGGTAATTTTTTATAAGTATTAACTCGGTATTGATGTCATAGAATCTGATGAATTATTCAAAGCATGATTTTTTTTAATTTGGACAGGCCCAGTTGACCCTTCGGGTCATCAAATAACAAATTTTAGCTGGTATGATGTATTTTTTTTAAAAAAAAAAAATTATGTGTAAGTGGTAAATTATACAACGCTTTGCTATCTTTTCTCTCCTTTTTTTTGGTCTGTTTTTTTTTTTTTTTGTGTGTGTGTTGCTCTTGTAATTGGGTTTGAAATCTCCTATTCTACTTTCCTAACTTACTTCTATCCCGTATTTCTGGATAAATGACCAGTAGTTCCGAAATGAATATTTATTGTTGATTATTGAAATGTGGTTTAACTTGTGACAAATTTTATACATTTAAATATAAAATAAATATAAAGGTGGAATAAGAAACTTCAACCCCTATAATTAACCCAGTCCACTTTTCTCCGACAGAGTGTCCAGATGAAAAGGGTTCAAACTTCCAAGTGATCCACATTTGTCTGTATAATGCTGGTTCTAATGGACAAACTCTTTATTTCAGTGTATCAAGTTTTCTTAACATTGCACTGGCAAAAGCACAAGGTCTTGATTTTCTGGCAGATTATGGAATAGTTACCAAAAAAAAAAAATAAACCAAATTTTTCTGAAAATTGCAAAAACACCCATTGAGGGCAACTGCAATATTTCTATTGAAGTCATGAGAGTTTTTTAATAGGATGGGATATAATATAATGCAAAATCAAGCTTAATAATATTTTGTAATTTTCAAAAACCTCTATGTTTCTTCTTAATTAGCCCAAACCCCAGAATTTTTTTTTTTTGTAATTATCCCGCTGATTATTAGCATCATTAGCCATTATCTCATTCTTGATATAAAAATTACATCAAGTTGTCACAAAACAAAATCATTCTACTCATAAACCAAACAAGAATTGCAAAAAGAGATCCAATAATTCAAATCATTCCATCAATTCATAGTAATAGTAAAACAACAAAAGGATCAAAAATGTCGTTCATATCTGCCGCTATTGTGCAACCAAAAGCAAAACTGAGATACACCAAAACTGAAGCAGCAAAGCCACTTGAACAAAGAAATAAAAACTTGGCATACACCAAGCGATTGCATCATAAAATGTGACGATAAGAGCCATCATTTACACTGTAACGCGATCAATTAACGTCTACCAACTCAACATCAAAGAGCAGCCATGAGTTTGGAGGTATTGCTGGACCACATCCTTTAGCCCCATAACTGCATTTGAAAAACCAGATAGTGATTACCATGACTCTGTGAAAATGTCCAATATAAGCGGCATATGATAATAATAATTCACTTGCTCAACTAGGCAACTAAACACCTGAGATGGGACCTGCTAAATCTCGTTTAAGTTTTATACATGCGCACACATGCACGCACAATCTTGGTTTCGAAACTTATTGAACATTACAAATCTACTTGTTGACAATTTTCAGAGAATTCATGCCAATTGCTATTAATCAGATTAATTACGCCAACATACTAAATTATGCACTTCACCTTCCTGTTTTCGAAGTGTAATTGAATTTATTTTAAGTTATCTGGAATACCCTAACAGTTAAAATGACAAAGAAGTTTGACTTTTTTTTAAAAAAAAAGGATCACTAACGACACTTGGAAGTAAATATATCTGTTTTTTACGATTAAATTGAATATCTTGGAAAATATTTTTCCTCTTTCTCAGGCACTTCCGTTACTCTATTATTGTCATACATTTTCTGGTTGAATAAAATATGTATATTGTTCTTTTTATATTTTTAGTTATTGTAATCTTTTGCAAGGTCGCCGCACTTTCCATTTCACTACCAGGCATGAATAAAAAAATAGAAAGAAGAAAATGCTATACCCCATAGCTGGAGGAATTGTTAGTCTTCGTTTGTCCCCTATACGCATGCCTGCTCATTCAAAATGATTTGAAGTAAAATGTCAAAAACTAAGCAAACCAAAAATCAATTCAATAAGAGTGCGCTTGCATGTATCTTATCAATAATTACCGTTAACACCAACATCCCATCCCTTTATAACTTGCCCAATACCTGCCACCAAGAAGAACATATTTAACAAGGACAAAGGTAAAATACTTGACCATCATTCTGAAATTGCTTAATAGATGGTGTACCTAAACGAAATTTAAAGGGAGCTCTTCCAATATTTGAATCAAAAATTTTGCCATTCTTCTTCAGCTTGCCAATGTAATGGACACTGACCTGATTACGAGAAAAAAGATCAGAAATTTTATGTGAAGAAAAGCAATTTATATTCCTAATACCCTTGTAAGGTAAAACACCATGCACAAATTTTCAGATGCAAAGTGGGGTTTTCTTTTAGTACATAAAGGTGTCAATTTCACCTTTTTCCCTGGAGAAGCTCTTTTCCCGTCTGGTTTACCCATTACCAACTCCTCTATCACCAAACCATTCGGAAATGTCCTCACTTGCAATGATTTAGCTTCTTCCTTCTCTTGTTTCTCCAAGACAGATCCCTTTTTATCTGTTATTTTTTCCTCTGCATTTGGGGTTGGGCCACTTTCTTGCTGTTTATTCTGTTTTTTCTTCTTTTTCTTTTCTTTCTTCCTATAATGATTATCAGATTATGATATAGATACCATCAGTATCAAAGCCATTGTTCTATGAGTGAATCAGAAAAAAAAGTTGGTTATAAGAAAATAAATCCAAAAAAACAAAAGATACATTACTAGTAACAAGCATTAATGTAGCGCGAAGAATAAAAAGTACAAGTTTGGTTGCTAATGATGGCACAGGTGGAGGGAATCAGGAGTTTGCAAATCCATGTTTTCATCATATAGTGTCATCTAAATAATAGCTTAAGTTGGCAACTAGGCATCAATTAATGCCTGTTTTTATCATATAGCGCAAACTCAAATGCTAAAACATAATAACAAATGCTTGATTACTGTACAAAAAATAAGCGCACTAGTTATTCAAAGAACCCTGTGATATTCATTCTGAAACACATATGAATTAACAACTAGTAAAGATTAAAAAAAAAAAAAGCAGAAAAAGCAAATCTCACTTTTCAGAGGATGGCTTCAGATCATTTGCAATTTCAGCTACTGGAGACTCTTCTTCAACATTGGAATTTGGCGTACCATTTTCCTGAACACTTTCTACTTTCATTGCTGTTACCTTTTCCTTCTTGTTCTTCTTTTTCTTAACTTCATTTTCAGGAATTATAGTATCAGGTTGGACAGTAGAAGAACCAATATTTTCCCTGCACACATGGTAAAAAAGGAATGTAGAACTTTAAAGCACCAACCACATTTTTAACCAAATGAGAACCATTATATTACTCCGAGTCAATTGCAAGTTTTTGGAACATTAATTTGTGAAATATTGTAACTTGAAAATTCATCTACCTTGCAGGTTTCCCATCTTGATCAACAGCATCAATCTTTCTTTTCAATTTGTTTTCATGTACAGCATCATCTTTTTCACTCTTTTTCTGTTTTTTCCCACCAGTCCTCTCATCATTGGTTTCCTCCAATTTTGCTTCAGCTTTTGAAATATTAGATTTGTTTTGACGTGCAGATATCGGAAAACCATCTTCATCTTCACTTTCAAAGATGGAAGCACCAGTACCAGCCTTGACAACAATCTGGCGGTTGGAGTTCTCATTGTCATCAGACATGCTTGACTCAGTTTTCTTCTTTTTCATTCGTTTAGACATGCCATTCTCATTGGTAGGTTTTTCGTCATCCACTATTTCTTCAATTCTCACTATAATGAAATAAACAGAAAAAAAAAAATAAAAGGAATTAACCAGAGCCTATATCTTATAACAAAACATAATTTAAATTAACATAATGCATCCAACAAGAAGATGAGCGTCAAACAATCAGAAGGCATCCAAGAATGTTTCTTTTGAAAGTTTCAAGGCAAGAATGAACTCAAATAACATGAAAATCTTGGTACACATCACCTTCATCAATCATCATAGTTAAAATTATATATTCAGGAAACATGTTTAACAGATCCTCATACCTAATTTAAGAATTGCTCAGTCATGCAGGAAAAGTAAGTTTTGATGAAGTTTTCTACTTTTCTATCCCTCCTTTACATTCAGATAGGTTTAGTGAACCAGCTTGGGCCAACACTCTCGTGTACTAGACCCAATAACGAAGACTATCCAAAGACATCAACATTGTAAAATGATATCATAGTGTAGGCAGTAGGCAAAACCAAAATCTATATAAGGCTACCACTCACATGTAAGTCATCCTCGACTAGAAAAATACTACCGCGGTTAGGAACAGCCAAACAGGTGATGGCAGTTACACGTCAAAGTCATTAAGAACATAAGATGATGGGAAACCATTATGAGAGTTTCTGACAACACGAGTTAAAACATTTATAAGCAAATACCTCCACTGTTGGGAACAGGCGAAGGAGGGTACATGCCAATGTCATCATCAATATAGTCATCATCATCATCTTCTTCATCTTCAGAATCATAGGTCGAATCATCCTCATCTTCAGAATCAGTCCCCACAATATTCCCTCATAAAGATCGCTTCAAATAAAAGTTAAAGAAAATACCAATATACAAAAATGAAAAAGTAAAAGACAACTTCTCTTCTAGCTCAAAATCACTAACATATTTCTTTTTCCAAGCAAAAAGGCAAAATTTTATACTATTCCATAATATATAGAGAGATTGCCGATTAATTTAGCTGCAATGGTAAAAGGATACGACCCATAATCATCTTCAAGATTATCCTGATCCTCATCATCTCCATAGAAGAAGCCAGAGAGATGCACACTGTGAGGGCCAATAATTGAGAAAGTAACTTCGTCATCTTCCTCGAACTCAAGGTTCAATGCACAAGTCTCAAGTCTTTCCGGCAACAATGAACACACGTAAATAGGCTTCTTATCTCCCACCTTACACTGTACTATACTCTTCTTAGTCGAGGACCCAGAACCTAACGTCGCCTAAAAGAAATCCATCAGAAATTAGAATCACACTTTTAAACAGAATAATCTTGCGTACACCAAATTTCCAATTATAACCACAAACATATTTTGTCAATTAAATGTAGGGTAGTGGGCTTCTTCCGTCCAATTCAGTCAAAATGATAAAAATGATGCTCCCATAAACTTAAACACCGTTTTTTGTTACCTCAAAAAAAAAAAAAACCGTTTTTTGTGAAGAAAATTCATTTAAAAATATAAAAAACAAAAATAAGAGACAAATAAATAAGCTTAAGTTACATCCTCGCATAGAAACCTGTGATACGTGAAGCCTTCCTCCCTCAGCATCGGACCGATGAACATACGGTTTGCCTGGCTTCACTTCAATTCCTGAGTTTTCGGGGGGAAATATTACAGAAAGAAAATTAGACAGTTAAAACATGAATCCGCCAAAAACAATAAAAGGTCTTCAACAAATTAAAAGCAGAAAGTTAAAAATCAAGAGATAATTATCATAGTAGGATTACCCCAGAAAGCCATTGATGTGGCTCAGTTGCAGTATTCTCTAAAACCCTAGAGCAGAGCAAAACGGTGCGTTCTGGCGTTATTAAACCCTAACACCAAATGAGAATTAATAGATGCAAAATCAAACGGTTGTGAATTGAAACATGTGTGAAATGGACACGGACCCGGATCCTCTGCATTCATGAGTCATGACACGTGAGATGAGGTAAGTGGATTATTCTTTTGGGGAAATTTTTTAAGATAGTGGGTACTCTTTTCTACCCACCAACATAACAAAACTCTTTTCTACCCAAATTGACAAAATTGCCCTTCTTTAAGTTGAGTGTTTTTTGAATTTTGAAATTGAATGACAAGTCAAAATCGTATAAACCTCCCCAATACCGTATACTACACCCACTCCAAGACAAAATAAGTGTAAGCAAAAAGTAACAAAAGCAAAAAAAAAAAAAAAAAGAACACAAACATATCGTGCATACAGTCCACAGGTTAGAGTTTTTAGGGTTTAGAGTTTTCTAATAAAATTTCGGTATTTTGATGTAATCTTTGGATTTTTTTTGTTCGAAATATTTAGTGGTTGGTGTATGAATGTTTAATTTTACTTGATAATATGCATGAATGTTGTTTTGTTGATGTTTGTGTTGTAAGATTTGGTGTGTTGAGTTAGGAATGGGATCGGCGTAATGTTGGATCTTTTTTGAAATCCCTGGTTTCTTTGCACGATATAGTGAAGAAGGCGAAGAGATATGGGCACGATATCGTGTACACAGCTTATTTTTGGCACGATATCGTGTCGCGGAGTTTATTTTGGCACGATATCGTGCAAAGGTTTATTTTGGCACGATACATCGTGCCCGCGTTTTATTTTCGCACGATATATCGTCAAGAAGTTTATTTTGGCACGATATATCGTGTCGCAGTTTATTTTGGCACGATATCGTGCCAAAGGCTTATTTTGGCACAATATATCGTGCACATTGCATCTCACATTCCACGATATATTTCACATGTTTTGTAAATATGTTGGTCTTGAACAATTTAAACAAGGTTAAATAACTAAAATGAGAAGCAACATTACCTTGTTATTCGATTTTTGGTGTGGTTTTGGTTACGAAAGACCACAAAAAGAACTTCTTGAAATTTTGTGAAGAAGAAGAAGAAGAGAAAAAAAGAGAAAAAATGAGGGCAAAACGTATGTATGTATTTCAAGAGAGAGAAATACATCTTACCTACTTTTTTTTTTTTTTTTTTTTTTTTTTTTTTGCAAAAATTCGGCCCTGTCATTGCATAGAGACTCGAACCCGGGCCTCTTCATTGAAGAGTAATACCTGTACACGGGCTAACCCCAGTGGTTTACATCTTACCTACTTTAAAGGCTTGCATTTAAAGCGCCTCAGCAGATTGTGGTAAAAGAACCCCAAAAGTGGGTAGAAAACTATGTTTTTATCCTACATGTCAAAAAAATCTTTCACCTATCCCAATTGGGTAATTTCCACCATTTGCTCTATTCTTTTTCCTTTTTCTGATTTTTGGGTGGTTTGTTTTTCAATTTTTGTTGGGGGGGAAAAAGAAAATTATATTTTGCTTAGGAAATTTATATAATAATCATTATATTTTGCTTAAGTAATTTATATTCTTTGCTTCTGTTCGACAAATATTACAAATTAATTAATATAAATTAATTGTCGGTCTTTGGTACAGATAAATATCCACACCCATGTTTCAATTTGGCTATATATTTCAAAAAACAAAAATAGTAAATATGAGCCTATGAGGGAAGGTATTGGTAGGAATCGAACCCAATTTTTTTCATACTTGTTCTATTGATCAACTCCCATAAAACACCCAATTTTTTTATTTGTCCATCAACATTTTTTGTTGAAAAGTGCTAAATACTCAACTTTATTGTAGTGACTAATCTTGTTCCCTTTCAAAACATAAAAAAGTGTTTCCATTTGATACTTGTATTACATATAAATCATATTTTGGCATGAGTAATGCTTTTTGGTGGCCATGTCAAATGTCAATACACCACCATATGACACGTTTATAAGACCTTAATCAAAGTGGAAAATTTTATTTTAATTGGCATAATATTTTTTTTTTGAAGGAATTGGCATAATTTAATAACCTTAGTCCTTATTAGTGGGGTTAACGATGCAAGGAAAATTATTTAGTTTAGCATATCACTATACATTACAATTATGTTATACAATCATCAATTTTCCATATATAATAATTGATGGCCATTACAAGTTTTACAACAAATCAAGCCTAATTAATTAATTTAAGCTCAATCCATGGAAGGCCCAATCCAATTAAATCAAACCTATAAACACACAAAAAAAAATTGTTAATGGCTAAAGTGGAGCATGTCATACACAAACACAGCTATAGTGGAGTAACAATATTGAATCTCATCTTAATTTTAAGGTAGATTTAATAGAATTTGCAATTATAGCTTTGTGAATTCCGATCATTTTTCTAGCACCAAAATGAAATTCATTTACCAAAAGAAACTTACAATTAATTAAAAAACATTGAGCAAGAAGCAATTGCAGTGTCCACGGATCATAAGTCTATTTTAAACTTAGACATATCTAGCTGACTCATAGAACCTATAAATCGTAATGAAGATGCTAAACAAAATACGTACTGATGAAATTTGTCTCACTTCTATCATGAATCATTAGGTAATGACTCATCTAAATCTTATAAAAAAAAAATACATATGAGAGACAAACTTATTAAAGTGAAAACAAGTCACACGTTGGAGACAAAAGAGAGACACATATTTGAGACAAATCTATTCATAAAAGGATGACTGCAAATATTAAAAACAACTTTCCTCATTTTCTATGAAATACGAGAGAAGAAAAGAAAGAAGAAGATGGAGAAGGAGAAGACGGCGAGTTTTTTTTTTTTTTTTTGAGGTGCAAACGAATTAAAACAAAAAAAATCACCAAGTTTTTAGAGCATACCTAAAAGACTCTTTAAATGGAAAATGTTCTTTATTTTGAAAATTCATCCACCAAAAATCAAATCCAACAGACTCTTTATTTTAATATTTAAATTTAGAGAATAAATTTTCACCTTAAATTTGGAGACGAGAGACTACTATCTACAATTAATTGCATTATAAGTAATTAAAATGGGCTCCCTAGTGTTCGCAGCACTTTTAGTAATACCTATTGGTTGCTAATCAAAACTGTGGGATAAAGTGGTTGACAGTTGTTATTAAGACATATGCACATGTTTGATTAGTTCACTTAACTATGTACAATAATGACTACCCCTCAAAAAAATGTATAATAATGACTATGATTACCATAATGAAGTTTTGTTGTATCCCAAAATCAGAATGATATATCTTCTTTTTTTTGACCAGAGAATGATATATCTTCTTTTGTAGTGTTATGCACTAATTAATGATAGTATCTCCATTACATTGTGGTTAAATCTGACCTTCATGAACTAGTCATTTTTATTTTCTTTTGAAAATAAATAAATTAATAAAATAAGTTTGTCCCGTATGTATATATACAAATAAGAAAGTTTTATCGTATGTGGCATTTGCCACAGATTTTTTTGTTTTTAGGGTGGGTTGAGGTAGGGGTGTCAAATCGTGTTATCGTGTCGTGTTTCGTGTCGACACGATAACGACACGACACGATAAGGGCAAACACGAACACGACACGATAAGGATCTGCTCCGACACGACACGAACACGAAAATTTCCGTGTCGACACTATACGACACGATAGTGACACGATAAGTCAAAAATAAAAAGAAAATGATTTACACGTTAATACACGATAGCAAATTACACGATATGACACGATTTTACACGAAAATACACGACATAAATATACAAAATATCAGGTTATCGTGTCGTTATCGTGTCACTAACAGGTAATTGTGTCATTATCGTGTCCTTATCGTGCTCGTGTCGTGTTATTATCGTGTCGTGTTATTATCGCGTCGTTATCGTGTTCGTGTCGTGTCATTATCGTGTCACTAACGTGTTCGTGTCACTATCGTGTAAACACGACAAAACACGAACACGACACGAAATTTTCGTGTCCTTATCGTGTCGACACGATACGATAAGGACACGAACACGATAAGCCTAAACACTAACCCACTATTTTCGTGTCATTTTTGTGTCGTGCTATCGTGTCGTGTCAGAAATTGCCACCCCTAGGTTGAGGAATGTTTAAAAATATAAGTGTAGACGCCTCTCTGCAGCGCTTTATGAGGCGCCACGACTGGGACTTCTTTTTTTTTTAAATCGACACACGTAGGCGCCAATCAAACTAGCGCCTACAACCTGATTTTTTTTTTAGATTTAATTTAAAATATAAAAATACAATTTTCGGATATTACTGAATCTAGGGGTGAGCAAACGACCGGTTCGGTGCAAAATCAAACCGAACTGCAAAAAACTGACAACCGAATTTATATTTTTTTCAAACCGAAATCGAACCACAATGCTAGAAAACCGAACCAAACTATTTCGGTTCGGTTCGGTTTATCGGTTTGGGCTTTATTTTGGGCCTTTACGTTTTTTTTTTGCTAAAAAAAATATTTTATATTTATTTTACAATTTAACAATAAAATGAATTAAAAAATTGATATAATAATATAATAAAAATATATAAAAATAGAAATAAATATATTCGGTTCGGTTCGGTGCAAACCGACATTTTATGGACCAAACCAAACCGAACCAAAAATTAATTTGGTTTAGTGGATTCAAAGCTGAACCAAACCGTTTAACAAAAAAAAATGAACCAAACTGAACCAAACCATCGGCCCGGGTCGATTTTTCGGTTCTGGTTGGGTTTTGCTCACCCTTAACTGAATCGAAACACGATTATATAATAAAGTCTGCAACAAATAATTAAAATAATAAGGAAATTACATATTAAAATATTAAAATAAGATACGACATGTTGTTACAACATAAGTACGCGAATAATCGGTATGCAAACAACCTAACATTTTTTTATTTGTAGCGCGATCAAATGACGAATGTTCTTGTTGTTTTGCGTCACGGCGCGTCTTATGTTATAATAGCATGTTGTATCTTATTTCAGTATTTTAATATGCAATTATCTGACTGTTTTCTAATTATGTGGTGTAAACTTTATTATGTAATCGTGTTTTAATTGAGTAATATTTCGATTCAAGAATATCCAAAAATTGTATTTTTATATTTAAAAATTAAATTTCAAAAACAAAAAAATAAAATATTCGAGTTGTAGGCGCCGGTTTGATAAATGCAAATGTTCCTGTTGTTTGCATCGATTTTGATTTGACTTATGTTGTAATGGCATGCCGTATCTTATTTCGGTGTTTTAATATGTAATTTTCTTGTTGTTTTTTTTAATTATGTTTACTTTATTATGTAATCGTGTTTCGATTGAGTAATATTCCGATTTAGGTATTATCCAAAAATCGTGTTTTTTATATTTAAAAATTAAATTTGGAAAAAAAAATTCATGTTGTAGGCGCCATTTGGCGCCTACGTGTCAGACGGGAAAAAAAATAACAGAGTTGAGTGATAAGGGTCTTTTTATGCATGTTTTATATGTGTATTTGAGTAGAATTTGAGTCATTTTGTTGTTAGTTTCATGAGTTTTTTATTGTACATACTTCATATTCTTGTGAGGTCTTTTATTGGTGTAGATTGATCATTCGGAGCTATTTTTGGTGGATTTCGGACCATGGATTCATGTCAAAACATATCCCGGGGTTTATGGATGCAAAAACACTCGAAATCCCAAGCTAAACGCGTCATTCGGGGCCTTTCGAGACAACACGGCCAGAGTGTGCTTTTAAACACGGTCATGCTTTTAATCACCAAAAAGAGCAAAAAAATGGCATGTCGTAAAAAGACGGTCGTGGTGTGCTTTTAAGCACGGCCGTCTTCAGGAACTCCCAAACGGCGTGAAAAACACGGCCAGGCCGTGCTTTTGAGCACTGGCCGTGTTTTCGGACTATTTTCGCACGATTTTTGAAGGGTATTTTGGGAAAGCACTTCAACCAAGCCTTTGACAACTCTTTTTGCACATTTACACCTCATTATGCTTCACCAATTCCTTACTTTCCCACATGATCACATGAAAATACCGATTCTAACAACCTTGACTCATAAAGTTGAGCATTAAACTATCAAAAGATGACATTATTAATGAATACTTTCTCCAAAATAATGTCTATAAAATTAGGGATGGCAATGGGCGGGTAGGGGCCAGGTATGGGACATACCATCCCCGCCCCCGAATCCCATTTCAAATACCATCCCCGCACCATTCCCCGTTTTGGGCATGCACGGGATCGGATTCCCATTCGGGAGGGGGTCCCATGGGATTGGGGTCCCCATTTTGTATTTTTAATAAAAAAATATATTTTTACTTAAAATAGTTAATAATTAAAATAGATAAAATATCTTAATCACTAGCTAATCTTATAATAACTCCACAATATAAAATACTTTAATAAATTGAGTTAAATACAATAATTTTGAAATACAAAATTTTGTAATTTTAAAAATTAAAAATCATTATAGTATAAAACACATAATTTTTAGGGTTTAATTTTATAATTTAATAAAATAAAAATATAAACATAATTAATATTAATAATATATATGCATATATATAAATATATATATATATATATATATATCGGTGAACGGGGACGGGGACGGGGAATCCGTTTCATCTAATCGGCGGGGGCGGGGGGACGGGGATGGGACGGGGGATATAAATACCATCCCCCCCGTCCCATCCCCTAAGTTGAAAAGCGGGAATCCCCATCCCCGCTTCCATCCCCGAATTAATCGGGGATTCCCGTCCCAATTTATTCGGTACCAACGGATGGTTCCATGGGATTTTGCCATCCCTATATAAAATCCAAGAGTATGGGTTGAAGGATTCATTCATTCACATACATAGAAAATCGATTTTTGTGATGAGAGTCCATACTTTGGAGAGGAGAAACACATATTGTAGTGAGGAAGAGAGTTAGAAGGCTTGGATCACCATGGAGAGGCGCTAAGACACAAGGATTGAAGATCGCTCGGAGAAGAAGATGAACTCCACCACTTCATCATCATACTTCCAACAGGGGAGTCTTATGTTGGTTTTGGAAGTTTTAACTTCAAATATTCATGTTGATTTCGAAAGAAACTTCTTGTTTAATTGTTGTTTTCATTCTCAAATCCATCATGAGTTAAATCGCTAGTGTTTGAATGTGATGAACTCTATAACTTATTTGTGATCATTGGTTTGAATGTTTTAATAATTTTTCTTATGTTTTTATGCGAGTCACTTATGTTATGCTTGTTTATTCGAATTGGTATATGCGATATTGATTTGAAGTTTATTTTTCACCGGAAATCGAGAGATTCATGGTGAAATAGAACCAACATAAGTGAAAGGAGTTGCATGCAATCCTAGATATAGGGACGACATAAATCTTAGGATTAGGGTCAAACCTAATATATGAATTCACAAATCGTTAATGCAATCTTGAGGGTTTTAACTAGAAAGAGATTTTGATTAATCAACTTGAGGTTAGGAGTTTTTCGCCTTGAGAAAGGGTTTAACTTAATTTAGGAATGCCTACGGTCCATAAAGCATGAAAATATGTTAAGGGATGGTTAAAACTTAAGGGTTATAATTGTATTTATTTTGGTAAAATCACAAAGACGTTCTAGAGGGATTCACATTCAAGCATATTTATATCCAACATCTTCCAATCCGAGTGTATCTGATATCTTTCGTGTTCTTAGTTGCCTCTTCCACTTTTATTTGCTTTTGTTTTATTTTTATTTTTGCAACAAACTATTTGACGAATTTGTAGGCTAGATAATAAAAAGACGATAATTACTAGTAATCATAGTCCTCGTGGGAATGACACTTGATACTCGCTTAGCTTTGCTATAAACGATAGGTGCACTTGCCTATGTCGTTTTTAGGAGTAGCTTCCGAGCCATCATTGAGTCAACAGGCGCCTCTCATAAAGGCGCATGTCTAGTAAGGGCGCCTACACTTATTTTTTAAAATACCCCCCAACCCACCCTATAATAACTCGTTTTCATAGCTGCTGTATATGGTTATGCTTATTCCATGGTCCATTTCTAAAATTCTTAGTAATGATTTTTCTTTTAATTTTTTTTGTTGATTTTCGTGTGAAAATTGAATTGTGCTTGAATGAATGAAATAAAACTAGAGTTTATATAGGTTTGGAAATGAGAATATATTTGGTTTGTTATTTTGAAGCAATTTTATGTATATAATAACTGTAAAAGTTGAGAGTGATGTGGTCTATATTCAATATTTTAATTTGAATATATGATATTAGATTTTTTAGTTTGTAGGTGTACCTCATTAGATATATGATTTAAAAATAGTAATACATTAAGTAGATATAATTGGTAGCGATGAGTCTCACAAGTATAATTTGAAAAAAAATAGAAATAATAATTGATAAATGAAGTAGGATTGTACATAACAATGTTTCAAATACCATACCGACGATCAAACCGGATAAACCACGGTAAACGGTCAAATATGTCGGAACGGTTTAACCGCCGGTTTTATCGATTTTAATAAAACTAATTATATTTTTATCATATTATATAAAATATCAATGTAATATATTAGTATAAAAACATAAGTATATTTTTAATTTCTTATTTTTTATTATGTAATTATTTGATTGATTGTCTATGTCTATAGAGCTTATCCAAATTATGAATATTTTAATTCATTATAATTTTTATTTGAATTAGTAAAAATATAAATAATTGATTTGAATCTCAACATAAATACTAAATAATTGATTTGAATTCTTGTTTATCTGAACCATGACATAAACATATTAAATATTAAGGTTATAATTTCAATTTCTCTAAAAAAGTTAAAAAAAAAATGAAAAAACAAAAAAATATTAAAATTTTAACCGATTTTGAGTGTTATAAATTATAACTACAAAATTAGTATTTAGGATCTTACAGTACTGATCCAACCATTGATATAACCGGTTCAATCAGCCAGTATGATAGTATTTAAAACACTGGTACATAAGATTGTGAATTGAAATTATACGTGCGAGATATTTTTTTATATGAAAAATAAAAAAAGAGGAAATTGTGATTTCTAATCGAAATTTCAAACAAACATAATTCTAATTTTTTCCCGACAAAATACATACACACGTAAACTACTATCTGATTCTCCATTTTATAATTGATTTAGCAGTGTTGAATATTTGAACCGGAAATTTGGAATGGATTCCACGTCATCGAGCCAATTCCAGGCGTTTACAAGCGAGTCAATCCCGTTGGCTTCTTTCGAGAGGGGCCCCACCTGTTGACAAAACTGCAACTTTTTTCATTCTGCACACGCGCCTTAATTAGCACGTGCTCACACAAAAAAACACTTAACAGTTTCGTCACCATGCTATAAAAATGAAATTAAATTCAGAGGTAGTCATCAGTCCCCCTCATTTTCTTCTCTGACATATCTCAGCCAATGCCATTTTTCTCTCCTTTATAGTATTTCTTTGCCCTCTCATTTTTCATGCTGTTGTTCAGCTAATCATTTTTTCAAACACCTAGTAGACACTTTCTTGCTTCGTTTCCGAAATACAACCATTTCCCGAAAAAAATGCCGGCCGCCGGCGTGGAGCCCGGGCAGAATCATATGCCCATCTACAAAACGGTATACCAAACCCTCACCTAGCTCATAAACCACTTTTTCCGAAGAGAAAGCTCTGTTTCGCGATGGATAACGCTAATTCGGTCTCAATCGAGGCGTGTGAAGATGTTGCGGTGAATAAGCGATACGAAGGTTTAGTGACCGTCCGTACAAAGGCTGTCAAAGGGAAAGGAGCTTGGTATTGGGCTCATCTCGAGCCCATTTTGATCAGGAACCCTGAAACCAACACGCCGAAAGCCGTGAAACTTAAATGCACTCTCTGTGATTCTGCGTTTTCGGCTTCAAACCCATCGAGGACTGCTTCTGAGCACCTTAAACGAGGAACTTGTCCCAATTTCAGTTTAATGGTGAGCCGGCCGATTTCAGAGCTACCCCCTTTGGCTTCACCTTCTTCGCGGCAAAATCATCGCAAGCGAAGCTCACAATCTCAGCAACCAGTGGCTACTTCTTTGGACGTGTATCCTCTTAACATGGTCGATTCGTCTCGTTTCAATAATGAAATGAATCCGAAGCCACTTGTCCTGTCTGGTGGGAAAGAGGATTTTGGGCCATTGGCGCTATTGGAAAATAGTGTGAAGAAACTCAAAAGCCCCAAATCATCTCCTTGTCCGGCTTTGAGCAAAGACCAAGTCAATACGGCCTTTGATTTCTTAGCTGATTGGTTCTATGAGTCATGTGGGTCGGTGTCGTTTTCAAATCTTGAACATCCTAAGTTCAGGGCTTTTCTTAACCAGGTGGGCATGCCCCCGTTATCGACGAGGGAGCTTTCAACTGGACGGCTCGATTCTAAGTTTGAGGAAGCTAGAATGGGGACAGAAGCTAAAATCAGGGATGCAGCATTCTTTCAGGTTGCTTCTGATGGGTGGAAGAGCAAGAATTATGAGAATGTGAACCAGCGCGTGGTTAAGTTTATGGTAAACCTTCCCAATGGGACAAGAGTGTTCCAAAAGGCTGTATATGTTGATGGTGGCATAGTGCCATCACAGTATGCAGAGGAGGTTTTGTGGGAGACGATCCGAGGGATATGTGGAAACGACAAGCAGAGATGTGTGGGGATCGTTGCGGATAAGTATAAAGCTAAAACATTGAGAAATTTAGAGTTCCAGAGTCATTGGATGGTCAATTTATCTTGTCAGGTTCAGGGATTCTTTAGTTTGATAAAGGACTTCTATAGAGAACTTCCATTATTTAGGACCGTAAGTGATAGTTGTATGAAAATTGCAAATTTAATTAATTCTACGCCGCAGATTAGGAATAGTTTCCACAAATTTAGATTGCAAGGGCTTGACATTGCTGGTTTTATTAGAGTTCCCTTTTCTAAGTGTGATATCTCAAAGAATTTGGGTTCTTTTATTGCTATGTTGGACGATTTATTGAGATGTTCCCGAATTCTACATCTAATCGTGTTAGATGAATCGTATAAAGCTGTTTGCTCGGCAGATCATAGTGCTAGGGAAACCGGCAACGTGATTCAGGATGTTGGGTTTTGGAACGATGTGGAGGCTGCTCATTCGCTAGTGAAGATGATCATGGGGATGGCTGAAGAAATTGAGGCCGATAGGCCATTAGTTGGACATTGTCTTCCTCTATGGAACAAATTGAGGTCTAAAGTAAAGAATTGGTGCGTCAAATACAACTTTCCTGAGGGACCAGTTGAGAAAATAGTCGAAAGGCGGTTTAAAAAGAACTATCATCCAGCATGGGCAGCTGCGTTTATTCTTGATCCATTGTATTTAATCAGAGATGCTAGTGGGAAATATCTTCCCCCCTTTAAGCGCTTGACACAGGAGCAAGAGAAGGATGTTGACAAGCTCGTAACGCGTTTGGTTTCAAAAGACGAAGCTCATATTGCTTTGATGGAACTTATGAAGTGGAGGTCTGAAGGTTTGGACCCACTTTATGCTCAGGCAGTTCAGATAAAGCAGCGTGATACCGTGACGGGTAAAATGAAGATTGCTAATCCTCAGAGCAGTAGACTTGTGTGGGAAACTTGTCTTAAGGAGTTCAAGTCATTGGGCAAAGTTGCGGTGAGGCTTCTTTTCCTTCACGCGACCTCGTGTGGGATTAAGTGCGATTGGTCCTTCACGAGATGGTTTTGTGGACAAGGGCAGTCAAGGTCAGGCTTGGAGAGGGCTCAGAAACTAGTTTTTGTTGCAGCACATGCAAAACTTGAGAGACGGGATTTTTCCAGTGGCGAAGAGAAGGATGTGGAACTTTTTGACCACATGAGTGGTGAGGATGAGATGCTGAATGAGGTTCTTGCAGATACATCTTCTATCTAGTGTTTTATCGTGTGTTAACTCTTGTAGGATTCTTGGTGTAGAATTTATTGATTTTTTTTTAAATTTATATCCATTGTGTCAGTTTCTTTTGTTCTTTGAATACAAGAATTTGGAGTTGAGTCCATAGGAAGGTTGAAACAAAACTTACTGGAGAAGCTGCTAAATGTTCAACTCTTTGTCAGACAGGAACCAATTCTTGTTTGTAGTTAGAAATCTGAATCAGAAATAGAACAGGAGATTGTGGCTTGCTATTATAATTAGGTTCATGATTCTTCATTCTGATTTCGATCGCTCATGTTGCAGATCCGGTTTTTTCCAGACACTAGCTGTTTGTATTTAGTTGTTGAAGCTTCAGCACGGTGATACATAGTTTGATGAAGTACATAAATCTTTCTTTTTTGTTTTTTTGTAACCTAATATATCTGCTGTCCTCCCAAAAGTTTAGCTGTATGCCTGTAACTTGTGGTGCAGTGTTGATTATTTGTCACGGTCTCAATATTCCTGGAAATCTAGTGAATTTTTGCTGCTTCCCACTGAAAATAGATCTTTTTCGTTGTCCCTTGGTTATTTGAATTTCCATAGTTTTCTGATAGCTCCCAGTTTGCCAATTTACTTGGTTTTTTGAGTAACTGCAATATTCATATCAGTAAAAGTTCCAAATTTTCACATTTGACATATGCACTTGCCTAATTTCTCAGACATTATTACATTTTTAAGTTAACTTTTTCCCCGAGCACCTTTTGATTATTCCTTATTTATGAATTCTTGGATTACAAATAAATTAGGCAATAGGCTTAGCTACTCTGACAGCAAGTATTATATCTTTCATGTAAAATATCAGTAAATCCATTCTGTGGAAAGATGATTTTATACTTCTCAGCAATATGCTGTGTGCCCAACTGAAATTTGAAATCGGACATTGTAATAATGGGAAAAAATGTCCTTGCTCTTTTCTTTCAAAGAATAGTAATATGTGGCCATAAACTCTTGAAAATTTCTTGTCCAACATTGTGAGACATAAAGCTTATCGGTTATTACCATCAAGTGTTTAAAAATACCTGGAAGACTCAGTTCATGGGATTGACATACATAAATTATAAGAAACTCTTTTTTCTGTTCTTAATATACAAATATATGTTCCAACTTGAATACTAAGAATGTTACTTGCAATAACAAGGAATCTGTTATAATTGTCATATTTTCGTAACTATAATACGTGAAGCAGTATTCGAAGAGCAGATAGCAGTTTTAACTTCCCGGAATTGTTCCATCAAAAAGCTATCTGTTTCTTCCGTTTTGTTTGTAGCCTGATGATAACTAAGAAGAAGTTAGGAAGGATGCTATATGACTGCTGTATTGTGTTTGCTTGTGTTTATATTTGAAAGCTCTAAACTCTAGTTTGTATACAAAAAGTATAATTTTCCCATAATTAATTTTTTTTTTTGGCAGTGACTTGGTTTTGTGTTGGGCCAACCTCATAAAAAATCAAGAAACAGAATTTTCATTGCTGATCAAGAAGCGCCTTTACGATCTCAACAGTGTCCAGAGATGTGCTAATGGAAGTCCATCAAAGAGCTTTAGTTTTCAGTTGTCATGGTCAAAGAGAAAGGACTGAAAGGTTTATGCTTCTCCCATCTTTCTGTGTTTTGTTGTTCAGTTTGATTTGTCTCGTGAAAAAGCTAATGCTCCCTAGCTTTTAGGCTGGGCCCTTCCGTTGAATTTTTTAACCCAACGTTCGAAAAATCAAGTTTTATATGTGTTGGTTACTTTGCTATGATTGTTACACAAGTCTTTTGAGCAACCCGCAAGCAACGGAGTGTGTTGGGGTCCTGAATGTATTCTATCTCTGAAACGGATATTGCAACAACTGATTTACAAGATCTACTTTGTTGAATATATCATCTAACTGTATGGGAGTGTTTGCATACACTAAAGAATTGATTGTCTAACTTTTAGCTAGAAAAAAAAAGAATTAGTTTTTAGTGTTTTCAAATGTCGGTTTTCGGCTTCTAATTCTGTATAATCTAATAAGAATGTAAAGGCAAGGGGAGGGGTGTTTTTATTTCTGCTTTTGCTTCTGGTTTCGTTTTGAAATATGTAAAAACAAGTTTAAAACTTTTTCACCAAACACACTCTATTAGCTTAATCAATTTTCAGCTTCTATTTGCAAACACTCGTTAACTCGATTCTCAATTTTTAAAAGCAGAAGTTTTTGCAAGCGCTCCCTAATTCCAGCATGTGGATGGATATTCTTGGTGGTGGAGCTGCAATTTTCATGCGTTGCACTTGTTGCGTGCTCGTACAGCTTTAGGTAACGACACATCTTTTAAATTTGTCATATTTTTACCCAGTTTTGCCCTTGTGAATCCCTTTTTTTCACCAACTTTGACCATGTTGAGTTTTTTTGAGCTAGGGATGGGCTGCATAGGAAATTGCAGGTGTAGAAGTCTTTTCTTTTCTCACTTGCATAGTTTCTAAGTATTTTGTTTTTTTTACTTTAGATGAAGAGTTACATGCATGAAAGGACACTGAATTTACACAGTCACCACAGCACCTATCAAGTAAAAGGTTCCAATCAAATAAAGCAAGTGTATGATTATCCATCAAAGACTTTATGATGAATGGTACAAGGGATGGTAGCAAAAGTTAGAGAGATGGGAAATTGTAGAATGTATGCCAACACTTCATATGGGGTCTATTATGAATTACGACAAAGACAACTTTGGAAAAAGGGGTTTTATATGCATTTTCTTTGTTTTGGCACATCGAACTATTTAGTAGAAAAGGAATTAGATTCTCATTTAGGATCGCAAACGATTCGAGTATAATCGAATATAGTACTGCTTAAACTTGTTTGAATTTTTATAGAGCTTTAAAAATTGTGTTTGAATTTGGTTTGATTATTAATTGAAGGGATAATTATAAAAAAACTCCCTAAGGTTCGGGCAAATTACAAACAAACCCAGGGATTTTTGAAAATTGCAAAAAACCCTTGAGGTTGACTATGTTTTACATTTCCCGCATTCATAAACAAAAAATATTTCAAAAACCCTCCTGATACTTACACAAATATTGCAATTACCCCATTAAATTTAAGACGGAAGCAAACTTGAGGGGGCTTTTTGTAATTTCGAAACATATCCAAGTTCTTTTGTAATTAGTCCAAACCTCAGGGAGGTTTTTGTAATTATCCCTTAATTGAAATGAGCTGAAACAAACTTTAGTCGAACCGAACACTAATCAAGCTCGAGTAACTATATATTTTTATCACGTACTAACCGAAAGTCGAGTTCGAGCGAGTTTTAAATCTTACCAAATGATAAAATGTGTCCAAGCTTGATTCAAGTATGTTAATGAATCGAGCTGAAGCGAGCTTTTGTGATCAACTCGAGTATCGAGTAGTCCGATTCATTTTCTGGCCCAGTTCCCATTTCACCAGTTGTTAAAGTGGCTACAAAATAATTACCCTATTTGGCGCTTGCTAATTAATCTCTGGTTCTTGGTATACAGGTACGGGTGATTTTGGTGGAGAGACAGATGAAGCTGTCGGCAAGGATGGTTAAAAACTGACCACTCACCAAACTTGAAAGAAGATTAAAGAGCTTTTATCACTACGTTTTTTCTCATTTTCTCTCTCATGGTCTTGTTAAAGAGGAAGCAAATATAATGATTAGTATAGTACAGAAATGAATACTCTTTTTCTATGAGAATCTCCATTCTGTCAATGCTCCTCATAATTACGCTGTCTCTATCTTTCTTTACTCCCACTTGAAGATTTCTTGCTTGTGTCTTTTTTTTTTTTTTTTTTTGAATTCAAACTCTTTCCATTACAAAAACGATTTGTATATTAGCTGTTGTTGGCTTACTTTTACATTTACTTTTACTGTATGAATGGCTGAATTTGTGGCAATTTGAAATCAATTTCACCCTCATTCGGTAGTAGAAGTGTAGAACTATAATTTTCTGCCAATGATACCGTGGCCCAGTGGTCATATGTGAGGTAACTCATGTCCTTTCTTAGAGAGGTAAAGGGTTCCAGCCCTCGAGATACGATGGCAAACAATTAATATTGAGGAGTTTAAATAACAGTATGAGAGACTGAATCTCGGTGGAAACTGTGGCTGGATAGTGGGAGTCTAGCATGGAGCAATCTGAATAGTGGCAGTCTAGCATAGAGCAATTATTCGGGGGACTGAATCTCATTGGGAACCTACTTGGGGGATGACTCTTTGTGCACGGTAGTTGATGATATTAGAGACCTGTGAGCCAAAATACATTTTTCGCGGTTTATTTGGGGCAGTTTCTGCAGGTATAACTACATATACGCAAACACGTATAACTACATATCACACATCTGAACGATTTACGTGTTTGAGTACTCCAAATTAATGTTTTTGTAAGTAACTCACTCATTAGTTTGCCTACACTCAATTAATCATACAAGAAATTACTTCTTTAATGATTTAGTTGCAGCCGAATAGGTGTAATTAGTTCACAATTTAATGAAAATGCAATAGTAGGAAAGTAATTGCAATAATGAGAAAGATAGTGACATGAATCATTGGATTGGTAACCAAAATTCTCTCATGAATTATTAGATGAAATCGCTGTGATTATCCTAATTGATGGCTTTCATAACTTGTATTTGAACTTCCCTTACCAGAAGAGGAATAAATAGTTGCTCCACTCAAATCTTCAGACCACCTCAGTTTTTTTAAGCCAACCCACTCTTTTGTATAGCCATGACTATGAGAAGTATTACCAAAGCCTAAAAGATTGTGTTATTATTACTGTATCTTACTTTATATACCCAATATCACATTCATGATTCTTTTTCATAGACTTTTGCTGATCATAATTGTCTAATATGGTTTCCTTATTCCACAAACATATCAGAAGTTTGAAAGTTCAACCAGAAATTTGCCAAATATTTTAAAAGAAAATTTTCTAAAGTTCCAAATATGGTCAAAATATAAGCCGGCAACACCTCTCTCATATATTACATTACATAAATATAATATAGAAATATAGAAGATTAATAGACCATTATCTATATTTTTCCCAATAATATATTTTCCCCACTATTCTTAACACAATCAAGGATTACATTACATGCCACACAAATGTAAAAACATATTGATATTGCCACAAAATCTGCCAATCACTCTCGTAAAAATCAGATAATATTTTAACACATTATCACATCTTAAGCATAGAAGATGTAAATAGCACACATTAAAAATCCTACAGATTTATTGATCCTCTTTTCACGAAATCTCTCTATTATGAGTCCATAGAACACTCGTGGAAGATATTCACAAAAACCAGTTAGATTATTCAACATTCACCTGTGCACTCGATGCCTCCATCATCCCATTACGTATTTGCTCGCCAATATCCCGAACGTGACCAGGGCCGTGGGGTATGAAAATCGTTGTGTTCTTCGAACCATTTCCGAGGTCTTTAATAGTGTCGAAATACTGGGTGATCATAATAAGGTCCATAACCTCCTTAGCCGAGGTGCCCTCGACCTTGTGGGAGAAGTTCAAGATATTCTCTCTAAGGCCATCTGTAATTGCCTGCCTCTGTCTGGCAACCCCAACCCCACCGAGATACTTGGCTTCAGCTTCAGCTTCTGCTTTCTTCACCTGGAGAATCTTCTCCGCCTCACCCTTGTATACACTAGCAAGTTGCATCCTTTGAGCTATCATAGCAAATAAATTTGCATAATTAGCAGCAGCATTTAGAAACAATTCGATGCCTCTTGGTGACACACATGGCAAACTAAACTAAACTAAAAAACAAAAAGGTATGAACTTTCGAGGACCAATAAATAACGATAGACTGCCACATGGAAGCAGAGAATTTCAATTTCTGCATTTTGGACATGGTATACAGAAAACAACCTTCAGTTGTCCAATGAACTACTCTATAATCACATTTATTCGAGTCATTTACCCAACACATATACAAGGTTAGAAGGTAACAATTCAGGACCCTTAAACTTTGTCCATTGAAAATCCTGAACAATTCACCTTTATCGTTAAATACACGCCATTTTAAGACTACCAGTCCCAGTCCAAACTTTTAAGAATTTAAATATGAATCTTGCTAGCATAAAACTGCTTACAGTTTCTATTCAATGCTTTCATTATATACAAGAATATTCCATGTCTTGAGAAAGAGAAAGGGCAAAAACATAGAAGTATAAAATAAATGAAGACTTCATTCAAAGTGCAATGGGAGACCCCTCGGGAAACAAAACAACCAAATGCCTTATTTGGAAACAAACAACTGAAAAGTGAAAACCTCACTGCAAGTGTACCACCGGAGAGCAATTTGCATGCAATATCATCTAAAAGTTCGTAAATTTAGAAGCATGGTTCAAAAATTCTAATGAAGAATGAGCACGGTGACTATTTAAATGAGTACATTAAAATTAAACACACATTTTATAACACTGAGTGTTATGCTATCTGGCCTGAAAGTTCATGATGAAAACAATGCTGCCAAATATGCTAACCTGCATTTATCTCATTCATTGCTTTCCGTACAGAGGGATCAGGAATAATGTCAACCATCAATATGTGCTCTATGTTGTATCCATATGCTCCCATCACCTACAAATGAAATCAACTTAAACAGATGGGTTACAATAGTACTTTCCAGTTCCACCATGTGAAAGCAAAGAACCTATGTCAGCATACAAAAACTACATAAATCAATAATGATGGTTAAAAATCGTATATCACCAATACAGAGACTAAATTAGACATCTGAGCGACCAGTTTAATGAAGTATAGCATTCAAACCAAGCACAATGGCCATAACAGAATGATATTTCTCTACTTCAACAGTCATTTTTCTCTCTTTTTCCTGCAACAGTTACAAGTTACATAATAAAAGAAGAAACAACACAGCCAAGAGCATGCGGGAAGCTCTCACAGCTTCCAGTTGAAGACCCTGCTTAACTGATATTAGCTAAGCAAAGGTTCAATTGCAGTTTTCGTTCTGTAGCTATAGGAGGTAGGCAATAATGGTCCTATAGAATTCACGACTTGCAAAAAAGTACCGAAATTTTCAAAAGACTCTTGATTCAGTCTTCAATTCATAAGAAACTGAAAAATTTGTCGGAACAATCCACATGTCCTCATTTCTGGCGAAACCCGCTGATGTGCAAATCAATTTCACTTATGTAGACATCATCCAAGTGAATTGACATATTGATTGAGATAAAAATTAGGAAAGAAAATCTCACTTGGACAATGTCTACATAAAAGAAATTAGTTTCCACATCACTGGGTTTGGCCGAAAATATGAGACATGTGGATAGATTTTCGAATTTCCAGCGGCCAAAGGACTAAAATAGGGAGTTCATTGAAAATTATGGGATTTCTTTGAAAATTACGGGACTTCTGGTGGACCATTTTTGTCCCCCCCCTATAACTATAACTACAGGGCTAAATTGCAATTTTGCAGCTAAGATGCTATTAGTATCAGAAGATGCACATACAACTTTTCTTAAATTACCTACATAAATCTTCAGAAAGCTTAATATCTAGATTATATAGTATAAGTAGCGACAATTTCAGTGGTTATCAGACTTGTTGAGCATCTTCCCAAATACAAAATGCAGAGTCATCACATGGAGTAAATTAGTGCACACAGACTCCTATACCTTTCGGTCGATGCAGATAAGATTGGTATTTCTCTCTCACCCCACATAGTATACATTTGAATCCCCAAATTTCCCAGATATGAAGATATTCAATAACACCAGATTATCTATATTTGAAAAGTAAGTTTACCTTCTCAAGTTCCACCAATACAGTTTGAGCTACATCACCCTTTTGTTCAAACAGCTCATCCAAAGTCATTCTAGGAACATGAGCTCGGACAACTAGTAACCAAGTAGATGCAACATTAGAAAAATGGATATGCATAAATATATGAAAGATAATGAGAACATCAAATGAAACATATTTTAGTTACCATCAAATACATAAGACTGAATCTGCTCTTGAGGATTTTGTAATTCATAGAAAGCATCATCCGCATTTTCCTTGATCACTCTATATTGAATTGAACAATGCATTTGAACGAAGACATTGTCCTGTTGCATTGCAGATGTATTAGTATTTCCTCTGATAAGAACAAATAGAAGGGAATTATAGATTTCAACTAAATAACCATGAACCAGACAACTTTATTACTCCCACACAGGATATCTGTAATTCTTTTTATTTGTCTCAGAACGACTGTCACTTACTATAAGTTAGCTTGTTCACATAAATGATAAATGTCTTTTATGCCTCTCTTTAACTAAAATGAGATAGAAACCAAACTCATTTTTTCATTTATTGATCACCATCTAAGGAAAGTAAACCAGTTACATGCTCTATAAAATTCGCTCTTTACTTGATCTACATGTGATACTATATTAAATAGAAACTTCATTGGTTGTTGAGATTAATTAACTTTTTTTATTTATAATTTTTTGCATTATTTCAACTAAAGGGTGATTTTGGAAGAATTTTCAAAATTCAACTTTTTTTATTCCTCATAACAAATCTTATCGGTTTCTTGTGCATGAGTCTAAAATCAGAGACATACGTGGAAGAACACGATAATTGAAGTTCCTTTGTGGGGCGGAAGGAGTTGCTTTTCCAACGAACAGTGTAACTCAGATGTATCTAACTTTGACATCTCACTTGTAGTTTACATGCACATCTCACTCAGACATACAAACTTAAATCGCATGTATCAGCGATACGATAGTGTTGTTAACCATCTAAAGACAACTTAATTATCAGAGCGTTCAGTTATATGCACCAATTGCACCAATTGAAGACGCAATTACTTAATCTCTGTTTAAAGGCACAATATTTGGGTTTCATTTTTCAAGTGTCGCGACTAGGATGTAGCAAATATTCTAATTACAATATTCTGACGATTAAGCTGTGCCTTTCATTATTAGGCAGGAATCAAAACCTATATACTTGATGTTAATACTTTCTTCAAGAATAAAACCTTCTTAAATACTTAAAATATCGAGAAATATCGAGAGTTTGCTATATGCCAAAAACACTCAATCATGACGCTCATTGATAAACCACACCCATTTTTTAATTTTTCCAGTACAATAGGGGATGATAGGGGAGGGGATACACACACTCATATTATGGGAACGAACCCGGGTCATTAGCCTTGACAACACTAGCCTCTACCATTGAAGCACAAGGTTGATCCCAACCACTTATTAAAACTCGTTACATTTAAAAGAATAATCTTTTAATTTTAACATGATAAAAATGGAAATCAAAAGAACTTGGAGAACCATCACCATTGACCAATCTTAAGATAAAAATGAAAATATTTGCATACAACAGTGAACATGTAAATAACTGCAATACAGATACTTAAACAGTCCTATAAAACTGCAAGAAGCAGTCAATAGTAACACTGGATTAAACCTAAAGAAAGAAATAAAGAAGACATTTATCAATTTGTCGTTTCAGATCCTAACAACAAAACAATAACTATTTGTTAAATTGGGGACTTGGTACGGTCCCACACATGAAGCGTACCAATATGGGGAAGAGAGCCCAAGCCCACCAAGTGAGGTTCCATCCTAAAACCAATTGGTGATAGGGAGGAGTAGCTCACTTGGCTTATAAATTGGACTCTCTTCCTTTCTTAATCAATGTGGGACAACTCACAAGTGACATATCTCAACACTATTAGTATAAGAACAATAAAACGACTGCCTTTCTTGAAAAAGCTAGTGGCTTGGAAGACTGAATTATAAATCAAATGCTTCCAATGATCCTGCAACATAGTTGTGACCTATCATCAATCATAACATACAACCAGGCTGCAAAACAGAGTTCCACTAGTTGAGCAAGATCCTATGGCCGGTCCCTAACCCTTAAAATTATTCTATTTCCCATACCAATCCACCCAAACTAGAACTTGCTTTAAAATAATAAAATCATATTTATAGTATCTGTTTTTCTTTCTCTGAAAATTCAATCCATTCAAGATTCAACAACACCGAAACATTATCGAAGGAATTAAACATAAAACATAAAACATTAAAATGAATCGAACAAAGGCAAAACGACGTCATCCATATGATCATCACATTCATTTCTCTCTCACAAACACACACACACGCACAAATAGGTAAGCAGAATATTATTCGATGACCTTCGTTTTGGTCTCGATTTTGACGTCGAGAGAGTTGATCCTGGTGGATAGTATTCCGGCGAGGCATTCGCCCGCGAACGGATTGAAGAACTGGAGGCCCGGCTGAGCGAGGCGGTCGAACCGCCCCCACCTCTCGACCACTCCTACGCTGGCTTGGTCTACGCACCCGCACAACACACAGTAGGCGTTCCCCATAGCGTACAAACTATCTTTCTACAGTTTTCCGTTGCTCAAAGAAGGACAAGTTTTCAATTCAATTTGCAGAAATGAATTTGAAGGACAGAAGACACGCGGTTTGGACGTGTATGTGTGAGGGCCGCCAGATGCAATGAGCGTATAAGACCGCCTTCGGCCTTCGCTGATTTTATTTGCTGTTACTTTATTATTATTTGTTTTACTGTTTTACTTGAAAGACTTGGAAAATTTTACTCCAAATTAGAATATTCCACTTTGATTCTTTTTTTATATTGAAATTAAATATTTTTATCAATTATAATTTAACATATATATTCATGTTTACTACAATAAAATCTAATATTTTTGTATGAATATGTATTTTAATTTAATTTACATTTTAAGTAATAGTACTTTATAAATCCTTTTGTAATTTATTATATAAATTCTAATATATATATATATATAAGAAATTGATTATAAATATAAAAACTCACAATAAAATCTTAATAAACAAAAAAAAACATGATAATTAGATATAACTTTAAAATTATTTTAACAAATTCATGGAGATACAAAACATTTATATATAATTTAAGAGAAAAGGACAAAACATGACATTTAAAAAATATCAAAAAATAAAGTAGAGGTGTGAAAAGTATTCTAAAAAACGATAAACGCTAGCTAGACAAGATCTTTGGAGCTTAAGATGGATTAGGTGGAACGTGGATGGGGTTAGACGGCTTCGGAGAACAATGTAGGCGGACAAGAGGGGCCTAAAGCGGAGACAAATCGGGCTAGCGAGGATTTTTAGAACAATGAGTGTGAACAAAGTGATGACCTTCTACATTAAGAGATGCATTGTTCATCGATCTCATTTTAGAGTGGGAAATAACGTAGGGTCAGAGAAGGTTTTTTCCTTGAAATTAGCGTCTAGCTCTATTTTGGAAGACGATTGGAGTTGCTCTTAAAGAGATAAAATAAGGGTTAAATTCAATTTAAATAGCCACGGTATTACTCTTTAGTGAAAGGGTCTGGATTCGAGTCTCTACAATGACACGCCAAATTTTTTTAAAAACAAAAAGTTATGTTTGCATACTAATTAAGACCTCGTTTACACCATGCATATTAAAAAAATAAATATATGACGCCAAGTTTCGGTTCAAAGTGCAATAGCTTTAGCATATGCCAAAATATGACAAAATCTAGGCGGAATATTCCCCAGTAGTAGGCTCTAAGGAGCAAAATGTAAATCCCGTGTAGTTTGGATGGTAAATTGTCGCAAAAAATAATTTAGCAGGCATATTGTAAAAGAAGTTTAGTAGGCTTAATAGAGAACAAGGGCTAAATTCAATCTGCATACTAATTAATACTTAATTTACACCCTGGATATCAATAAAATGTATATATGAAAATATTTTTAATCTTTTTACAGCGGTAAATTCATTTAACCGTACTCTAAATACACCAATTGTAATTTGTAACTTCTACATGACCGGATTCACATGAAGAGTACAGACTCGCTTCCGACTTCACCATTTAATTGATAAGGGGGTGGGGTGAGGTCACTGTTCTAAAAGACCTCGCCTAACTCCGATTAATCTCGCAAGTCCAGCAGCCTCCTTGCCCGCCTGGTTATTTTTTCCATTAGGCCCCGCTAACCCGGCTCAGTCCCGCTAACCCCGCCAAGCTCCGTCCAGCATTGCGCGATCTACCGTCCAACTAACGCTAGCGATTTTTAGAACACTGGGTGAAGTGAGGAGTAAATACGTCATACGGGCCGGACTAGGCCCAAAAAGAAATATTTATATTGTATGATTATTTATAGGCCCTATAGTTCTGCTATGGTCTACGTTTCCACATACTGAAAATATGTTATGGGCCATTGATGTATATTCAATGGACAAAGGCCCATAATAGCGAATTTGTTTATTTTAGATATATATCTTCAACTCTTTTAGCACTCTTTCCTAAATACAATTTTTTAGTGGGTTTCTCTCTCTAGGAGAGTGTCTTTTCTCTCTTGAGAGTGTCTAGGTTTTACTGTAGCTTCCAGCCGTTTTGTCCCCTGTTCTTGGTTTGTCTCCTTGTTTCTTCAATAAAACAGTATCTCTCATGCATTAAAGTCAAGCTTTCTTGGTTGGTTTAAATGTCTTAAATGAACTATTAAGTAGGAGGAATGAATGTAATGGAATCTCCAGTACACTGAGCTTTTACAAAAATAGAAAATATTTAAGCTTTAAGGGATCTTGGTTTTAAACTTTAACTCTCTGTTTTTTTTCTCTTGCTTTGTCAGTTTGTTATTTGGTACTTCTTTCAATATTCTCCTAACTTTTTTGTTGTTCTTTCTCTCTTTTCTCTTTTACCCGATATCTGCTCTCCTTTTTCTTGTTCTTTTTCCAGGATAGTGCTGGAGAGCAGGCTTTAGAGAGTGACTGAGGGATTCTTTTTATGGCTCAAGAGCTGACAAAGAAGTTGCAGGGGTTCACCCTTTCTGCTGCTGAACGAAAAGGTATTGAGCTGGAAGAGAGAGATGTGGAGGGCAGTAAGGAAGAATGCATACGAAGTTTGTTTGGAAAAGTCCTTGGGAATAAGAAGGTGAACTTTACAGGATTGAAGAATACCATGAATGGAATATGGCCTATTGATGAACCTTGTGCCCTTAGAGAGATAGGTTTTAACAAATTTCAGTTCATCTTTCAATCTCAAGTGGACAAGAAGAGGGTCATTCAAGGAAAATTATGGTCATTCGATAATCAGTTTTTAGTGATGAGGGAATGGAAAGAGGGAGTAGATATGAAGAGGGAGAATTTCTCTTTCATTGATATGTGGATACAAGTGTGGGACCTCCCAGCACATTGGATTAGTTCAGAAGTAGGACTTAAAATTGGTAGGCTCTTCCCTGCAACTAAAGATGTCTTCATACCTGAAACAGGGAGCATCAAGGGGAGATATCTGAAAATAAAGGTCTCTGTGGAAATTGAAAAACCGTTGCTGAGAGGTACAACATTGACTCTCAAGGGGGAAACACATTGGGTGAGTTTTAAGTATGAGAACTTGATTGGCTGTTGTTTTTATTGTGGATGGATAGGACATCATGAAAGAATGTGTGAAGAAAGAAAATTTGATATCCAGAATAATAATCTTAGAGAGGGGAGATATGGGGATTGGTTGAAAGCTGAAGACCTAAGTGGAGGATTTAGGTCTGGAAGGAATATTCAAACTAAAGCCCAGTTGTCTCCCTCTAAGTCTACAGCCTGCAGTAGCAGTAGTGAGAAAATTGGATCAGCAGGAAACAAAACAAGGCAGGTAGGAGAGAATCCATCACCCATCATAGCAGCTGTTAATTCAGATTCGCTTTCTCAGAGCACTAAGAATGGTATCTGCAGTAATTACAAAAGGCAAGAGGTAGGGAGGTCTGCAATAATTATCAGTCCAGAGGAAGTAGGGAATCAGTTGAAAAAGGTTGAGTATCATGGTCAGAAAACAGAGACTGAGAATCCCCTGAATGATATCTCAAACCAGTCCTCTTCAAAAGGAGGGCAGATTTCTACAGAGAGTACTAGTAGAGGCAAGACTTGGTCTAGACAAGTGGGGAGAGGAATAGGTAGAGGGAGAGGGAAGAAAATAGTGGGTAAGGAAAATTGTATTATATGGGAAAAAAGAAACTGTGATCAAATTCAAAGTGGAAGGAGACTGGGGGGGGATCTTGCTGAAGAGGGTGTTATGAGTAAGAAAATGAGAACAGAGACTAATGTGATGGATTTGGTGGAGGAAGCCAGCCCTAATTGGCCCCAAAGTTATCAATGAGAGTATGTGTGTGGAACTGTAGAGGACTGGGGGCCCTCTACAGTTTCCCAGATTAAAGGAGTCTTGGAAACTTCACCTTCCGGATCTTTTATTTTTAAGTGAAACTAAGAAAAAGGTTACTTTTGTTAGAACGGTGTGTAAACAGTTAAGGATTGGAGATAGATGGCAATGTGTGGAGCCTAATGGTAGAAGTGGGGTCTTTTATTAATTTGGGCTGAGAATATCAAAGTTATCCAGATCATAGCATGTTCTTTTGTATTGAAGTTGAATTCTGCAGAGAAGGGGAGAAGGATAGTAGATGGGCTGTATTTGTGTATGCAAGTACAAATGATAGAGAAAGAGGCCTTCAGTGGGATTTTCTTCTTCAAGCTAAAAACAAATGGGGTGACAATTGGCTACTTGCAGGTGATTTCAATGATATATGTTCCAATTTGGAGAAAAAGGGGGAGACTTAGACCACTGGAGTTTTACAAAATTTAATGATTTCATAAGAGATATGAGGATGCAGGAAATACCACTTGTTGGAGAAGAATTCACTTGGGCAAACAATAGAAGTGGAGAAGGGTTTGTTGAGGAAAGGCTAGATAGAGCTTTTGGCTCATTTGAATGGTGTATTTGCTTCCCTAAAGCATCTGCTAAGGCAATTTTGAGTCTCCTCGGATCACCTGTCTTGTTCTAATTGATGACTTTGAAGATGTTAATAAAAAAGACATAGGAGATTCCAATTTGACAAAAGGTGGGTTGAGCATGAAGAGGTTGAGGTTTAATTAAAAATGCTGGTCGATTCAAGTGGTTGGTAATGCTATGTTTCAAGTTCAGAATAAAGTGAAGAGCTGCAGGATTGAGCTTCTTAAATGGAGCTGTTCAAAAAAGCTTAATTCTGCCACCCAAATTGAGCATCTGAACAGCTCCCTTGCCTCTCTTAAAAATCTTGATGGAGATAGAGATTGGGATCAATGGAACAGTTTGAAAAATGAACTCAACCAGGCATACAAAGAGAGAAGAGGTGTTTTGGCAAAGCAGTAAATCATGGTCAATGGCTTAAAGCGGGGATAAAAATACTAAGTACTTCCACTCGATTACTACTCGAGAGGAGAATGACTAATGGAATTTCACAATTAGTGATGAGGACATGGACTTGTCTCAGTTTTCGTAAATGAAATTGAAAAAGAAGTCACATCTTTTTACTCCAAGCTCTTCACCTCGTAAGAAGTCGACTGGCCTTCAATGTCACTAATGGAATCCTCATCAATATCTCCGAGTGAATCAAAAGCTTATCCTTCCAACTGTGAAGTTTGAAATTAGACAAGCTCTTTTTGACCTACACCCTCACAAGGCTCCGGGGCCGGATGGTATGAACGCTTTCTTCTTTCAATTCTATTGGGAAGTAGTTAAGTTTGATTTATGTAAAGCTGTTCTTAATTTCTTTCATTCTGGGAAAATGCTCAAAAGCATGAATCAAACTCTAATAACTCTTATTCCTAAAGTTAAAAATCCATCCTCTATTTCTCAATTCAGGCCTATAAGCTTATGTAATGTAGTATATAAGATTATCTCCAAGATCCTTGCATTTAGGCTTAAAAGTTGTTTGCATCTGTGTATTGGGGAATCTCAATCTGCATTCATTCCTGGTAGGCAATTAATTGACAATGTGGTAATTGCTCATGAGTGCATACATTTTCTTAATAGGCACGAAACGGGGAGAAAAAAATTTATATGGCCATTAAATTGGACATGGCAAAAGCCTATGATAGGGTTGAGTGGAGTTGCATTAGAAAAACCATGACAAAAATGGGCTTTCATTTCAAATTCATCAATTGGATTATTACTTGTGTTTCCTCCTCCTCATTTTCTTTTAACTTGAATGGTAGCTCTTGTGGTTACATTCTTCCTTCAAGAGGGTTGAGACAAGGTGATCCTATCTCCCCTTACCTCTTCCTTATTGTTTCATAAATCTTTTCAAGCCTTATTAATGTTGCTGCCAGCAATAACTCCTTTCAGGGCCTGAAACTGTGTAGAAATGGGCCCACTATTTCCCATCTTTTGTTTGCGGATGATTCTATTATATTTTGTGAGGCTAGTGTTGCTCAAGCTAATATTCTGAATGAGATTTTGGGAAAATATAATAAGATCTCTCGGGTCAAATGGTAAACTTTGATAAATCTTCTTTTTTTCAGGTTTAACACTTCTTCCGTGGCTAAAAGTGATATATCCAACCGTGCCCTTCATGGCATTAAGTTGCGAAATCTTGTAGATATTTAGGGCTCCCTTAGGGATTGGTAGATCTAAAAATGAGGTTTTCAATTATGTTCTTGACTCTGGCAAAAAGAATTCTCAACCTGGAAGAGTAATTTTCTTTTCTACTGGGAAGGATATTCTATTGAGGTCCGTAATTGAAGCCCCGCCTGTGTTTGTAATGTCATGCTTTAAACTACCTATTGGGATTTGTAAGGGGATTAATCGGTTGGCTTCCAACGGTGGGGATTCTCCGAAGGGGGTTAAAAAAGCTCATTGGAAAGCTTGGGATTTATTATCTTTACCTAGCGGGCGGGGTTTAAATTTCCATGATCTCAAATTGTTTAATGAAGCTCTTATGGCCAAACAATTATGGAGATTGTTTACATGCTGACGACCGCTTATGTGTAAGATTCTTAAATCCAATCTTTCCAAAATGTGATCTGTTAGACGTTGGGATCCCTAGTGGGGCTTGGTTATGGAAATCTTGGATGGAAGCTAGATGTGTCCTTGCTACAGATCGAGAATGGAGGTTGGGGATGGTCGAGAATATTATGATTTGGCAACACCCTTGGCTCCCAAAGTTGAATGGATTTACTCCCAGGTGTTTTGATCCAACCGCTTGCTCCTTGTCTAAGTTTGTCTCGTGATCCTGTTCAATGAGGATGGTGTCTCTTGGAATAAAGTTCTTGTTAACAAAGTTTTTAGCTCAGAAGATGCTGGAATAATTCATCAGATTCCAATTCCTAATCCTAAACAGAATGACAAGTGGAAATGGCACTTTGAGAACAAAGGCTTTTTCACAGTTAAATCTGTATATCAACATTTAATTAGGGAGAAATTGGCCACCTTAGATCAGGCTGAGAGTAGTGATGGTAGAGCTAAAAAGCTGAGAGTTTGGGATGGTATTTGGAAACTTAAAGTCCAACAGAAACTGAAGTTTTTCATGTGGAAGTGTTGTCATGGAATTCTTCCAGTGAAAACTAACATCTGAAGAAGGGAATAAACCAAGATACTATCGTCAACTTTGTGGAATGGAAGAAGAGACTATGGAACATCTTTTCTTTGAATGTGGGAGAGCAAGAACCATTTGGAAGATTGCTCGGTTTCATGGGAAAGGCCCTTTCAAAAAAATATACACTTCTTTGATTGGTGGCATAATGTGTTGTTTGGATGGTGGGGAAAATAATAATTTTAGGATAGAGCTCACCACCTACATCTTGTGTGGATGTGGAAAACTCGAATTTGTGGACATTTCAACAAACGTGGAAACACGAAAGAATCACTTTAAAGCAATTGTTAGTGATTGGAATGAATTTAAACATGTTCTTGCTAATATTATGCCGGTTTTTGATTTCTTTGTCTTTTTGTTTCTGCTCGGAGGCGATTTTTTAGATAATATTTTTACTTGCTTTTAAAATTTTATTCTTATTTTGCAGTTGAGAGTAGGATCCTTGGATCGATTCTCTTGATGTCTTTGGATGTTTTTGGACGATCTCTAGAAATGGATGTTCAAATGGAGATTGGTTTGATCCATTTTTTTGAGACCTTGCCGCAAGGATGAAGAATGATGCATCCGGATATTTGAGCTTGATTTTGGCCCTGGGCAGTCAAGCTTGTAATAAATTTGTTTTCATCATCATTCTTTTTCATTCTTAAACAAGTTGGTTTGGATTGATTTTGTCTTTGAGCCATTCACCGCTTGAGCTCCCTTTGTTGTGGAGTTTTTCTAGTTTGGAATCATTCGGTTTCAAATAGATTGGGATGTAATTGAACTTAGTTTGGGTTGTTTGTTATATGAAATTGCTATCGTTTCGATAAAAAAAAAAAAAAAAACTCTTTTAGCACTCAGGTCATTTCCAATCCAACTTCAAATCCTACACTATCATACCAAATATGCAAAAAACTCCCTCCAACCCAACTCTAAACCTTACACCAAATTTGGTGTAGTGAATAGTATTACACCAAATTTGGTGTAATGCAATATTTCCAATTTGCCCTCCAATTCTCTTATACTTCAAATTTAAATTCCAATTGTATCCTCATTTTATATATAATTAATTTATATAACTTGGTTTTAATAATTAATTAATATTTTCTATAAATCATAATAAATAACAAATAATTATAATTAAATTAAAAGAGATACTAACATTAATTTTAATATTTATTTTTGTAATATAATTAATTAATATAATATTAATTAAATATACGTTTTTAGTTAATTACATTAACAATAATAAACTATAATTAAATGAAATAATTGTATATAAAATAAATTGGTTACTAGAAAATGAAAAAGAAAGAATAAAATATTCATTTGGTGTAAGATTTGGTGTAATGGGTTGGAGATGATTTTTAAAAAATTATACCAAATTCGATGTAGTTCTTACACCAAATTTGGTGCAATGGGTTGGAGATGGTCTCAGTCACCCATTTAAACTATTTTTAATTTTAAAATATACTTAATAATGGGTCATTTGATACCGTTAAGGCGTTAACCATAACCCTTTTCTTCTTTTTGCTGTTAAGGTGTAAGTTCCTTGATCAATTGATACACAGATATATAAATATAGTAAAAAATTCTATAATTAATTAATTAATATTCAACAAATTGATAATCTCTATTATATTTTTTTTAATGATCTCAATTTAGGCTTGCTAAAGGTAAATTTTATAATCTCAAAAGATTAATAAATAAAATATGTTCTTAAATTTTTTTAAACAATTATGTGGTTTTTGTTAATTGGTATTTTTTATTAATTTTAAAATAATTAATTTGTGAGCTTTTATTGGATTTCGGACCGAACTCAGTAGATTAGCCTGAATTACCCTAACTCGGATTGAGTTTAGCATCATAAAAAAACTAATATAAGTGATATTTTCATGAAACGAAGATTGTGTTTTTTTTTCTCTCCCCAAAACTAACTAAAAGCCTTTCTGGGGTTCAATCAGAGGGGCGTATTCTCTATATTGCCAGGGGGGCTAAAATTTACCAGTATTATATTATATATATATATATATATATATATATATATATATATAGGGGAGGTTAAAATGAAACCACATATTATAGTGAGACAGTGTTGACTCATCTCAACCCTCTCTTATCTATATCAATGACTAAGATAAATAGGGGTTAAAATTACATTAAACATTTAATTAATGCAAAATAAGGGTATAATTGTCAAAACAAACATGTGGGAGACCATCCAAATATGGAATCAGTTACTAGGAGAGAGAAAATCACGTGGGGAGAGAGAAAATCGCGAGAAAATCGCGCTGGAGAGAGAAAATCGTGCATGTGCTCTGCCATGCAGTATGTTGTACACTTATCAATGATTTGTTGTATACTTAACATTATTTTGATGTATGTTTAACACAATTTTACTGTATATTAAAATGGTCAAACAAAAATATGTGGGGACCATTAATTAAGGAATCATTTATAGAGAGAGAATCACGCTCATTACCATGTGGGGACCGTGGAATAAGTAAATCAATTAGAGAGAGAGAAAATCACGCTCATTATTGTGTTGTATATTTAGCATATATTTGATGTATATTTAACACTATTTTACTGTATGTTTAACATAATTTTACTGCATATTACAATTGTCAAACAAAAATATAAGTATACAACAAAATAAATATAAGTATACAACAAACCACATATAAGTATACAACAAAAAAAATAAGTATACAACAACATAAATATATACATCAAATTAATTATTTATATAGCAACACACATCTAAGTATACATCGAAAAACATCTAAGTGTACAATAATCCTCACTGCCTCCTAGTACCCCCTCGTTTTCTCCACGCCAACATCGTCTTCTTCACCAATCATTCAATCATGCCCTTTATTCTGAAACCCCAAAAATATCTCTCGAACTCCGGCACTCCGATTGCCTTCTTCAACAAAATACTCAGCTAACTCCTCCACTATCCTCGAATCAAGCATATCGTTGACTCGTTTCACCAAATACTCGTTCAGTACCGGCGGCGAGATATCGACCCAAATGAAAAAGTATTCAATCCAATGGTCTACATGGAATCACACAAAAACAAAACCAAATACAGACCTGGAATACCAAAGCACTTACCCATAACCAGAAAAAGTAAAGAAATCATCATGAACAAAAAAGGGACTCAGATTTCTCCTTTACTATCAACGAAACGACGTCATTTGTTAAAACATGACACAATATACTGTACATACATATCTCTAACTCCACTGTACATGCATATTTCTAACTCCACTGTAAAAAAGAAACCGATTAAACCATTTCGGCAGCAGTGGCGGCGATTCAGGAGGTGAAGTAAATGACCGGCTGGAGAATGAGGTGGAGGCACAGGAAACAGGCGGAGAAAGACTTTCAGGTGGGAATGGGATTTTTAGATATATGGTTTTACCATCTTACCCTTTATTAATTTAAAAAAAATAAAAAAGCCATTAAATTGGGTAAATCTCAACCATCTAAAATTTGAAATTTGTGGATAGGATTAGTCCACACTATCTCACTCTAATTATGTGGTCTCATTTGATCCTATTCCTATATATATATATATATAATATTGGTTTGTCATTTAGCCCCCTAAATATGTGGTCCCAATCTTTTTATTTTATCTCCAATACTACACTCTCTCTCCTCCCACTCCAACAAAATCGTCCAGTAGCAAAAATCCCCAAAATTTCTTTTTCTCTCCGCACCAAAACCCTCGTCCACTTCTTTACTTTAATTCTCACGGTCCCCACTTCCATCTCCCACTCAAAATTTCAACCCCATTATCCAAGGTGGCAAGACAACTAGACAAGATACCCACTTAACTAATTAAGTATTTTTATTATTACTTTTTTAAACTTGTTTTTTAAATTGTGAGATGGGTTTTTGAGATTTTAGATTGAAAAGTAGGTTTAGATTTTTTTTTTGAGTGATAATTGATTTAGGCATTTATTTTTTGCTTATTGCTTCAATTAAAAATGAGCATTGCTTAAATTTTAGCATTTATTGTTGTAATTTGGTAGCAATCTAATAGTAATTTAAGATTGGTTTAGTACTCTATTAGTAATTTGGGAATTTTAGAATATTAATTTCCTTTAATTGGATTTAATGTGGTGGAAATTTAATTGTAGACAATCAAAGATTTGAGCAATTTTATTTTAGAATAGTAATTTTCTTCAACTAAAGGGCTTGAATTTGAAATATGGTGTTAACTATTATTTCCTTTTTTTTTGACATAATGGATAAGAACCAAGTAAAATCCTATTGTAGTACTTTGGTCGCAATTTGATCTTTTTAGTTTGATTTCTTTCATTTAATGTAATAGTCTTTTAATTCTTATTATCCCGACATCTCACTGTCTCAGTTACACACATGGGAAAATTAAAAGACCATTGATATTTTCTTTAAGAAAAAAGATGAAAAGAGTCAAGACAACTCTACAACTCTTCCATCAAGTAACATAACAATTGAGCCATCAAATCTCAAATTTTCATATCTTGAACTGGATAGGTCAAAACGCCAACGGTTAAATGCTTCACAAATGGATGCTTGTCATTTAGAAAGGGATCCTGGATTGCGTCCTCTAATTTGGGATTTTCCTATAAATCAAAGAGATGAAATCCGCCGAGCTTATCTCTAGGTTGGGCCATATCAACCAAGACTTCCACAGGATGCCTATCCATTTTCTATTGGTAAAAACCAACGTCGTCAATTTCAACTTTCTTGGTTTAACCTATATCCTTCTTGGATGCAGTATTTCAAAGCACATGATGTTATTTATTGTTTGCCATGTTATATTTTTGGTAAGCAATCTTCAGGCCACTCATGTGCAAATACATTTATTGAGCATGGGTTCAGAAATTGGAAGAAAGTAAATAGCGGATCTGATTGTGTTCTTTTGAACCATGTGGGAAAATGTCCCAATTCACCACATTATAATTCTGTGAAATATTGTGATGATTTGGTAAAACAATCTCAACATATTGATACCCTTTTCAAAAGACAATCATCAGAAGAAATTGAGAATAACCGACTAAGACTAAAGGTTTCGATTGATTCTATAAAATGGTTAACATTTCAAGGTTGTGCATATAGAGGTCATGATGAAAGCCAAAGTTCGAAGAATCGAGGAAACTTTATTGAAATGTTGAAGTTTTTGGGGTCTTATAATGACAATGTTCAAAAGCTTATTTTGGAGAATGCTCCAAGGGTTGCAAATATACATCAAGAAATATTCAACAAGACATTCTACACATTCTTGCAAATAATGTAAGAAATGCAATTACGGAAGAAATCGGAGATGCCAAATTTTGCATTCTTATTGATGAAGCTCGAGACGAATCAAAGAAAGAGCAAATGACTATTGTCTTGCGATTTGTTAGTAAGGATGGTTTTGTTCAAGAAAGGTTTTTTGATATTGAGCATGTTACTGATACTTGTGATATTACATTGAAAAAAGGATTAGAGATTGCCTTGTCTCGTCATAATCTCTTGCTTGAAAATATTATAGGTCAAGGATATGATGGTGCTAGCAATATGCGTGGTGAATGGAATGGTTTGCAAGCTTTGCTTCTTAAAGAATGTCCTTATGCTTACTATGTTCATTGATTCGCTCACAGGTTGCAACTAGCCTTGGTTGCTGCTTCAAGAGAAGTTATCCACATTTATGAGTTTTTCACGCAATTGACCTATATTGTAAATATGGTTGGTGCTTCATCCAAATGACATGATCAATTGCAAGAAGCTCAAGCAAATGAAATTGCAAGCAAGGTTGCACTTGGTGAACTTAAAACAGGTAGAGGGGCAAATCAAATTGGGACCTTACAGAGAGCAGGAGATACTCGATGGGGTTCTCATTTTAATTCTATTTGCAGCTTGATGACAAATTATTCTTCATCTTACATTGTGATTGAGAAGATTGTTGATGAAGGGGTCACTTATGCACAAAGAGGTGATGCTTATGCTGTTAGTAAAGTATTACAATCATTTGAGTTTGTTTTCACATTACACTTGATGCATGAAATCATGGGAATCACTAATGATCTTGTCAAGCATTACAACTACACTCGAATGCAATGAATCTTGTTTCCACAACAAAATCACTTCTTCAAAGATTGAGAAATGGTGGATGGGATATTTTACTTGAGGCTGTGAAACTTTTTTGTGGAAAACATGAGATTGAAATCCCAGATATGGACACGCGATATATTGTAGGTGGAGGCCGATCTCGTCAACCAAATGTAACGATGGAGCATCATTTTCGAGTAGAAGTATTCTTAGCAGCAATTGACTCTCAATTGCAAGAGTTGAATAGTAGATTCAATGAGAAATCAGTGGAGCTTCTAACTTTAAGCTCTTTTTGGATCCTAGTAACAATTATAAATCATTCAACATTGAAAGCATATGGAAGCTAGTAGTGAAGTTTTATCCAGAAGATTTCACAGAGCGAGAACATGGTCATTTGAAGTTCCAGTTGCGTCATTATGAGCTTGATATATCCACTCATCCAGATTTTCAAGGTATTCTTACAATTTCTCAGCTATGTCAAAGATTGACTGAAACAGGAAAGTCTAATTAAAGCTTATCACTTGGTTGATCGATTAATTCGCCTTGTGTTAACTCTTCTGGTATCTACAGCAACTACAGAAAGAGCTTTTTCAGCAATGAAAAGAATCAAAACAAGACTTCGGAGCAAAATGGACGATGACTTTTTTTCAGATAGCTTAGTTAATTGAGAAAGAAATCGTCACTACTTTTAGCACAGATTCTATAATAACTGAGTTTGAATCAATGAAAAAGCGTCGTGTACAATTTTCTTAGATTCAAATAGGGATTATAAGTAAGTTCTATGATGTTTCCTTTGGTTTTTAGTTGTGCATTAAACTCAGTATCTTGTATTTCTAAATATTTGGTACAAATATGGTCGATGTACTTCTTTTTGTTTTTTCTCCTCCAACCCCCCCCCCCCCCCCAATGAAATTGGTCTAGCTCCGCCCCTGGGTTCAATGGTTCATGAATTCTTATTCTATGTACACTGCATCAAGTTTAGAATGGGTAGTAGACCTATGCAATAAATCAGGACAAAATTATCATTCTGAAAGACTCACATGAACCTTTTAAGAGAGATACATGAATGAGTAGATAAATATGTTCTATCCAGACAGTGGTTTCAACTTTCAATCCATGCCACCATGTTTCCCACAAGAATTACCTTAACAATTTTATCCAGAATCTTGCACCATAACTTGTCCATTCTACAGGTTTCTCACCCTGAGACAATTTCCAAGCAAAAATTAAATACTAGAAAATCAATAAAAATGTAATATATATTTCCCCAACATATATCATTGAGTCCGACAACAAGACAACCAAATCATACATGGGGTCTCTTTGTAATCACCTCCAACTATACAAACCAAATCTTTTGATCCACAAATCACAATCTTTTCTAGGACTTTTTTTGCAAGAACATAGAATCCTTAATCCTAGATATATCACTAAACTAATGATGTACATAATTATGTACTTATATTTGTAATCTTGCCTTGATATTTGCTTAACTACCATATCAGAAAGTGGAGATACATTTTGTACCATGAATATATTTTGGCTTGACCGTACTAAAAGTACGCGTGCTTCGAGCGTATTTTTAAATGTAAATCTTTCGTATTATCTCCAAAGGAACTGAAGAATGTATTGTATTTAAGGGATAATTACAATAATACCCCTGAGGTTTTACAAAAAGCCCGCTCAAGTTTGCTTTTTGTCTTAAATTTAAGGGGGTAATTGTAATATTTCAATAACTATCATGGGGTTTTTTGTAATGTATTTTGTTTATGAAGGAGAAAATGAAAGGTAGAGTCAACCTCAAGGGGTGTTTTGTAATTTTAAAAAAAATTATGGTTTTTTTAATTAGCCCGAACCCGAAGGAGTTTTTTTTTTTTTTTTTAAATTATCCCTATATTTAATGTTGAGAACAATAATGTTGTCGTATCGAAAATTTTAAGTATCCTTCTAAGATAGAATACCAATTACCAAGAACTATTTTTGGTACTATGGTATTTGAATATTTCCTGGACGTTCAACAGAATTATAATAATGTTATAAATTATAAGCAAGTAGATATAGAGAACTCTTGAGCTTGAAATTGATCATCTAGAATATTAATTCTACAAAACTCCAAAATTTCCTTCAAAGAGTACACGTTTGTTATGTATTTGTCCTTTTCCATCCTTTCTACACTATTTATTGCAAAGCAAATGAAGCCAAATAAATTGTAGAACCATACCAAAGTATAATATATTTGAGGAAAAATGGCTGGTTGGTCTGCTGAAAATGCTACCAATGCATATCTTAGAGCAATGAAAATGGTAAGTATAATGAAATGTTAACTTTATTACTAACTCCTATTCCATGTGATATTTCTATTCCACTGTATCGGATTAATGACACGTGTACAATGATGACATCATCTTATTTTTTGGCAGGAGAGGAGAGAAAAAGAACCAGATGCATCAGAGTTCATCTCGGCCCTTGCTGCTGGCAAAAACGCGCGTTTAATGGTCGTTGCATGTGCCGATGCAGCAGATTATTGCACCACTCTAGCCCTGGTGGCCGCGGCCCACCAAACGGGCGGAGAGGTCATATGCATCGTCCGTGGGGCAAACGAACTCCGATCGTCAAAGGAAAATCTCGGAGAAATTGCAAAAGATCATATTAAGTTTGTTATTGGAAATGCCGAAACTCTGTTGGGGAGCGATGCATACAGAGAAGCTGATTGCGTTGTTGTCGATTGTCGAATTAAAAACTGCGAACGGATACTTAAAACGGCGAAAGGGATTGGAAAACATGTATTGGTTTTGGGATATAATGCGTTTTTGATGGGAAAATGGAGAGGATTAGGATTTGATGCACATTTGCTTCCTATAGGGGAAGGGCTTTTGGTTAGTACAGAGGATAATAAGAAAGAACGGTGTCGTTTTGGTTCGGGAAAATCGAGCCGTTGGGTTGTGAAGGTGGATGAATTTACAGGTGAAGAGCATGTTTTCAGGGTGAGGAATTATCAAGAAAAGGCTAAATTTTGAATGTGAGTGAATTAAGTTGATGAGTTATTTGTTCTTAGAAAGAGTGATGAGTTTTGTTTTTTGTATACTTGGATTGTGAAGATTCTTGAATTTTAATTGTAAATACTGGAGATTTATTATTAAAATGTATGGAGCTTTCTATACCTAGAGCAGAAATTGTCTTACATAGCAATAGTATATGTATTTTAAGTATTTTGTAGTTTTAAGAATCTTCTCAGTTGGCCTGACTATTGAGATGGAGTTTTATAAACAGATTAGCTTATTTCATTTTGGCTTCAACTAGATAAAGTGAACCCCTTGGAAGTCTGGAAGACCAGTGAAGTGTATTTTATGGCATCACTATTCTGCTTTTAATTTGAAGGAAGTGATTTATTGTAATAAAAGTGAAAAGTAGCTGAGAATCATAAGTTTGTAGTGTTTGAAATTAAAAACTGGAAATTGATTATTAAGTTAAAGAGAGTATTTCTTCATATTTCAAAATAAAACCAGAAGCAGAATAATAAACATAAATTGACATTTGAAAACACGAAAAAACTACTTATTTTTTCAGCAAAAAACTGTCAAATCACTTTTTTTTTAAAAAGTTTTTGCAGTCACTCCCCAGACTCATTTGTAATTATATGATGTTAGAGTGACAATCCAATGTTGACCCTGTGAACAACCTAGATATATATATCCTCCATAAAAAATGCCCAGCCTCATCCCTAAGATGGCCTAGTGTTTTAACTCATTTGTACAATATCATATATATGTTGTAAAACTCATTACTTTATCTGAATTATTGTTTGAAGAGGAATTCTTGAAGGAATATGGATCTTTACAATTTACAAGATAACTACTTAGAAGACTTCCCATTTCAATTGCAGTTTCTTTTAAGGGATAATTACAAAACTGCCCCTGAAGTTTGGGGTAATTACAAAAAACTCCAAAGAAGTTTCAAAATTACAAGAAAAAAAATTCATGACGTTTGATTCCATCTTAAATGTAAGGGAGTAACTGTAGTTTTTTCACAAATGTAAAGAAGGCGTCTGAATTATTGTTTGAAGAGGAATTCTTGAAGGAATATGGATCTTTACAATTTACAAGATAACTACTTAGAAGACTTCCCATTTCAATTGCAGTTTCTTTTAAGGGATAATTACAAAACTGCCCCTGAAGTTTGGGGTAATTACAAAAACTCCAAAGAAGTTTCAAAATTACAAGAAAAAAAATTCATGACGTTTGATTCCATCTTAAATGTAAGGGAGTAACTGTAGTTTTTTCACAAATGTAAAGAAGGCGTTTGAAATGTTTTTTTATGAAGGGGTAAAGTATAACATATAATCAAATGTGAAGGGGGATTTGTAATTTCACTAGATTGTTATTTGATCCACTTAATTAAACTCTGTTTTCTTGAACCCAAAAGGCCATATTTCAATCATTCAAACTTCAAAAACCCATATTTTTGGTCCACAAGCACAAACATGGCTCAGCTGGTGTACAAATAAGGCCTATTTGTAACATATTAAATCATTAAGATGCTTATCTGTTCCTCAGCCATGTGAATTGCAGCGTGGACACGCACGTGTGCTTACACAGATTCGATCGAGCATTGGCTCATCAGCAAGAATACATTGATAATGCATGTGAATGCCCATCCAAACAGGGCCTATCAAACTACATGACAATATAATGGTGCTAACAACTTAATATAGCATTCAAATCTAGGCATGGTCCCCATAGATTCATCTAAGAAAACTTGCCTCACTTCTTCGATACAATGACCAATTAAGGGAGTGTTTGGAAACACTAAAACGAAATTGATTATGAGTTTTTAATCACTTTTTAGTGTTTGCAAATATCATTTTTTGTTCAAACCCGGTATCTTTCAGTTTTTTTGAAATTTGTCTCATTCGCTTCAACCAGCACTCCCAATTAATTAAAAAAAATACCAATTTTTGCTCTTACTTCACCTTCATAACTGTTCTAAAAGACTCCACCTAGCTCCGATTAGTCCTCGCCAGGCAAGCAGCCCTCTCTACGCCACGTTATTTTTACAATTAGATCCCGCCTAACCCCGCTCAGGTCTCACCTAACCCCGTCCAGACTCCACCTAGGCGTTAGACCCCAATCTGTCGCCCGACTAGCGCCTAGCGATTTTTAGAACACTGCGGCTTCATTTAATCAAATTCTAAAATCTTGGATTGAGATGCTTGTGATTTTGGAAAAGCGTATAAGAAGAAGTTTCTTTTTGACATTCTTATCCTCAATTATTTATTAAAATCCAAAATTGCTCTCTTTTGTTTTTAATAAATTGGGAGTAGTGGTTGTAGGAGAGGAGATAAATTTTAAAGAAACTGAAAGATACATTGTCAATACCCTTACAAAAGGTAAGTGATACCACTTGAGCTACAAGCTCGTGCTAAATTGCTCGCTCTTTTAAATACCCATATAATTCATATATGAGTGTTTTTGAGTGCTTTTTTTTTTCCAGCACTTTAACTTTGATTTTTTCAGCTTTCTATTTGCAAGCACTACTAACTTTTAATTTTCAATTACTTTCACTTCTACTGCGATAAACCACTTCTTGAAAAAGTAGAAGTGTTTGCAAACGCTTTTCACCTTATAGATTCTATGTGCAAACACCACCAATTTTTTATTTTCAATTACTTTTGCTTCTACCGCAATAAATGACTCCTTAAAAAAGAGTCCACCGTGCTCATCAAATCATGTACTGATGTACTCTCATTAATCCATTTTTTCACCTGTTTAGATTATTACGTTATTTTTCTTGGTATTCATTCCATTCAGTAGAAGAAAACGGCCCGTTGCAAATATTTTGTCCGTTTAGGCAGAGGAAGGGGTGTGAGAACATGCAAAATTCATTTCTAAATTTGAATGATCTATTTAGCAGAATCAGAAAGACAGATGGGACCTCATAAAATACAAGAAAGACCAAGAGACATAAATTTTTATGAATAGTGTTTGTTTGTTATTGGTGTGTTTGAAAAAGAAACAACTTGATCTGATCTGGATCTGTGTTAGCCTGTCCGGAGGCAGAGGAAACCAGAAACCCTTCTGTTTCTTCAGACCCTGCTTCTTATATGTTTTGATTTACTACTTTCTTTTAGGAATAATTATAAAAACACCCCCAAGGTTTGGGCTAATTACAAAAAAATTCAGAGATATTTCAGAATTACAAAATAGCCCCTAAGGTTTGATTTTGTCTTAAATTTAAGGTGTTAATTGAAATATTTCTACAAATATTATGATGGGTTTTTGAAATATTTTTTGCTTATGAAGGGAAAAGATCTAAGCAAATTAAACTTTAAGAGGTTTTTTGCAATTTTCAAAAATATCTGGGTTTTTTTTTGTAACAATGTCCAATTTTCTATTAAGATTTCTCGAAGGAAACAACGAGACGGTTCAAATACAGCAGCGAACGCGCGTTCATAGTTAAATGAAAAAAACACCTATAGACAGTAAATGAAAAATATTTCCAAGTTGTGTATATTGTCTCCGCGACAGTCTTGAGGAACGATGTTTTAGTTAAATGTCCGAAAAGACTGGAAACAAAACCAAACCAAGTTTATATTAGCACATAGTTTTTGCACCACTCTTAATAGAAACAAACTTGCTTAATTAAGTTGACCTTTAAGAATACCTGTTAGAGATACTGGCATTGTTTAAATATATCTGAATTAGTGTCTAAATGGTTAGAAGTTTCAACTGTCCCTCTGAGATACAACATTACAGCTAAGATGCAGAATTTTCAAGGATATGTTGTCAGATTAAGATAATTTAATTTCATGTTAAATAAACATTATGGGATAATTCTTGCTGCAATTTCCAGGAAGCTCACACCGTCCTTTGTAGTACAATGACTATATATGTTATTACAAGTTGTAGTTTAATTAGCAGCCCACCAGCTTCACTCAAATGCCAGATATTTCGAGTTTTCAGTTTTACCTCATGATAAACAGAAAGGCTTAGTTGCAGTTTCTGGTCCTATAAATATAAGAAAGTGGCATATTTGACTCTATAACTATTGTGTGGAGCAATTTTGGTCCGCAAGTAAAAAGATTGGCATATTTAGTCATCTAAGTATGCTATGCAACAATTTCAATCCCGTAAATTTTTATTTTGTGCAATTTTGATCCCGAAAGGGTAAAATATTGTTGACCCATTTGGGGCCAAGATTGCATAAAAATTAAACTTATGAGACCAAAATTGCATAAAAATTAAATTTACGGGCCTAAACTGTTAGATACTTATAAGACCAAATATGTCACTCATATGGATTTAAAGGACCAAAATTATTACATAAGATACTTACATGACTAAATATAGTACTCGTATACTTACAAGACCAAAATTACAATTAAGCCTAAACATAATTTTTTTCCCATATGATAGCATTAGGACAATTAACAAAATTATTCATGATGACATTAAGCATAATTAAAAAAACTCCAGTTATTTTTCAAAATTACAAATATCTCTTAAGGTGTTACAAAAGGTTTGTGTTTACCTAACAAATACTCTCTTAGTGCAATTAAGTAAAAAACTGAAGCAAATGTGGGTACTTACAATTTTGAAAGATTACTTGATATTTTTTATAATTAGGCTAAACCTTAGGAGTAAATTTTATAATTATCCCATTAACATATGATATCAAGTACTAGAATTTTTTCACCTTAGAACTCCCTACTGTCAAAAACAAACAATGATCAATAATTTATCACAGATGAAGCTAAATATGTACAAGTTTCAGTAATATTTGATCTACTAAAAGACCTACATTTGAGTTATTATATATAAATTTATCATTTTGGAAAGTAGTGGGCATACATAAATGATTTTGATGACTTATTTTATTGATAATTTGTAGCATGACCAGTTGGATAGACAGAGTCCCACATGCACAACAGCAGGTCCCAATGCCTGGTTCTATATATATATACCGATTTCCAATAGTTAAGCAAATCACCTTCACAATTCACAAACAAAGTAAAAACACTCCCACTATTTCTCTTAAGATTCATCAGAATTCAAGAGAGAAAAAAAGAATACGGAGAAAAAAAAATTGTAAAGAAAATGGCTTGCTGGTCTGCTGAAAACGCCACCAATGCTTACCTCAGAACCATGAGAATGGTAAGCATGAAAGAACACCCTTCATTTTTTCAGAAACTTCAGTCTTTCTTGATGAATTTAATTATAGATAATTACATCAACACCCTTGATGTTTGTTTAATTACGAAAAAAAAAACTCAAGGCTGTCTTTCAAAATTACAAATATCTCTTATACTTGTTTCTATTTCATAAATTATATTCTCGCTTTATTGTTAAGTAAATACAAACCTAAATTTTTTTTTTGTAATTTTGAAAGAAAACTTTTCTTTTTTGTAAGGGATAATTATAAAAACACCCCTAAAGTTGGACTAATTACAAAAAAAAACATGTTTTAAATTTAAAAGGAAAAAAAAAATCTAGTTTGATTCTGTATTATATTTAGGGGATAACCGTAACATTTTTTTTATAAAATACAAGATTTTTTCGAAATGTTGTTCCGCTTATAAATGAGAAAATGTAAGACGAATCACATTTTAGGGGTGTTTTTGTAATTTTCAGAAATTTTCAGGTTTTTTTGTAATTAGCCCGAACCTGAGGTGTTTTTCTTGTAATGATCACTTTTCGTAGACCGTAGTTACGTTAAACCCGATGATGTGTTTTTTGTAGTGAACACTTTAAATTATACATTTATACTAGCTGAATGCTTATATTTACTCCAATTTGATTTCTCTTGCAGGGAAAAAATGCTAAAGAGCCAAACGGAGCCGAGTTCATTTCCGCCCTAGCCGCAGGCAATAACGCCCAATTCACGGTGGTTGCGTGCGGCGGCGCTTCAGATTCCACAACCCTAGCACTAGCGGCAGCCGCCCAACAAACCGGCGGACGTATCGTTTGTATTCTCCGCGACGAAGAAAAACAATATTCTTCCAAAATCAATCTAGGCGCAAACGCTAATAACGTCGAATTCGTGATCGGAGATGCTAAGGATCTCTTATTGAACATCTACAAGGACTCAGATTTCGTCGCCATCGACTGTAATCTCGAAAACCACGAAGCAATCATAAGCGCGCTTCAGGAAAAAGCTAAGCATAATCAGAATAATAACAATACCATTGTTTTGGGATACAACGCGTTCTGCAAGGAATCGTGGAGAAATAGCGCTTTGAAAACGCAACTTTTGCCGATTGGGGAAGGTTTGCTGCTGACGAGGACTAGGAAGAGTAAGAGTAATTGGGTTGTGAAGGTGGATAAATGCACTGGTGAAAAACACGTTTTTCGGGTTAGATCTTATGTGGGGAGAGTCATCTGATGAGATTTTAAATAAATTTTGATGATATTTTATTGATTTTGGAGTTAGCTCCACCAAGGAAAAAAAAAATTAAATTAGGTCGATATATCAAATGTAAATAGCTTAATGTAATTTTTTAATCAGTAATACAAAAGTCCCCCAGTTTTGGTTATACAACTTAATTCTCGAAACAATAAAGCTGCTCGTGGTTTAAGTTTTTTTAGAGTCCCACACCGAGAGAATACGAAAGAAAGAAGTTGTATTTGTAGAGCAGGGGTAGTAATACAGGGCACGACCTTACTTGAACAGGATCTGTTCTATAGGCTTGTACCTCTGTATCCTTGAGTTCTAAGGAGATAGGAAACCAAGTCTGGTGGATGAACCGAACCATGTTGCTCGACCAGAGCGTGATTAACAGCTCCTGTGGTTCAGACTGCTGAGCCATGGGCGCAGTAGAGGATCGTTTCCGGTTAGCCTTGGCTGGCTGGGATGGTCTTGCAGCTGTCTGACAGACTATCCAATCTTTTTTTTTTCCTATAGATTTTGACAATGTGCTTGCTGCTGCAAATCTGCAATCCGAAAACAAGGAACAAGGAAAATAGGACATAGACGAAGTAATTAGTAAACCATATACGATTTCAGGAATTCTCAAATCTATTTTCTCCGTCAAGACTCAAATATGTGTTCGGGTTTGATTTTTTCCCAAAAAACATTTTTTTTCTAATTTTTCACATCCAATTTTGAAAAACAAATCAAGCTAATCGAGATCGATCACTAAAAAAATTGTTTGAATTCGGTTCGTTATATTAACGAACCAAATTTGAACACAAATTTTCATTCGATAGAACAAAAAAGTAAAAAAAATTGGCTCGAGTTCGACGATAAAAGGGAAGTTTCAACTAAATATATGGCGATGAGAATTTTGCTGAGCAAAGTTGAAATACTAATAATCCATCAATTAAATGGAGGAAAACCACCTCCCTACAGAACAAATTTTCAATAAATACAAGAGGGTGAAAGTGAAAACCCCAATAACAACCATTCGTGGCATTGCGTTCTACAAGGATACCTATCAACTGGTTAGTAGAAAACTACCTTTACTACAACTACTCCGTTCTGAATGGCTCGGAAAGTTAATTTTAGTTACCGAGTTGTTGTGCGATTGTTTCCATCGACGGTCTATCTTCCGGAGATTCACTAGTACACAACACGGCAACTTTCGTAAAGCATTTCAGCTTCATGCTCGGCAAACTTGCCATGGAGATTCGCGTCGATAAACTCAAGGCTGCATGATTCGGCACATGCTCGCATAGTAGTGGAATATTTTCGTTTCCCAGAGAGGATCTGGAAAACGAGCACCCCAAAAGCGTAAATATCGCTTTTCTGAGTGAAACGGCCGGTGGTCGTGTATTCAGGTGCAAGGTACCCCATACCGGCACTGGCTTTGAGAGCCGAGAAGACGGTGTCGTTCGTGAGAAGCTTGTGCAGGCACGAATCGGATAGCAAGGGCTTCGATTTCTGATCGATGAGAACGTTCTTTGCGGATATGTTTTGGTGAACGAGAGAGGGTTTGTTCACCTTGCATCCGTGCAAATACTCTATGCCTGCTCAACATGAAAGAAAAATTTCGGATTCGAGTGTAAATAAAGACACTATTATGTTGGCATAAGCAAAAAAATGAAATCTCATTTTGCTTAAATATGGAAATCCTTGTGATATTAGATTTATCCTTAAATTTAGGTATAATTGGAAAAGCCCCCCTGAGATTTTGGCTAATTACAAGAAAACCCAAAGGTTTTTGCAAATTATATAAACCCTTTGAGGTTTGATTGTGTCTTAAATTTGAGTGTGTAACTAGAATATTTTGGTAAATGTAAGGAGAGCTTTTGACATGTTTTTTGCATATGAAGGGGGAAATGAATACGGATCAACCCTAAACCTAAAGGGGTTTTGTGAAATTCTCAATAATCTCTGGTTTTTATTTGCAATTAGCCCTAACCTGAAGGTTATGAAAAATACAAACCTGCCATCAAGGTTTGATCTAATAACAAAAAAGGCCAAAGGTTTTTGAAAAAATTTACAAAAACCCCCTTGAGGTTTGTTCATTACATTTGTGAAAATATTAAGTTACTCCCTTATATTTGAGACAGATTGGTTTTGGTTTTTTTTTGTAATTTTAAAACTTCTATGTTTTTTCCTTTTTTTCTGTAATTACCCCAAACGTCATAGTAGATTTCATAAAAGTTAAAACACATTTTCAACAAGGAGGGCCTCCCTTGATCTTCTAACATTATTTCATAGAGTAAATAACTAAATACGTATTCAAATGAGCCGAAATGAGCACAACAAACCTTTGGCAATGCCCTTGATTATAGAAACTCTGGTAGACCATTCAAGAATCTGACAATCACCCTCCTTGAGATCCAAATAACCGAACAAACTCCCCTTCGGAACGAAATCATAAACGAGAAAACACTCACCGCGCCCCCTAGAGCAGCAAAAGCCCCTCAACATAACCAAATTCTCATGCCTCAACGACGTCAGCACATTCAGTCCCTTCAAGAACTCAGCTTCCTCCGACTTGCAGCTACTTTTCGTGATCCTCTTCACCGCAACAACCGATCCGTCTCTTAACATCCCTCTATACGTCACCGAATAATTACTCTTCCCCAATAAATTCTTCTCAGCAAAGTACTGAGTAGCTGTCTCCACCTCCTGCAGATTTAGCCTAAAGTTCCGCATAATCTCCTGCGAAACACCGAAACGCCGACCCTCGGCCAGTGGGTCCCAACCATTCGAGTATTCGAGGCTGACGAGGGGAGAGCCGTTCTTACGGTAATCGTCCTTCACATGGTGGTCCGTGCTGAGACGACTGTCTGATACATCAAATGCACTACCGAGTTTTTGCTTACGCCTTCGATGGAGTAACAAGGACAAAATAACCGCGGTTGATGCGATAATGGTAACTACGATTACGCCTATTGCGACTGAGGCCTGTGAGGTCTTGGATTTTTTCGAGCATGGATTTTGGCTGCAGTTCAGATTCAGGTTGGCTGTTTCTGGAATGTTCTTAGTTGAAAGACTGGTTTCTCCTCCTGCATAAGGCTCTGGCCTATCGGAATTCGGACGGTCCGATTCGCTACAGCTTCTAAGAGAAGAGAAGCCGGAACCACATAATCCCGGGTTGTTTTCGTACCGAAATCCTTCCACCAATCTCTTCAGAGCTTTAAACATCAAACAGTTACATTCAATCTATTAGAAATTTAGAACTGATCAAATAAATTATAGGGATAATTACAAAAAAAAAGTTCGTGCTAATTACAGAGAGACCCAAAATGTTTTGAAAATTGCAAAAACCGCCTCTAGGTTTGATTTTCTATCTTACATTTTCCTCTTCATACGCAAAAGCCATTTCAACAAACCCCCTAACATTCATAAAATATGAATGTTATCCCCTTAAAGTTAAGACATAATCAAATCTGAGGTTTTTTTTTAGATTTTCAGACTCTGGATTTTTTTGTAATTAGCCCAAACCTCAGGGGTGTTTATGCAATTATCCACAAATTATAAGGAAAATTTTAACAAAACAAATATGATCTTGAAGTGATTGATATCTTATTATTACCAAGAGGTACATTGCCGGAGAGAGTGTTGTTTCGAACATCCAGGACTTCTAGCAATGGGGCATCGGCTAATTTTGTCGGGATCGATCCGAAAAGCCTGTTGAAACTCAGGTCTAGCCTCATTAAAACTCCCAAGTCCCCCAAGCTAGCAGGGATTGCGCCATTTAACAGATTGGATTGTAAAGCTAGGACGTTAAGCTTCTTGAGAAGACCTAGCTGTGTTGGTAAACTTCCTGTGAGCTGGTTATAACACAGCTGCAAAACTACAGGGGAAATAAAACTTAGAGTTAAAAAGTAACACTAAATAAAATAGCTATGTTATACAAGATAAGATTTTTAAGGATTTGCCAAGAAAATATTAAAGCTTCACAAAAGAAAAAATAATCTACAGCCAATCTGTATGAGGAGGAAAGGCCAAAATCCCATAGCAGTGCTGAAGGAACAGATTATTTCAGTAAATGTTTTTTTTTCCTTTTTTCTGAAACTGGAAAAAGATAAAATGAACTGTGCTGGAATTGCATAAGGAAAAAGAATGAATTATTTTACTTTAGAAACTTAAACTTAAAATTATACTTCTAGAGAAGTTGTAAGCATCAAAACAAGGATTATTTATTAGTTCAAAGGTTCAATCTTTCAAGACAAAATGCAGAATACTCTAAACCAGAAGAAATACTAATTATAGACACCCCCAAGAATAAAAATAACATAACAAAGAAAACATTTTCAACTCATTATTAAACCCCAAAAAAAAATTCGCAGCAGAAAAAAAAAGTTATAGAAAAAGAAAGCTAGGCCTGTTACTAACCTTGCAGGCTTTGCATGTTTCCAAGCACAGCCGGAATCTCGCCGGAAAGATTATTCACATTCAAGTATAGATCACTAAGCTCAGTCAAGTTTGCAATCTCCACAGGTATTTCTCCGTACAAAGAATTGTAATGCAGATACAAGCCCGTCAAATGCTTCAGCCCACCAACCGCCGGCGAAAGTTTTCCGGCGAGTCCTTTACCCTGCAACGAAATGTTAGCCACCTGCCCTTTCTCATTACAGGCGACCCCTTCAAAAGTACCACCACACGGGTCACCCGAAGCAACCCACGAACCCAAATGCAAGTTTTCCGGGTCAAGACCCACTTTTAGGTCCAATAACGATGTTAGCTCGGAAATGGGGTCTGCAGAGGTGAATGTGGCTAGGAGAAAGAACAGGAACAGGAAAGAAGAAAAACCCATTATCTGTAAAGTGGTAAAAGATTGAATGAAAGCCTTTGAGGGTTGTTTATATTGTTTCTTGTCTATATATGTGGCTTTTTTTTCTGCAGATGATAATGCCTTTAAAGTGTTTGATGTTTTGTCTGTATGGTTTCTTGTTTTTGTAAAACAGGGTTGGAATCTCGGTGCTTTGAGGAGAGAGAGAGAGAGAGAGAGAGAGAGAGAGAGAGAGAGAGAGAGAGAGTAACGTCTCACACACTAGAACACATACTCAGAGCTTCTTGTGTGTGTCTTGTTTTGCTGTATCAAATTTTTGTTTCAAGAAGAAGAGAGTCGAGACAAAGTACTGCGTACAGGAAAAAAGCCCATACTGTTTCAAAAAAGTAAAAGTTGATGCACTGAGAATTGAGATTCGAACAGATAAATAAATTACAGGGGATTTTATGAGAAGATGATGGTGGGAGGATTTTCTGGCCGTTGATTTGTTTGATTTTTGTGAGGGTTTAGGTGAGGTGAGTGGTAGAGTAGAGTTTCTTGGCTTCAAGTGTCAAGTATGAAGTACTAATACATGTACCGGGCACGGGTACGTAAATTAGTCATATTTGAAATTTTAATGACACGAATGAGTTATATATGTATTTATATTATTGAATCATAAAACAAAATTTTGATAAATATTCAAATCTAAAATATAATAACTGACATAGATAAATAGAAAACATGCTAAATATCATCAATATAATAAATTATATCTCTTTCTGAATTTATAAGAATTTTGATGTAGTTGTGTTTATTTCAAATTGGATTGTGTAGGCCAATTTTTTTCAATTGCATATGGAATATCGATTGAGTACCCAATAAAGTTGTATTTGATATGTATCCAGTATAGATATGTCATTCTCACAAAAGTGTCCATATTTCCTAGTTATTTAAGTGAATGAATATTTTAAAACTTCGGGTAAAAAGTATTTTTAAAAGATTGATAAGAAAGGATTAAGAGTTACGTTAATTGATATTTGATATTGTTATATTATATATATATATGTCAAGTATGTAAAGTTTATAAAAACATATACATAAAATAAAATATAATAAAACAGAAATCAAAATGATAATTTGATGCCAATGAGATATGTTGTCAGTTGTACAATTTGCACTATTAATTATTTTGGAGATAGGGACCATTGTGAAAATATTGTAAGGTGAACTTTTAAAATTGGCTTTTCTTGGATTTGTGGTCAACTGACAGTAAGTATATTTTGTTTTATATATTTACTTTCTTATGTGTGTCAGAGTTAGTCAGAGATGAAAAATGAATTTTGGCCTGTGAGATGTCACGGGCTAGCCATTTGGCCACCACACGATGCCACATGGCCGGCGGCCCACCCCCAAATTTATCCACAAGACAACCACCTGGTTTCGCCGCCTTGGCCATCGCACGCGGCCAAAGATATCCGACCAGGATTTGGGTAGGGATGGCCAATTCTTCTTCACCGTCAAGTCCACGACTAGCGACAAGCTCCCGAACTTAAGGGTAGGCTGCTCGAACATCCGAAGGGTCATGTACACGTACCCACAAACCACCGATCAAGCCACATACGATCTATTCACAAAGACAATCCACCAAGAGAGTTATAGCGAAAGACACCCCAATGTCACGGGCGTGACATCCTCCCCACCCAAAGATGGTGTACGCCCGACACCGGTCTACTCCACCCGAAGTGCATCAACGGCGCCCGCGGCGACCCACACGTGTGCCCCTCGCACACCAATCGCACTCGGAGACTGAGAGAGGATTCTCCCGGATGATCGCCACCCAACATGTTCCGCTCCCCGCCTACTCCACCACCCACTGGCAAGAGCGCTTGCGCAACCACGGAATACAAATGCCGGGACGGCTCGATACCACTTGTCACGGGCCAGCCATTTCGGCCACCACACGATGCCGCGCGGCGCCTGGTCCCCACCCGGGCCCTTTATCCACAAGACAACCACGGTTTGGTTTCGCCCCGCCTGGGCTCATCAGAATCGCGGCTCCAAAGATATCCGACCGATTTGGGTAGGGATGGCCAATTTCTTCTTCACCGTCAAGTCCACGACTAGCGACAAGCTCCCGAACTTAACGGGTAGCTCGCCTCAACATCCGAAGCGGTCATGTACACGCACCCACAAACCACCTGATCGAAGCCACATCGACTATTCACAAAGACAATCCACCAAGATAGTTATAGCGAAAGACACCCCAATGTCACGGGGCGTGACAGAGAGCTCATTTATATATATAACAAAAAAACATAAAGTACCTCATTAGACCTGTAATGAATGTTTCAATTATTTAAAAGCAATTTTACCTTTAATTAGAAAATATGTATATTTAAAATTTGAACCATGTGATTTTCGGCATGGCATTTCGTTCCATTCTTTTTACTTTTATTGAAAATAGTATGAATAAATATTATTTTGAAAACAAAAAAAAAAATTGAGATTGGATTTGATTGGTGATTAAAAATGAGTGGGTGAATAATATGGATTTATAATAGGCAAAAACTTGTATAAGACCGTCTTACGGATCCCATTCTGTAAGACGGATTCCCAACCCGCCCGACCCGCCCACATAAAAAAAAAAAGAAAAATTGTATCTAATATACAAGTACTTGCCATACTGGGCCGCCCGCCCAAGTTGCCCGCCCCGCCCGCGACCCGTCCGCTGGGCCCAACTCCAACCCAAGTTGGGCGCGCCCCCACCCAATGGTTGGATCCTCATACTCAAAAAATTAAGAAATTTGCACCAGCTGGGAATTGAACCCGGGTCGTGTTATTCTACCGCTGGACCAATGGTGCTTGTTGTGCATATTTTGTATAACTATGAATATAACCATGGATATAAAGTTTCATTATCATCCCTTCATTTTAGAAATTTAAATTCTCTGAATACCAAGTGAAACTTTATCTGAAAATAGTGATACTTTTGAGTAATAAATATGATACTTTTAAGGTGAACATTGATACTTTAATTTTTAAATATTCAAAAAATAAGAATTTTTGATATACGCATTCTAGTTTCATAGCTAATGTTTTTTACATTGAAAAACGGATACTTATGATGGAAATAATGACACATTTGATATTAAATATGATACTTTTATGATGGACAATGACATTTTAAAATTTTAAATTCTCTGAATAAAAAATAATACTTTATCCGAAAATAGTGATACTTTTGAGTAAGAAATCTGATACTTTTAAGGTGAACATTGATACTTTAATTTTTACATATCCAAAAATAAGATTTTTGATGTATTCATTCTAGTCTCATAGCTAATGTTTTTTACATTGAAAAACTGATACTTATGTTGGAAATAGTGATACATTTGATATTAAATATGATACTTTCATGATGGACAATGAGATTTTAAAATTTTAAATTCTCTGGAAAAAAATTGATACTTTATATTAAAATAGTAATACTTTTGATAAGAAATATTACACTTTTAAGGTGAACATTGACACTTTAATTCTTATATATTCAAAAAATAAGATTTTTTATATTAAAATATGTGACCGTATTAAAAAAACATGATACTTTATCTCAAAAAATAGATACTTTTACTCATAAAAGTGGTACTTTTAACTCTGTCATATTTATTTTTCTTTTGTCACTGTACTGAATTCATAAAAATGATACTTTATCTCAAAAAATTGATACTTTTACTCATAAAAGTGGTACTTTTAACTCTATCATATTTCTTATTACTGTTACAAACTAGGAACAAAAAAAGAGGAAAAATAAAAAATAAATATGATGTAGTTAAAGTAACACTTTTATAAGTATCAATTTATTGAGATAATGTATCAAGATTTTTTAATAGACTTGGGTTCAGTTATTAGCCTTTACATTTATAGACATTTTTCATTTTTTTTAATTAACAGACGTATTTATGAATGGGTTTATATAAATTATTATACTACAATTGCACAATGAGTACTAGTGGTGTAGTGGTAGAACACCACCGACCTTAAGTATATTAAGGTCGCGAGTTCAATTTCGCATTGGAGCAATTTTTTTGTTAAATAAGAGGTCTGATCGGGTGGGTCAAGGGGGGGTGGGGCGTTGGTCAGGGCACGGTCGGGCCGGGAATCCGTCTTACTTTAAGACCTACTCTTTATAAGAAGGCATTTGATGTAATCTTTTGACGGTTAAATTGTGATTAAATATAATTGATGATTGAAAAAATGAAAGTGATTGGTGTATTTTGAAATTTTCACATGCAAGTATTTGGGATAAATAATTTTATTTAGCGAAAATAAAAAAATAAAAAAAAAGAACATAAGCGATCACACCTATCCTTAATAGTTTTGGTTCTCATTAAACCAATCAAACACAAAATTTAAATTATAAACTTAAGTCGACTTTTAAACATGATTCTTGTCGTTGGGGTATGAACACTCAAGTCACAGTAGAGTCAATATATGGTTCTAACTTCTAAATGCATATCAAGTTCAAGTTCATATGCCCTTTAAAATATTTTTTGTAATAACATGCATGCATATAATTATATTTGGAAGTGTAAACGAATCGGGTTGAGCCAAACATAATATTGCTCGAGCTTGTTTGAATTTTAATTGAGCTTCAAAACTTGTGTTTGAATTTGATTAGTAATCGAATCGACCTTGAACGAGCTTTAGTGGAGCTCAAGTCGAAAATAAATTGAGTTCGAGTAATTTTATAATTTTACACATGTTTTGTTATTTTTTTACTAATCGAGTCGGGCTCGAGCTGAGTTTTACGTATTATCAAATGAAAAAATATGTTTAACCTTATTCATTATGTCATTGAATCGAGCACAAGCAAGCTTTTAGATTATAAAAGGTATAAAAGTAAAAAAATCAACCTACATGTCATTAGTGGGATGGACATGAGACTTAGTCCATACTAGGAGTGTAAAAGAATCGAATAGAGTCGAATATCAATATATTCTATTCGTATTCGGTGGAATATTCTTATTCGCATTTTTTTAATATTCGAATATAAAAACTGATTCTTATTCTTATTTGAAAATATATTCGAATATATACGAATCAATTCGAATATTCATTTTATAATTCCTTACCTATCTTTATCTTTTTTCCGTACAATATCTGATTATATTGCAGTAATAATTAGAATCTAAATAATAACTTTGGGTCATGAAATTGTTAAATACATCAATAATATACTAATCACAAAATACACGAACAAACAAAAAGACTATTGTCGTCTGTCGAGTCCATAAAAAATATACCACAAGAATATAATTATATATAAGCTTATTAGTTTGGACTTTTATAAGTGAATATATGATTTATGATGTATTAATAATCTACATAAATAATTATATACTTATATGTATAAAGATTATATAAGTGATTGATATAAAACTATAAATATAACTATATATAATATTATTCAAATATTCTTTCGAATACTCGAATCAAATATAATGATATTAATATTCGTATTCGTATAATATGCGAATCATTAAATATTCTTATTTGAATTTATATTCGAATTTTTCGAATTCGAATATCAATATACGAATTTGTATACCGAATCAAATAAAAAAAAATTGCTTTCTTTTACACCCTAGTTTATACCACTAGAGCAATGCCTCAATAAAATCAAATATCCAAACATTGAATCCTTTAAAACACATTTTCTTCCATTTTCGTCCCTTACCCCACCAGATATTACCATTTGCGTGTATGTTCACGTGTGAGTGATAACTCACTGATAAATCAATGGTTCTATTTTTATTGATCCAACTATTCTGTAGCTCCAGGACCAGTGAATTCAACTTCCCACTGACAAGCGCGTGAGTTTGTATTATTTCTTTTATTTATTTTTGGCTAGTGATTTTTTTTAGTACAAAAGAATGAACCACATCTCTGAGGATTTTACTGTCATTACCCAGCTTCGTGGAGCGGAGAATGTAACGCGGGTTATCTTCAACTAGTCGGGGTCGTTGAGTCAAGATCAAGATCGAGTCACCACACAAGAAGTTCTCTCCACCTCGTAAATTGTTCTGGAGGAATTCCAACAACCACACGCGGGTGTCTTAGCATGACATCACGTCACCCAAGTCCTTTACCAGTTGAGCTATGCCCCGGGGGCAATTTTTTTTGAGTACAAATCTTGGGATGGAAGAGAGTAGGGTGGGAATTGAACTCGAACACATGCTTGAGTTTTACAAACGTCTTTACTACTAGGTTGTTGAAATAGTATAAATGAGGAATAGATTCAACTCATAAATAATAAAATATATGCTCATGTACATTGAGTATTTTGGCCGCCAAAAATATTTTGGGAATAAGTAAAATATTGAAATAGTAATTGGGACCAAATTTGCACTAACTTAAAAATTATAGGACTATATTTTACAAACCCAAAACCTGTGTGACCAAAAAATACAAAGAAAGCAAAACATATAGGACTATAATCACAATTTAAAAGTTGCTCCAAAAAAAAAAACCACAATTTGAAAAGTTATAACAGGACTAATATTGCAACACTCCTAGGAATTAGGATGACTACATTTTCATCTTCCCCACCTTAAAAGATGTGAAAACTTATAAAACAGTTTAAATAAATTGAACCAAACCTTACACTCTATTGATATATAATCTTATATACTATCAGATTCCAAAATATTCAACAAAACAAAAATTTAAATAAATAAAATAAGGTCACTCGTGTGACCCAAAATTATTATTCCGTTTGGTGCAAAACCAATTCAAATGATTTAATTCATCATACCAATCTTTTTATAACTTCATCATACTAATCTTTTGATAAATTTTTAATAATATTAATTGTTTATCAGTATAATCTTTGTTTCATTTTTTAAATAGATTAGAAAAGTTAATCACAACGCTAACTAATAATTTACTTTTTTTTTTTTTTGATAACTCAGCTTTCAGACTTACGTCTGACTATGCCTGAGGACAACAATTCCGGCTCCTCATTGCTGCCGCCAAGGTAAACCGCGGGATGTGAACGCATGGCGGTGTTACGGAGTTAGTTGACGACAACTGTTGGAAATTGGTTTTAATTAAATTGGGTTTGACCCGATTTTGACCAATTATTTAAGTGGGGTCATTTATTCAAAGTATGAAATAAATGAGATAAATGTCATCTACGCGGGTAGATGAGTTTAGCATTTTGAATTTCTCAAAACCAATATCGGATGAATGAGAAATAAATGCATAAAGTTGGCCACTTTAAATGCTTTTATATATGGAATATAAAAGAGTGGGAATATGGAAAGCCATATCCCACAGGAAACATATTAAATGTTTGACTAGTTAATAAAGAGCTTCACCACTAATAAGGAGAATCAAGTGGAACTCCTTATGGTACACCCTAGTGGACAAGTCGATTTTGACTAGCACTTTGGCTACCGAGGATTTCCGAGGCAGGGCGAGTGCGAACCCGTCGAGCCGAGCCGAGCCGGGCCGGGCCGCGACGCCGCACATAGTTGCATTGGCGCTGAGGCGCACTTTGCACTTCGCATCTCAAGAGGCACCGGGAGCTCTATATAAACCAAATTTTTAATTCATTTCATCACATCAAAAATCGAATTTCACTTCATATTTATGCATTGTAAAAGAGAGTTTAAGAGCATCAAAGTGTTCGTTGTACTTGCGATTTGTAGTGCAACTATCGCAAGTAGTTCGTCGTTGTATCTTGGGAGACGATTCTTTCGTATTAAAAGCACCGTGAGCGGGCAATATCGTCTTAAAGAGAAAGAGTCCAACTCTTGCCTCGACGTCTTGATTTTACCGTTACTCCGCTCAACTATTTTTTTCGCCATTCGGTATACACCAACCGAGATTTTCTAACACAACCAAATCCTCCCGGATAAATAGAACAATTATGTTCGACCCTCCAATCTACTAATAACGATTTCTCCCAAAATCGAACCCACACGGATGCTATTCAAGATGAGTCACCGAATCGAACCCATACCGACAATAATTTCTTCGATCAAAAGGAAAATGGTGTACACTGGGTTATCTCATATCTGTCTTCACGGTTTCTTAAGTCTCTTTTTAATTGTTTAGTCAGTTAAATTTGACTATATTATATATTGAGCCTGGAGTGATGACCTCTCCCAATTGGTTTGAAATTGGAGCGAGAAATTCCTTTGAACCACATATATAGTGTTTATTTGATTTTCTTTTCGGATGAATATGCTTTAAATCTTTTACTATGTATGGTAAATATTAAAAATAATTTGTGTAAATATTATTTAATATTTAAAGTCATAAAACAAAACATTGTTTAAAATTTTGCAAAAGTAGTTGATCGTGTAACAATACATTAAAAAATAATACATATATATAAAAGAACTAATTAGAGTAATAAAATAGGAGACAAGAAATACTAAAGTAGCCTTTTAATTATATGGCAAAAATTAATGAACAATATAGTATGTGTTGTAAATGATCTCTATTTTATATCTGATATTTTTTTATATGTATACTTATACATCCGATATGATATTAATATAAAGTAAAAGTTAAGAAAAGTAAGGAATTAAAATAAGCAAGATTATGTTTTGCAATGAAAGTCATATTTCATCTCGTTTTATTTGCACATATTTATACACAAAATTCAACTATTACACTTGTGATCTCCCTTTGTAATCTTGTGAATACTCTAATGCTAAAGTCCACCTCATATGGCTCATGAGCTAATATTCTAATGCTAAAGTCCACCTCATATGGCTCATGAGCTAATATTATAATGCTAAAGTTCACCTCACGTGGAGCCTTCTTGTTATAACAGTATGCTATATCGTCTCAAAGTTTTGAAACCATATTTGTGAAGGAAATATTGTATAGTTGGTTATTTAGCCCCTTAAAATTTCTTTTATTCAGTTGAGGGTGATTATTTTGCATTTCTTTTGCATTTCTTGCCTGATTGTACGAGTGGCGACACGTGGCGCTGATTGGATGCGTCTCGTCACGACAGGCACCGCGTGATCGACGCGTCATCAAAGTGTGAATAGGTGCATGCTAATAGGTGTGCTCCTTCGCAGATAGATCGGACCATCGACGCGAATCGTTAACCACGGGCGCGTCGCCGGTCAAGATCGATCCGGACGGGGATGCACCCGGTCTCGAAGAGGCACAGGAGCTCTATATAAACCGGCCCCGAATTCATTTCATCATATCAAAAATCGAATTTCACTTCATATTTCTCGCATTGTAATAGAGTTTAAGGGCATCAAAGTGTTCGTTGTACTTGCGATTTGTAGTGCAACTATCGCAAAAGTAGTTCGTCGTTGTATCTTGGGAGACGATTCTTCGTATTCCGTAAGCACCGTGAGTGGGGCAATATCGTCTTAAAGAGAAAGAGTCCAACTCTTGCCTCGGCGTCTTGATTTTACCGTTACTCGCTTCAACTATTTTCCCGCCATCGGTATACACCAACCGAGATTTTCTAATGAGTTTAAGGCGATATTTTCGTGTATATCAAATGGCTTCGGCGTCTTCAAAGATTCAAAGACCAAAGACCAAAGACTAAAGACCGGAGAGAAACCCGAGAAGTTTGGGGGTTCAGACTTGAGAAGATGGCAAAGAAAATGTTGTTCTATCTTACGACTCGAACCTTGCTCGTTTTACGGAGGATGCCCCAAATGTGGGGAAGAGGAGACGATAAAGAGAAGAGGATGGCGTTCGATGCTTGGAGTCAAAGCGACTTCCGTCTTTTAACTACATTCTCAACGGATCGACAACACATTGTACAATGTGTATTGTTGATAAAGAAAGCTAAAGAGTCGTGGAGCTCTTTAGAAAAGAAGTATAAAACGGAAGATCTTGGCACAAAGAAATTTGTTGTCGGCAAATTCCTTGAGTTCAAGATGGTTGACACCAAAACGGTGATCGGCCAGGTTCAAGAGATCGATTGATTCGCATGATATAATTGCGTAAGGTATGGTGGTGAGTGAATCCTTTCAAGTAGCCGCTATAATCGGAAGCTACCGCCCTGTGGAAGGATTTTAAAAATTACCCAAGCATAAGCGGAAGGAGGTGGGGCTTGAAGACTTAATTGTCGATTGAAGAAGACAATCGCAAGTCCGAGATTGCCTGGCAAGGTTCCTATGGAGGCAAAGACAAACTTGATGGAGCCCAATGCTAGCAAGAAGAGAAAGCACGGGGAATAATCAAAAGCAGGAAGGCTAAAAAGTTCAAAGGAACCGCTTCAATCGTGGAAAGTTCGAATCACAAGGCTAAAGATTGTCGTCTTCCTAAAAAGGCCAATCGGAACAGTGTGCATGTGACCGAGGACAAATCAAGACCAATTGCTATGTCCGAGCTTGATCTCTCATTTTGTTGTGTATGAAGGCAACAAGTGTTATATGGTGGAGAACCCGAGAGAATGGTGGGTGGACACAGTCTACACGCCACATATGCTCGACAAAGACATGTTCTCAACGTATACTCCTATCAACGGAAGGAAGCTATACATGGGGAATCATGCAACGTCACAAATTGTCGGCCTCGACAAGGTGGTGTCGAAGTTGACCTCTGGGCAAGGAGTGACCGTTGATGTCTTTCATGTTCCGCATATCGGAAGAACTTAGTGTCGGGATCGTTGTTGGTTAAGCGCGGGGTTTAGATTAGTATTTGAGGCTCAAAAGTTTGTACTTATGAAAAATGGACGAGTTCATAGGGAAGGAGTACTTAGATAATGGACTGCTCAAGATGAATGTAATGAATGTACTCCGAAACTTTGAAAGCAATAAAATTAATGCTTCTTCTTATTTGCTTCGAGTGTTCAAATTTATGGCATGTTAGATTAGGACATGTGAATTTTAACACTTTGAAAAGGTTAGTAAACTTGGAATTACTACCTAACTTTAAAATAGATTCACATCACAAGTGTGAAATACGTGTTGAGGCAAAATGGCCAAAACACCATTCCACTCGGTGGAAAGAGAAACAGAACCTCTAGAGTTAATTCACAAGTGATATATGTGATTTAAAGTTTGTGCAAACTAGAGAGGTGGGAAAAAGTATTTTATTACTTTTATCGATGATTGCACAAAAATCTTGTTATGTATATCTTTTAAGAAGTAAAGATGAGGCCTTAGAAGCTTTTAAAAGCTATAAGAATGAGGTTGAAAATCAACTAAGCAAACAAATTAAGATAATTGAAGTGATAGAGGTGGAGAATATGGAGCTCCTTTTGATGAATTTTGCTCGGATTCTCGGTATTATTCATCGACAACGACTCCTTATTCACCACAATCAAACGGTGTTCTTTGAACGCAAAACCGAACTCTAAAAGAAATGATGAATGCTTTGTTGATAAATTCCGGTTTTACCTCGAATTTGTGGGGGAAGCAATTCTCTCGGCTAACCACATTCTTAACAAAATACCACACAAAAAATAAAGATAAAACTCCGCATGAGTTATGGAAAGGTCGAAAACCTTCATATAAATACGAAAGTGTGGGGGTGTTTGGCTAAAGTAGAAATACCTAAGCCAAAACAAGTCAAGATAGGGCCTAAAACAATCGATTGCATTTTCATTGGATATGCAAATAACAATGAGTGCATATCGATTTTTAGTGCACAAATCAAGCAATTCCGGATGTACAAGAAGGTACAATTATTGTTTTTCGAAGACGTGTTTCCTTGTCAAGAAAGGAAAGAAGCTAATTCTAGCAAAAGAACACGTGATATCTTGCCGATGGTGATCATCAAAGTGATGAAGAACCAAAGACGATAAAAGGGCCAAAACAACTAAGTCTTTTGGTCAGCATTTTATAACTTATGTGTTAGAAAATGAACCAAGGACAATTGGTGAAGCATTGTCGATCCAAAAAGCTCCATTCGGAAAGAAGCTATTAATAGTGAGATAGATTCCATTATGCAAAATCATACTTGGGAGTTGGTAGATCTCCCACGGGGAAATAAGCCTTTAGATGCAAGTGGATCCTTAAAAGGAAATATAAAGTCGATGGAACTATTGATAAGACAAGGCCAGGTTAGTAGCTAAGGATTTAAACAAAGAGAAGGCCTTGATTTCTTTGACACGTATTCACCGCGGATAAAGCTAATCACATCTATTAGAGTTCTCATTGCTATTGCGGCAGCATTGCATAACCTCGAGATACACCAAATGGATGTGAAAACGGCTTTTCTAAATGGTGAATTAGAAGAGAAATCTACATGGAACAACCCGGTAGAAGGGTTTGTTGCTCCCGGGACGAGAGAAGAAGGTGTGCAAACTCGTTAAGTCATTGTATGGCCTTAAGCAAGCTCCGAAACAATGGCATTTAAAAAATTTGACAGTAACTATCTTTGTCAAATGGTTTCAAAATTAACGAGTGTGATAAATGTGTTTACATTAAGGACACACCTAATGCTTATGTAATTGTCTGTCTTTATGTTGACGACATGTTAATTATGGGTAGTAATCATGAAATAATCATGAATACTAAGAAAATGTTAATAAAACATTTTGATATGAAAGATATGGGTATAGCAGATGTTATTCTCGGGAATTAAGATCTCTAAAACATCTCGATGGACTTGTTTTATCACGTCTCATTATATTGAGACAATCTTGAAAGTTTAATGCTTATGATAGTCCTCCGGCCTAAAACACATGTTGATTTAAGCTTACACTTAGCTAAAAATCAAGGTGAGCTGTATCTCAACTAGAATATTCTCGGATCATTCGCGCCTAATGTATGTAACAAATCGCACACATCCGGATATTGCCTACGCAGATTAACAAACCGAGTAGATTTACAAGTAATCCAGAAATGACCATTGGAAGGCATTGATAAGGGTTCTTAGGTATCTAAGACTCACCATGAATTATGGATTACATTACTCGAGATATCCAATCGTATTAGAAGGATACAAATGATGCTAATTAGATATCCGACTCAAAAAAGACTCCAAGCCCACTAGTGGTTATGTTTTTACCATTGGTGGTGGAGCGGTGTCATGGAAATCCTCTAAACAAACTTGTATAGCTCGATCCACGATGGAATCGAGTTTATAGCATGGATAAAGCTGGTGAAGAAGCGAATGGCTTCGCAACTTTTTAGAGGATATTCCTTGATGGCCTAAGCGGTGGCCGCAATCATGATACATTGTGATAGTCACCTACGATAGGAAGGGCTCAAAATAGTATGTACAACAAAGAAGTCTCGACATATACGTCGAAGACATAACACCGCAGAAAGCGATTGATCTCAAATGGGGTTATTACAATTGATTACGTGAAATCGAAAAGAAAACCTAGGATCCGTTAACTAAAGGTTTGAATAGAGATCAAGTATCGCTTATCGAAAGGAATGGGCTTAAAATCCACAAAATAAGAGTGTTCATAACGGTAACCCAACCTTGTGAATTGGAGATCCCAAGACCTTGGTTCAATGGGACAACTAAGTTATGAATATTCGGATAAACACTTGGATCATATTACCTCATTCCTATCCAGTGAAGAAAAACTCTTGAATGTGGTGAGGTTAAGTTATAAACTTTTAATGATTCCTATACTTTAAAAAAACGGAGTATGGCGGGATACTCTTAATAGGAGATCACCTATATAAGTGTGAAGACGGGCCGCTTCAACAAAACACTTATGAATCAAGATGGTGTCCAGGGCCAAAATGGACACAACCGTGAGAACCAAATGGTGTTAGGAAAGATATTGTGTGGATCTTTGAGCAGGTTCAAGACATCGCGTCATGCGGCCTCTTAGTAAACTGATAGTATTCCACTAAGGAAGGTTCAAAGCCACAAGCTACCTCTCCCGATGCAATAGCTTTCCGTTTGAACTCTCTTAGTGTCTGATTCTCATATATGCATTTATTTTCATTCATGTGGGGGATTGTTGGAAATTGGTTTTAATTAAATTGGGTTTGACCCGATTTTGACCAATTATTTAAGTGGGGTCATTTATTCAAAGTATGAAATAAATGAGATAAACGTCATCTACGCCGCGGGTAGATGAGTTTAGCATTTTGAATTTCTCAAAACCAATATCGGGTGAATGAGAAATAAATGCATAAAGTTGGCCACTTTAAATGCTTTTATATATGGAATATAAAAGGGTGGGAATATGGAAAGCCATATCCCACATAGGAAACATATTAAATGTTTGACTAGTTAATAAAGAGCTTCACCACTAATAAGGAGTAATCAAGTGGAACTCCTTATGGTACACCCTAGTGTTCGCCTTATTTTTTAGCTTCACCGCAAGTGTACAGTGTAGTTTATAGAATAGGGTAAGCAAGGCCGTATCCACAGAGACTAATAAATTTATGCGCTAAGTATTGAGATCGTAATAGACTTATTTTTATTTAGACGATCGAAATTGGATGATTTTTGTGGAGGTAAAGACAAGAATAACCACAAAAACACAAGATGAAAATAATAATGGAATTATCGAGGGAATGAAATGGATTCCCGGGTTATGGTTTCGATTAATATTCCTCTTGTTGTCCGATTTAATCAAAGCCAAAGTTATTATCAATATACCTATAAGACGATCACAATGATATTTTATCCTCCCTCTCGAGATGCATATAAAACGTAGATTGAAATATCTTTGCTAAAGATCTCTACTCAACATAAGATACACAACTCCCAAATGCAAAAGATCAAATATCCTCACAAACATCTACAAACCTCTCGATTCATGCAAATATTCATGTCAAGTACTCAAGATCTAATATTGAAACTCATCTCTCGAATTATGAATCAATATATCAAACAAGTTAAATCATTGACCAAGTGATAAAACAAGAATAAGAACAAAGTACTCAAATAGGCTTCAAGACAATAACTTCAACTAAGATTAAAACATTCAACAAGAGTTCATTAATCTACTTTCAAAACCCGGAAATCACAAGATGTTTAGCTACCCATTACAAACAAACAACTCATAGACAAGTTGTTCATATTCATAAGAAGCTAAAATGAAAGATTAAAGCACAAAGAATGAGAAAACTTAGGAAATGGATAATCTCTCGATTAATCTTCAATCCTCAAGCTCCGATTCAACCCGATTCTTCCCTTGATTCTTCCTTGATGAAATTGATGTGTTTCTTGTGTTCTTGGGTGTATTCCCAGCCTTTTCTCCCCTGGTGTGCGCCCCAAGAAGTGGTATTTATACCCTTTTGGAAGTTTCAGTCAATTTCTGTCATTTTTGGAGTTTTCTGCAAGCACGCACGGTCGTGCGCCCACGCACTGGCTACCGTGCGCCATTTCGTAGAAAACACCCAGTCTCTGTAGCACGCACGGGTCGTGCGCCCACGCACGGTCACCTGCGTGCGCCATCCCATAGAAAACATCCGATCTCAGTAGGGCGCACGGGTCGTGCGTCCACGCACGGGTTACACGTGCGCCACCCAAACGTCCGAATTTGCTTGCAGGGTCTTCAGAAGAGTTGTAGCCCTCTCTCTTAGCTTTCCATAGCCACTTGAATCACCTCAATATCAATTTTGTAGAGAGAGTTATGGCCAAAATACTAAACCCTGCCAGTGCTGGAAATTCCATACGCGTTTGGATGTTCTTTGAGATAAATCTCCTTGTTGTTTGATCATTCATGCTTCTTTTGACACACGACTCATCACTATGACTCTAGACTCCACATAGTTGGCTTCCAATTAGGTGTAATCGCTCGATTCTTGATGATTCTAGGTAGCAATGCTCGTATTTGTCACAAAATCACTCCAAATATCGTTAAATTCCTACAAAACAAGCAAGCGTAATATCTTTTTCCACAAAGAGCGAATATATACCATTTCATACACGTTATTGCATGTTTAATCACCATTTTAGTCATATTTATACCTCAAAATACATGCAAAACTCACACCTATCAAAATGGTGTTAGGAAAGATATTGTGTGGATGCTGAACAGTTCAAGACATCGCGTCACTGTGCAGCCTAGTAAATCCGATAGTATTCCACTAAGGAAGGTTCAAAGCCACAAGCTACCTCTCCTGATGCAATAGCTTTCCGTTTGAACTCTCTTAGTGTCTGCATTCTCATATGCATTTATTTTCATTCATGTGGGGGATTGTTGGAAATTGGTTTTAATTAAATTGGGTTCGACCCGATTTTGACCAATTATTTAAGTGGGGTCATTTATTCAAAGTATGAAATAAATGAGATAAACGTCATCTACGCCGCGGGTAGATGAGTTTAGCATTTTGAATTTCTCAAAACCAATATCGGGCGAATGAGAAATAAATGCATAAAGTTGGCCACTTTAAATGCTTTTATATATGGAATATAAAAGGGTGGAAATATGGAAAGCCATATCCCACATAGGAAACATATTAAATGTTTGACTAGTTAATAAAGAGCTTCACCACTAATAAGGAGTAATCAAGTGGAACTCCTTATGGTACACCCTAGTGGACAAGTCAATTTTGACTAGCAGTTTTGGCTAGCTCAAAAGCAAGCACCGAGGACGGTCGTGAGCACCGTCGGCCCGGCCGGAGCCGGGCCCGCCCGCGCACGCCGCACATATTGCATTGGGCGCTTTCGAGGCACACTTTGCACTTCGCATCGTCGCGAGGAGCCTTAAAGTTTTGGAAAATCGAACCAGGGTTCAGTCCAGTGGCTCGGTGACGTGGCAGGGCAACTCGGGTGGCAGTGACTTGGCAGGATCACCCTCACGTGGAGCCTTCTTGTTATAATAGTATGCTATATCGTCTCAAAGTTTTGAAACCATATTTGTGAAGGAAATATTGTATAGTTGGTTATTTAGCCCCTAAAAATTTCTTTTATTTAGTTGAGGGTGATTATTTTGCATTTCTTTTGCATTTCTTGCCTGATTGTACGAGTGGCGACACGTGGCGCTGATTGGATGCGTCTGACGTTCACGACAGGCACCGTGATCGACGCGTCTGGTCCGGTGTGAATAGGTGCATGCTAATAGGTGTGCTCCTTCGGCAGATAGATCGGGACCATCGACGCAAATGTTAACCGCAGGCGCGATCCGACGGCTCAAGATCGAGGCACAGGGGATGCACCGGCCTCGAAGAGGCACAGTGAGCTCTATATAAACCAAACCCCAGAATTCATTTCATCACATCAAAAATCGAATTTCACTTCATATTTATGCATTGTAAAAGAGAGTTTAAGAGCATCAAAGTGTTCGTTGTACTTGCGATTTGTAGTGCAACTATCGCAAGTAGTTCGTCGTTGTATCTTGGGAGACGATTCTTTGTATTCCGTAAGCACCGTGAGCGGGCAATATCGTCTTAAAGAGAAAGAGTCCAACTCTTGCCTCGACGTCTTGATTTTACCGTTACTCTGCTCAACTATTTTTCCTGCCATTCGGTATACACCAACTGAGATTTTCTAACACAACCAAATCCTCCCAGATAAATAGAACAATTATGTTCGACCCTCCAATCTACTAATAACGATTTCTCCCAAAATCGAACCCACACGGATGCTATTCAGTATGAGTCACCGAATCGAACCCATACTGACAATAATTTACTGATCAAAAGGAAAATGGTGTACACTTGGGTTATCTCATATCTGTCTTCACGGTTTCTTAAGTCTCTTTTTAATTGTTTAGTCAGATTCAGAAATTTGACTATATTATATATTGAGCCTGGAGCTGACAGCCTCTCCCAATTGGTTTGAAATTGGAGCCAGTAAATTCCTTTGAACCACATATATAGTGTTTATTTGATTTTCTTTTCAGATGAATATGCTTTAAATCTTTTACTATGTATGGTAAATATTAAAAATAATTTGTGTAAATATTATTTAATATTTAAAGTCATAAAACAAAACATTGTTTAAAATTTTGCAAAAGTAGTTGATCGTGTAACAATACATTAAAAAAATAATACATATATATAAAAGAACTAATTAGAGTAATAAAATAGGAGACAAGAAATACTAAAGTAGCCTTTTAATTATATGGCAAAAATTAATGAACAATATAGTATGTGTTGTAAATGATCTCTATTTTATATCTGATATTTTTTTATATGTATACTTATACATCCGATATGATATTAATATAAAGTAAAAGTTAAGAAAAGTAAGGAATTAAAATAAGCAAGATTATGTTTTGCAATGAAAGTCATATTTCATCTCGTTTTATTTGCACATATTTATACACAAAATTCAACTATTACACTTGTGATCTCCCTTTGTAATCTTGTGAATACTCTAACGCTAAAAAGTCACCTCATATATGGCTCATGAGCTAATATTCTAACTTTAAAGTCCACCTCATATGGCTATGAGCCTAATATTATAATCTTAAAGTTCACCTCACGTGGAGCCTTCTTGTTATAACAGTATGCTATATCGTCTCAAAGTTTTGAAACCATATTTGTGAAGGAAATATTGTATAGTTGGTTATTTAGCCCCTAAAAATTTCTTTTATTCAGTTGAGGGTGATTATTTTGCATTTCTTTTGCATTTCTTGCCTCGTCACTCAAAGAATGTATACAGCTTCAGCATAATATTCAAGTTTACTTATATCAATATGTAACAAATTGTCAATAAAAAGGCCAATAATTTTACCGTGCCCCTATGAAAAGTAATTGATGTTATTCTTCTTCCTTGAAAGTAAAATTTGTTCCACACGAATCATGATTCTACAACAGCATAATTAGGCCTGAGAGGTTGCTTAATAATTGAGATATCATATTGCCTTTTCGTTTTATCCTTTTCACCATATATGAATCATGAGATATACTCATTTCAGCTAACAACCCACCAATAAATAATTATGGCATTTGCCCTGAATAATTAATATAAGTCCAAAATATCTATATTTAAGAACATATCATATATATCATAGTAAATCACATCAATAAATAGTCTTAATTCTGGAAAATAGATTTTGTACTTCACAAAATTCGGTTTATGAAAATACCTATCAATCGTCTGGTATTGTAGATGCTACTACAGCTGGTGTCCATATATTTGTTGTAGATCCATCATACACATGTGTCCTAGGCCATTTTTTATAAAATAAAATATTTGTCATTCATCCATATACCAAGTGTGTATCATACATATGCCTTGGCATGAGATAATATCCATCGTCCAAATATCTAATAAAAAATATATCAAGTGTATTGAAGAATACACTCTGACACCACTATTTCATGCTACTTACTAAAAAACTATGTAGATAGAAAAAGGCTGTTATTAAATTTTTATAAGCTATATTATTAATCAAAACATCTATTTTTATTTTTTTAATTATAGAGTCAAGGATTAATTCAGACATGGAGTGAACGAAATTTCCAAAAAAACATAGAGCTCTACAATGTTGGACTTGGAAAACATAAACTAATTTCAATAGGGTGTCTTATCTCAATCTCCCCAATTACATATAACAACCGGCCAACATGCATTCCGACATAATCCCCAATATTTAACACAACCTCACACACACAGGTAAAAAATGAAAAAGTAAAAAAATGGGGGTTGATTCATTTAATACAAGTTCTTTTTTTTTTTTTAATTGTTTTGAAAAATATTTTTGTAGATTTTAAGACAAAGTAACAATCCGTCTGTTTGCTCCCCAACTTTATTGATATTCTCTTCGGAAAACAAAAAAAAAAATTACCATATGCGAATTTAACTTTTTCACCACAACCAAAGAAAGGAAGCACCTTTAATGGGAATAAATGAATTTACCCTGTTGCCTGCTTTTTAGGCACATGCATAGATCACTGTGTGTCTGTGTGTGATTCTATTCGAGGATAATGTTGTTGAGCACTTGTGCCACTGCTCTGACCAAAATGTTTTTTTGGCCTAATAATTGTTGGTCTATAATGTAAAATATTTTCAACCTATATGTATGTAGGTTGTGCATAACTAAATTATACGTAATGATATAAGAATTTTATTTTGAAACATATTTAATCTTAAGTCAGATGAATGACATAATTTTTTGTAAAACAATGTGTTCCAAAGTACTAAATCGCTGCGTAAAAATGTCTATGTACTCAAACTCAATTTATATATCTTATCGCCACTATTCTTTTATTTGTTGAGGGATGGGACTACTTACAACATGCACTGATTAAAACCAAAAAAAAAAAAAAAACTCAGTAACAACAACAAAAATGCAAATTATTATGGATAAGGAATCAAATTGGCTTCTTAAGTCTTAACCAATTGACCAAGCCTCTGGGATCTTATCGCCAATTTTAATATCTTGATTTTATATTTACACTGATACATGTAAACTGGATTACAAAGAAACATAACCTATCTATTACATATAATAGAAAATTGCAGAAATGCTGAGGCGAGTAAACACTTTATCCGCAAGATAAACACGTCCCGTATAGTCTTTTTAACAGATGTGTTATCCCCAAAGATACTGTTTTTCGTCCTTGAAATAGCAAAGACGCAAATTTCAAGACACCTTCGAACCTGGAATATGAAAAACGGAGTACACTTTATGTAAGTACAAAAATGTAAAAATGTGTATGAAGGTGTAACTTGAACAACAACAATGCTCCTATATATAGAACTTTCATCCAGGCGTTGGGGTCTCTTTACTGCAGGGCAGTAACTTCAAGATAATAGGTTGTAACCTCCAGGGTAGTGGGCACTCCTTCAATGGCCACTACGATGTAACTTCCAAAGTAGTGGGCAGAGTGGTGCTGTTTCATTATAAAAGTTGTTTCAGCTTTTAAGTTGTAACTTTATTTGTTTTTATTATTTAAAAAATAAAAAACAAATGTTTTCTGTGCAAAACTAAACTAGGCCCAGTCGGGACACGGGCTCGACCCACGGCCTACGGCCCCGGCGCTGGGTTGGGCGCGCGCGCATGTGGCCTTGCCCATCACACCTCACATGTGTACAGTTATTTCATCTTGCACACTCTTACAAACTCACTTACTTATATATTGAATAAAATTAACATTTTATTCCCATGTAGGGTGATGTCTTTTCACCTTCCCACCATCCATTATCCCATTTCCAAGTGACTAACTTGTGGATTTTATTTCTCATTCACCACTAAATGGTTTTTAGAAGTTAAATATACCACACTCATCTACTCGAAACGTAGAATTTTATTTTAATATTTAATTTCTCCGAAATTAAATAATTAGTCACTAAAAGATTGGTCGAAGTTAGGTATTAAACCATTACTTCTCAAACCAATTTCCAACAGCTGTCAAAGTATTCGGGTCGGACTGGCCCACCGGGCCAGGGGGAATTCGGGTCGGGTCGGAATTTCTTCGGGCCGCTATTTTGGAGAGCCCATCCCAGTCCGTGTATTAAAAATACACTAAAATTGCTTCTGGACAATCGGGCCGATTGGCCCAGTCTGGTGTTTCGGGCCTAACGGGCCGGGCCAAATAGGCCCAGGTCTTTTCGGGCCTACAAATCGTAGCCCAGTCTAGCCCTATTGCTGGGCCGAACCATTTTTTACAGCTCTAATTGTGGGCATCTTTGTTCATAACTGATATGACCAGTACAATCAAAATATCAAATGTGTCATGTTTGTTGACGACTCTTCCACCATAGACCGAGCAGGGAGCGGGATTGTGATAATCAATCCAAAACATAAGTGCTAATGCTCGACCGTACAGTTTCAGTTCCCTGCGACCAACAATGAGGCGGAGTATGAAGCGTTAATAGCGGGTCTGGAAATGGCAGCATCAATGGGTCTGAAAATGACTACTCTTTCACAGTGACTCCCAGTTGGTAGTCAATCAAATACATGGTGAATATGAAGCAAATGAGCTGAAGATAGCACGATATTTGGAGCTTGCAAAGGGCAGACTCTCTCAACATGTCACAAGATCCACGTCTTTTTATTTGGTCCCTGACCAGACCTGAAGTCCGGGTCCAGGTAAACTGCGAACTCTTGATTGTCAATCAAACTATTTGACGGAATTGTAGAGCTCATGTTATCCTGTCACATGGAGGTATCCTAGGTGGATCAAATACTATATAAACCCCACAAATTCACCCTCACATGGTTATTCATTTATACGACTTGACTTTGCATGCAAGTTTCTAGCGACCTCTCGACTTGAACTGACTTAAGCATTGAACGGTCTTCGTTGGGATCATCCCGGATAGTCTAACTGTGTTTCAAAGTACCTAGGCTTAAGAATACTGATTCTCGTCCAAATCAATAACATAGTCCCAATACAATAATTCTACTTTTCAATATAGATGAATTTGGCCTTTCACATAACTTCAATACAAGGCCATGGCTATTATTAATAAAAGGTATATGGCTGAAGCTAAGTGGTTCTGATTGCAGTGATCAAAATTCACACTGTAGCATTTATCAAACTTTAGTCTCTAGAGGGTTTTCTATAAATGGTTTTGATAAAATTGAGAACTTTTGTGGTGCGCCTGAAAAGTAACAAGGCATCTATCTGTTTAGACTCCCAACTTTTTCTGATCCATAAATTCGCCCTTTTCATTTTTTTCCCCTTTTTAAATCTTTGATAGCTGTGGTCCATGGCTCACAAGATTCTGCCTACAACCAGGTGTGTGTGTGTGGGTCGGGGGTGGGGGACATCTAAATCAAGATAAATTAGACTTTTTAAAAGCCAACTTTTTTATGTTGTTCTCGTGAAATTTACAATCAGATTGTATTTGGAAGTAAGAATTTGGATTGAAGGGGATGAATTGAGGACAAAAAAAATTTAAGATGTCTTCATCAAAGATTTTTATGTATTTGTCCCCTCAAAAAAAAAAAAAGATTTTTATGTATTTGAAATATATTACTGCGGATGAGATATTGCCCTGGTGGTAATTGAAAGCAAGTTTGTGTCTTAGGGTCCATCCCCATTCCCCACCATGCTAACAATTCACATATACATTCTAAAAAAAAAAGGGTACAATTGTCCTACATTCCACGAAAAATATATTTTTACGCTACATTAAAACAATATAGAAAACAATACAGGAAAAAATAGCCTATAAAGCATAATAAATGTCTATTTTCCTGAAAAGTTGAGTATTTTTGGGTATTTATAAAAAATATACTTACTCAAAAAATAGTTTAGAATAGAAGAAGCTTAAGAGCTTGACATTTATTACATTATGGGATTACCCAAACAAGCTTAACATATTTGTTATTATAGATATGGAATTTTTGTTTTCAAATCCCTCAATTCAAATAAGCTGGCCTCTTTTACTCATGTACCCATTGCAACAAATTTTCTTGGTTATGTTATAATATAGGTGCAAAATTTGAGTATGGCCAGTGCGGTTCACGACTCGTTTTCAGAATCAGAAAGTTATAAATGCGAGCCATTGAATTTATATGGCAGAGATTTTGCAGAGAATAAAATGTGACTAGTCCTTTTTTGTGTTCTATAAGGCCCCATTTCTTAGCTGCCTCATAAAATCTCATTCAAGGCACTTTTTAAATGATCCAAGAATATATGAGCAGAATTATCTATCTGGCCCCCTTTTGAGCATGTATCTTATTTTCTAGATACATAATTATATGTAATCCACAGCCAAGTATTTATTAAATTGACGATTATCATTTGAAAAATAAAAATATCAATTTGAAATAATTTATTGGAATTGTTATTTATATGGGCTTGGGTCAAAATAGTTTGAGGAAGTATAGGAGAAATGAAATTAAAATAAAAAAGTCTCCAAGTCTTTTTTTTTTTACATAAACTAGCTTTTTGCCCATTTTTTCTGTCTTTAAAGCAAGGAGAAAAGGCTCTAACTTCTGATTTCTAAAAAGAAAAGCTAGTCCCCAAATAAACCTCAAATTCAATTTTCTAGCCCATCTTTATTGGGCTGTTTACAGGCAATTCTGGAAACTTAAATTTATTAGACTACTGGACCGTAGGCCAATAGGCCCAACCTATTATATCTCATCTAATTGCTCATTTATCCTTTTCTCTTAAAAGTAGTCCTGTGACTTCCATTATTTACATTCAAACCCCTCCCTTTCAAAACAAAAGTAAAGACATCCTCTAATTCAAGTTTCCGAAAAAAGGAGCACGAAAATAACAGACAAAAATTGGAAATCACGAGAGCAAGTGAGAGAAACAGGAAATTGCCGAATATGGGGAAAGATCTGAGCGACGATCAGATATCATCAATGAAGGAGGCCTTCACTTTGTTCGACACCGACGGAGATGGCAAGATAGCGCCGTCGGAGCTCGGAATCCTGATGCGTTCGCTCGGTGGAAACCCTACCCAGGCTCAACTGAAGTCAATAATTGCCGAGGAGAGGCTCAATGCGCCGTTCGATTTCCAGCGATTCATGGACCTCATGTCGAAGCATTTGAAGCCCGAGCCGTTCGATCGCCAGCTGCGCGATGCGTTCAAGGTGCTCGACAAGGATGGCACTGGGTACGTGGTCGTTTCGGATCTCAGGCACATTCTCACTAGCATTGGGGAGAAATTGGAACCTGCGGAGTTTGATGAGTGGATCCGTGAGGTGGATGTTGGAACCGACGGCAAGATCCGGTACGAGGATTTCATCGCGCGCATGGTCGCCAAGTGAGAAGGTGATTTTGTGGCCTCCGAAATTATATTTTCCGCGTTCCTTTTGCTATTTGTTTGTGGAGGTTTTTTTGCCCTCTTTTAGCTTTTTTATTTTTCGCATGATCGTTGAGATATTGTTACATTATCATATATTATAATATTATATTCAAAACCTATGATTAGGTCATTCTGAAAGTTTATATTCGGTCATTAGTATGTTTTAAATGTTTCTGGATTTGTGGCCTTGTGGGGACCAAATAATCATAATTAGGAAGGAGTAAGAATTTTAGTAAGTGGAAGCTGTTGAGTTCAATTTTAAGAATTGTGAGGTTGATTGTGGAAACATAAGGTATACTAATTGAGAAATGGATGGACAGTAAGCACTTGAGATGATACTATTAACATTGATTACTGATTTAATTAGGGGCTATATGCAGCGGAAATTTAAAATTTAAATCATGCATTCAAATATACATAAAAATAAAGCCCCCGATTCTCGTAGCGATTTAACGATCGCGCGATTATACAAGTGGTAAAATAAGGTTTAGTATCTTACCTAAAATACTTCCTTTTGAAGAAGATGTAGAAGGAATCCAAATTCCTCACAACAGGGTAAATCCTCGTAAACTCGCCAATAGAGATTCAAGTGCCTCCCCTCTAATTGAGTCCACCTCTTGGTTGTGACACCGGAATAAATTCTTCGCTAGTAAAATTTATTGTAGTGTAAGATGAACTTATATGATGCATTTCCAAAACATTAAACCCGACTCGATCTAGGATTTTACACAGTAAGTAACATAGGAAAATAAATTCTGTGAAGGCTAGTTTTCATTTGTTTTCCATTTTAGCTATACATACATATATTCAATTGTAGAGCAAATAGACATAAAATAAGCATAATCAGCAAAGTGTCCTATAATTATATGTGTACAAGCTTTCCTCTATGAAATCAGAAATCCAAACTGAGCATAAAGGATCGGAAACAGAGCAAACCAACAAAGACTGAGCAAGCTGACTTTCTTGTACCCGTTAGCCCGTATGAAGTGTATGGTTGGAATGGATGGTGCTGAAAGAAGATACTCATTCTTGCACTACCTTTCTTTTCCTTCCTTCAACCATTATGGTGGAAATATGACCACTTTCCCCACTCCCTATTGGCTCTAGTTCACTGTAAAACATCCACTGTAATGGGGTGGTTATTCATGAAGTGTAAATATATTTCTCGTATCTCTTGTCAACCTGAAGAGCTTATCATAACCTATGTGCTGAATTTAATAAAAAGATACTTATACCATTTAGCGGCTCCATGCCTCCATGTATGTCTCACATATTCATTTGCTCGAACATTTGAATTCGTCATGTAAAGCCAAATCTGTGTTTACTTATACCTGTGCAAAGCTTTGTTCATTTGAGCCTTTGGGCAACAAGACATAGGTGTTGCTGTGGCATTTGGCGGGAAGATTGCATAAAAATAGAGATAATATGAAAATGTGAGTGACCTAATGTTAAAGAAATACAGGATAATAAGGGTGAATGATTAGGTAGTCTCATATTAGTTTAAGTCTTTAAGAAGAAAGTAGAAAAATACTAGGGGAGAGATGGATGAACCTTTTTTCTTTGATTACATGAGAGATTATGAAGGGGAACAAAGAATTTTGACATTGCTTATTTTGTCTTATTTCTTGGTGTGAATAAATTTTTAAGTCAGGTGCGGAGCGCAAGAGCGAGTGCGAGAAACTGTGACACTTTTAGAGCAAGATTGTCTTAGAGTGTTTATTTAAAAAAGAATAGAAATATGTATACCTATGTGTACTTTATAATTATCGGTGATTTATTATAGCCCACTTGTTTGTAAATAAATATGTAACCCAACTTAAACTATATTTGCTGTAATAATTAAATTGTCCATTGATTAAATTTAAGCAAAATAGCCAATCTACAATTTTGTTCTAACAACAATTGAGGGAAAAAAGGCCCTAGAAGCTCCCCTTCCCTTCCCTCCAAAATAGACACACATCAAATATCAAGAATCTTAAACAAACGGTAATTGGCACAAAGTGTGAAAAAACCTCATAATAACCTTATTCGTCCCTCAAACTCATTCTATCATCTCTGCCCCTGAGCCTGCCTTCACTCTTATTTCAATTCCTTGTTCCTTTCCAACACTTCTTCCTTTGTTTTTGCTTTTTCCTTCACCTCTATCTCCCTTCTTGTCACCTTTAATTTTTCACCTATAAACTGTTCTTCCACCTCTGTAAGCTGCTGCCTCGCTGTCGCAGTGGACACCAGCTCCTCTACCATCTTCCTCAACTTTATTTGAAATTTCATGCTCTAATCCTGTAAATTACATGCTTCCCTCGGCCCTCCCACACACGTAGAGTTTTTGGTTGCGTGCCTTTTGTTGCTTTTTTCCATCGCATTGGTCCCTCTTGCCCAACATAATCTGGAGGACATTTTTTTACGGAAGGATGTTTGGCTAGGTAATTTTTAGCTACAGGAGAACTGTAGGTTTTGTGTTGTTTATTGCACCATACATTATTCTGACATGCTGCAGACATGGGTCTATAATTGGCTTACGGGCTTAAACTTTTAATTTAAGCAGGCCTCTTTTCCTCTTCTAATCAAAAAGAAAGTGGAGGTCGCCTTTGCCTAGGAAGAAAGCTTCGTCTTTGGCCTGCCTCATTCTATTTGGCTCCTTATGCCAACCCTATCGTTAGTTATATGTTTAATATTGTGAAATATTCTGAACAAAGTAGACTTTTAAAAAAAAATATCATGCGGCATTTGTAGTTGGCAATTTGGCGAAATACCGTGTTTCGGTCTATCTTTTCATGTCCTGGTTTTCATCCAAGCACTTTGTGTAGCATTAATTTGTAGGTTCAGTATTTCATGGCACTTGTAACTGCTTTTGTCTGATAATTTCGTATGTTTCATGTTTTTGCTTGCAGGTGATCCAATTTCTGGTTGTGTCGTTCATTCACTTGAAGCGTGAACCTGTGTTTTCTTCTTTTAGAGTAGTTTTGTATTTGGCATGCTGAAGTGTATTTTTATTCCTTCATTACTCCAATTTCCTAGTTTGTGTAAGTTGCGCGCTGTTGTGGTTCTTAAGTGCCTTCATGGTGTTTGACGTGTCCTGGTTTTGAACATTTTGAACCCATTAAGTTTTGTAGTACTCTGGACGACATGGAAACGTACAATTTCTTCAAGTGTTCTTAAACTTATTTGTATAGCTGACTTGCATCTAAATCTCGATAACAGCTATTCATGATTATATCTTACTATGGCACATTTTAGTTTTATTGTTGAGTTGGATATAAAATAAGTTGTGACATTTTGTATTCAAATGTCGAACTTAAGTTTCGTTCTCACCTGAAATATTACCAGGACAATGCTCTCACAATGGTTAAGGCTCGAGCTGTAAATGTGCCATATTTAAATAAGCGCTGGTAAATTGGTCGTTTCGGCTTCGTATCATCTTTGTGGTAGGTATTTGGAAGTGAATTTGGTCATCCCCACCCGTAATTTATATTGTTTCTTTTTATTAGTTGGTTGTTCCTGAATTATATTTCCTATGATTGTAATGTACAAAATTCGTCAATCTATCATAAAAATAGCAATTTATTCCCCCATTTTATCCATATCGCCTATACGATTAAATCAATCAAGTATTACTGTATACTAACTTCCTTTCTAATTATTTTTTGTCAAATATATATACATCTGTTAATTAGATGATAACTGTTATATTCTATGAAAGGCTCAACATATTGAAGAAATGAGAAGAACTTGTTTATTCATTTGCTTGGCCACGATATTTATACAAACAGAAAATGAATGAATGAAAAGCTTAATTACTGGCTAACTAACTTGTAAATAAAGATAACTACCCTAACAAGAATAATCGAAAATGTAATGTGATATGAACAACAACATTTACTCTAATACACCCTCTCAATGGGAACCAGGGGTGGCAAGAGACAACTTTGAACAGAGCATCCAAAACGATTTAGGACAAAGGTTTGGTTAAAACGTCACTACCGAGCCTCGAAGGAACAAAACGAACATCCACCACCTTATCTTGCACCTTCTCCCGAATGAAATGGATGTCTATCTCGATGTGCTTAGTGCGTTGATGAAACATTGGATTGGATGCCAAAGAGATGGCATCGAGTTATCACACCATAGAACAAAGAGGAGATTCAACATGAAGACCAAGTTCCACAAATAATGCCTTGATCCAAATAAGATCGGTGATAGCCACAACCATAGATCTATATCACCTCCGATACTACTCCTAAAGCAACCATTGTTTAGAACACCAAGTGATCAAGTTTGGTCCTTAAAAACACAATGGCCACCAATAGATTTTTCTGTCATCACTAGAAGTGGCCCAATCCGCATCAACAAATGCCTCAAGATTCATACGAGGGAGAAGCAAAAAATCGAACACCCAAGTGTTTGGAACCCTTCAAATATCTGAGCACTTTTTGCAGTGGCCCAGTGATTCTTAGTAGGGGCATGGAGGAATTGACTAAGCTTATGCACAACATAAGCAATGTCGCGTGTCATTGTAAGGTATGGAGGCTACCAATCGCATTACGATAGATCTTTGGGATGAGGAAATGGAGCACTATCATCCAGGGAGAGTTTTTGACGAGCGGGAGGGAGAGGACTTGCCTTGCAAAGTAGCCATGTTAGTTTTAGCAAGCAAACTGAGACATACTTAGGTTGATTCAACAAATAGCCATCGATAGTCTTGTGAGCTTCGAGACCCAAAAATAACTGACTTGCCCCAAGTGTTTGAGAGAAAAAGTAGCATTAAGTTTCGAATGAGTTCCATAACAAGCATTGAATCATCACCCGTAGTTAAAATATCATCAACATACACTAGAATCAATGTGAGTTTGCCATCCGATCAAGAAGAAAGAAAAGAGAATTGTCCGGGAGGTGGACACATGAAACGAAGTGAGACCAAAAAATCCTCGAGTTTCTCAAACCAATCTCTAGGAGCTTGTTTGAGCCCATATAGAGCCTTAACTAATCTGCAAACATGAGTAGGCTTCCCAAAGATCAATGAACCCTTCAGCCGAGCCATATAAACAACTTTGTTTAAGAGTGCCATTAAGAAAAGCATTGTTGATATCCACATGTTGGATCACCCAACCTCTTGACACAAAGAAGTGAAAACATGATCCACGATGGTTAGAGGCTTAACCACAGGACTAAATGTCTTAAAATAATCCAGGCCAGAATTTCTTTGAAACCCCTAGCAACCAATCCGCCTTAAGCCTTTCAACAAATCATCGGCTTATGCTTAACTTTGAACACCCATTTATTTGAAATTAAATTCATATCATCCCGAAGGAACCAAATCCCAAGTGTGGTTATGCATGAGAGCATTAAATTCAAGCTCCATAGTGACTTTCCATCCAGGGTCGACAAAGCATTGACTGAGATAATGGTTCGAGACGGACGAGAGATAGAGGAAAAAGCTTTAGGCTTGTATATACCATTTCTAGACCTAGTGACCATGTGATGAATGGGAGGCGGGAGGAAGAGAGGGAATAGGTGGAGGAGATGGAACAGCTGGAGAAGAAGAGTAAGAAGATATCAATGGAGAATGAGGCAAAGGAGATGGAAGAGTGGGAGCTGTAGGGATCTCAGCAGGGGAAGGGGAAAAAACAGACAGAGTATTAATGATAGGAGAAGAAATTGATTTGATGGGAGAAGAGAATAAGGTTGAGTAGGGAAATTCATTCTCATTGAAGGAGACAGTCCTGGCAACATAGATTCTCCCTGAGGGATGTAAGCATTTGTACCCCTTATGAGCTGGACTGTAGCCTAAGAATATACACTTCAAGATCTAAATTGGAGTTTATTGTTGTTGTAAGGTTCGAGATAAGGGTAAAAGACACCAAAAGACTTGAGAAAATGTGTAATCGGGGTTCTATTGAACAATTTTTGAAAGGGAGATAAGTTGGATAGAACAGGAGTTGGAATAACATTAATAAGATAAACAACAGTTGAGAAAGAGTCCCACCAAAACTTAAGTGGAAGATGAGAATGAGCAAGAAGAGTTAAACCAAGATCAACAATACGTTGATGTTTCCTTTCTGGCAAACCATTTTGAGTGTGGGTGTAAGGACATGGATGTCTAAAAACAACTCCAGTATTTGAAAATGAGAGGATAATTTCTGTATTCACCCCAATCACATTGAAAGGCCTTGATTTTTCTATGAAACTGTCTCTCAACATAATTAAAAAAATGAACAACAACATTATAAGCATCACTCTTGGATTGCAGAGGGTATATCCAAGTGAATCTAGTAAACTCATCCACAAAATGAATATAATACTTGTAACCATCACTAGAAGGAGTGGGTCATTGGGCCCCATAAATCAGAATAGACAAAATCAAAAGGAGAGACAGACTTAGACTTTATTGAGGGAAAATGCATAGCATGTAGCTTGCCAATTTTACATGCATCACAAAAGCTGAGTTTATTACATGAAACAGAATGTGAAGAAGCTTCATGACATTATTGAAAGTATTGGTACAAGGATGGCCTAACCTATGATGCCACACATCAAGATTAGAAGAATCGGAAACAAAATTACAACTCGAGCAAAATGTGATTCTTTGAAGAAGAGTGACTTTGAGCGAGTGAGGTGACCGAGATCAAGTTGGTATAGTCCTCCTCGAGTGCACCCTTCAACAGATTTGGTTGGTGATTTTGTCCTTGACAAAACAAATAGTGTTATGGAATTCAACAACAACATTGTTGTCTTTTGTAAACCGAGATATGCTTAAGAGATTTTTAGTGATATCGAGGGGACACAAAGGATATTATGAAGGAAAGGGATTGAGAATGAGAGAGACTAGGAAGAATAGTAGAGCCGGTGTGAGAAATAGAGAGAAGTGAACCATTACCTCACCACAACTTATCATGACCATGGTAGGGAGCTTGAATATTGAGATTGCCAAGTTGAGAAGTGACATGAGTAGACGCACCACCGCTAATCAATGTACCAAGAGAATCGGTGTATCTTTGAGCGTAGGAGCAAGCAGTGCCGAGGAGAGCGAGTTGGAGGCCTCGGATAGATGCACCGACGATGGAAGAAGGAGTCTCCATGCCAACAAAACTAACATCAAACCTCTTAAAACACTTAGACAAGGTGATTTGTTTTTCCACAACCGACACGCATTGCTTTTATTAAATCGCCCTTCCGCGACCACGAAATCCAAAACCACCTTTGTGGCTAGTATTTTCCGGAGAATTAAACCTCCTATTTGCAAACTGAGCAGTGGGAGCAACATCAGAAGAGGTTAGAGAGGATAAATGCGCCAACCTTATCTCATGTGACTGAAGGGAAAACTGAACTTCCTGAAGAGAAAGCGTGTCACTCCGATTCGTCAAATTTACAACCACACTTTCAAACTCAGATCCAAGACCAGCTAGAATGTAAAGGATCGATCATCATCACCGATTAATTGATCTGCAACAAGGAGACTATCCGCAATACCTCTCATCTTTAACACATACTCTTCAATTGAGAGATTTCCTTTCTTAGTTGTTTGAAGCAACAACCTCAAATGCATGACTCGAGCTTTGGAAGACGAGCGAAACAAAGTGTCAAGGACACTCCATAATTCTCGTAAGTAGATCATCGATTCACATGTCCAAGCATGGACTAAAATGGAGGAAAGAAGCCACGGTGAACAAATAAGCATCCTTTCGCATCCACAATTGAAATGCGGATTTAAAATCAAGGAGAATCGGAGGAACTCAGAAGAATTTTGATGGAACGATTCGGTTCCAAGTTAGAATTCATCAAATCGTGCGACGAACATTTGTAAAAAGACTGAGATTTCCAATACGAATAATTCGATCGATCTAACCAAGAGAAATAGTGGTGAAGGTCGGAAGAACAACGGAGAGTCTTTGGATTCGCCATAAGCAATCGAGGAGAAGAAGAAGAAAAGATCAGGAAAACTTATTATCGCTGAAAAACCACCAGGTACCGGACTCTGGATAGCATGTTATATTTTATGAAAGGCTCAACATATTGAAGAAATGAGAAGAACTTGTTTATTCATTTGCTTGGCCACAATATTTATACAGCAGGAAAATGAATGAATGAAACAGTTAACAACTGGCTAACTAACTTGTAACAGTATAACTACCCTAACAAGAATAACTGAAAATGTAACATACATGAACAACAACATTTACTCTAATAATAACTAAGATTTATTTTAATATTCTCATAGACTCATCGTTAAATGCCTTGCTCCTGGGATGTATGTTCTCAATAGTTTAGGAACCGCAAGGAAGGAAATCCGACAATAATTAACCATTTCTCGCTAGGAGAGATGGTAATTGGTCACACCTGTTAGAGGTGAGGTCCCTCTTCAACCCCCGATCCCCTATAATCCCTTATGTAATGGTTTGAAGTTATACCCAAAAAAAATATATAAAAAATTCCGGCAATACGTATTCTTTCCGCACCACTCATAATAATATTTGAGTCACAAAATTTAAATAAAAAGCTTGAAATGGAATTGCATATGCATATTTTGATAACAAGTTACTAGATTCAAGTTGATAATAATCAATTAAGAACTAAACAGAGATTCACAAATTGAACTTTTTATACATCGTAACGAATTTAAAAGTATACAAACTTATAAAACATTGAAGTGCATTGCACTCTCGAGTATCAACTAAGATTCTGTGGAGTTTAAAACAAAGGCACATTTTCCTTCAAAAAAAAAAAAAAACAAAAAAACAAAAGCAACATTTTGTTTGACAATTTAAGTTGCTGGACCCCAATATTGGGCCGGCCCATATTTATCCCAACAGGAGGAGCATTAGGCAATCTCAACTTGGCAGTATAATTAAACCCTAATCGTCAAACCCCTCTCATGAGCTAGGGTTTGCGGCCTTTGATTTCAGCAGCAACAGAACTTCACCAGCACAGAGCTGCGCCACCTCAGTCGCCGTCATGGGTCGTATGCACAGCCGCGGGTACCCCTTCATCTCTTCTAATCAATGTAGCAATTTTCATATTTTGTTCTGTTAATTTTTTAGTACCAAATTCATTTTTCGGCCTTCTATTTCAGTAAGGGTATCTCCGCTTCAGCCCTCCCCTACAAGCGCACTCCCCCCAGCTGGCTCAAAATCTCGTCTCAAGATGTAATGTTTGCTCTCAACCCCAAATCTCTAAGTACATTTACGAACCTAGTTACTGATTTTTTTTTTTTGTTTTGGGTTTAATTTACAAGGTTGAGGATAACATCTGCAAGTTTGCGAAGAAGGGACTGACGCCATCACAGATCGGTGTGATTCTCCGTGATTCTCACGGTATTGCTCAGGTGAAGAGTGTCACTGGAAGCAAGATCCTCCGCATTCTCAAGGCTCATGGTATTATTTCATTTTTGCTGTTTTTCTGCTTATTTGACGTTTTGTGGAAAAAAATGAAGTGGGTGTGATTGATGGATGATTTGTAATTATTAAACAGGCCTTGCACCGGAGATTCCAGAGGATTTGTACCACTTGATAAAGAAAGCTGTGGCAATCAGGAAGCATTTGGAGAGGAACAGGAAGGACAAGGACTCAAAATTCAGGTTGATTTTGGTGGAGAGCAGGATTCACCGCCTTGCCCGTTACTACAAGAAGACCAAGAAGCTCCCGCCAGTCTGGAAATAGTAATGTTCTTCTCTATTTTATTTTCTATATGTGAAACTGCTTTTATTAACAACTGATTTTGTTTAGTAAAAGTTGTTTTGATTTAATAGAGACCTATTGATTTGTCTGAACTAGGGATAGTTATCTAGTGTCCTTTATCTAGAATTTTACTGTGGCTGGCATTACATCTAAGAGTTAGTACATGGCTAGATGTAAGAGTTAAAAAAAGAAATGAAAACAGCATTTATCATTGTCATCAAGCTTGTCAGCTCACAACCAAGCAAAGCCTGTTTGATTGGAAAATGTCCTAAAATGAAATTAAAAGAAAATAGGCTTCATCCCGTTCTTTGTTCCTTCAACCTAACAAAATTTAGTATTCAAAATTTTAAAATTAGTTAGTACACATAATTTTCTAGTGTTAGTATTGGATTTTCAAGCTACAAGGTAAGAATTTTTGTAGTGTTAGTATTGGATTTTTTATTCCATTTAAGCTTTTCTGTTTTGTGTTGTTCTTTTATGTACTCTGATAGCACCATTTAAAGTGGTGCTTTTAATATTAGTTTTCTTTTTAAAAAATGAAGTGGCGCCTTTAGTATCCGATTTTATTTTATAAAGTCACATAAAGGGGCCATTGCAAGTGTGACTACTGCCTCCAGTATTATATTTGGGAAAACACTACTTGGTGTGTCGTCTTAAAGTAGTTTGTTACTTTTACGTCATTTCTAATATATATATTATTAATAAAAATCACTATATTTATTAACTTCAATAACGAGCATGATGTGTTAGGGTTATTGCTGTTTTGCTTTAACTACACAATTTAGGTTATCATGGTATATTGTAGCTAGCTAATTTCTAATTTTGGTTGTGAAAATGATGTTTTAGTTGGGGCTGAATGTATGTTTGATGTGATTTTTGGCTTTTTTTCAAAGGGTTTTATTGGAGATTGTTCTCCATAGTGGGTTACGAGAACGTGTTTTGATGTAAATATGGGGTAATTTTGTTGGAAAATTATACAATGTAGTTTGGCTTTATTTTTAACTGTAAATATGTTGTTAATGTTTTATTGTTGTCAGTTGGAAGTTGTTATGGAAAATGTTATTTTTCAAGTGTGGATGTTCTGTCAATTTTGTTTTGCTGTAGTTAGTGGGAGGCGTATCAAGGTATTTGTTTATTTAATTGTTGTAATGAATAATCGTTTCTAGCAGATAAATTATATTCTTCAACTTTGAGTGTCAAACATGTTTTCCCCTTCAGAGAAGAAAACTGCAAGAATGAAAATGGAACTAAAGATGGCAGAAATTTTATGTGCTTTATGTGGGATAAGCTGAGAAATCCATGTCGATAGTGAAACATGGGTGATGGGTGTACAATTCATTTTTGCAATGATATAGATGCTGTTGGTTTTCATCACTCTATGATAGACAAGTTTCAAGGTTCCGTTCCCCCTTTGTGGATAAAGGAAAGCAAGTAGTAGGTGACAAATATGTTGTTGTCTTAGACTTAGAGGGTGTTTGGCTTTAAAACATCTTATAAGTGGTTCTATAAGATGTTTTAAGAGCTTACAAGATGTTAGATCATATGTTGAAGATAAATTGTTGAAGTGTTTGAAGAAAATAGGATGATAGAGCTTATAAGATGTTAGTAATGGCAGTTTTGTAATTGAAATAGTCAAAATCAAAAAGGTTGTTAAAATATGATCTTATTTTTGGAGCTTATAAGATTTTTCGAAAGAACACTTTTAAGCTCAGCCAAACACCCTCTTGGTTTGCTGTATTAATTTCAACTACCAGGCTGTGTATTGGTAAAGCTTGAAGTCATATCAGTAAGATAAGCTGAACATTAATGTGAAATGTTCTTCTAAACCATTTCTTATTTTGTTAGTTTTATTTTGTCGATCGCCAGCCTTGTATTTCATTTGAGATCCCTATTCAGCTAGTTTGCCGTGGAGTTCTCTTATTGAATTTGCATTTTGTGTCGCATTGCTCGAGATGTATATAACAGTAATGTTTTTGCAACTTTGTGATGAAACTTCTTTCTTGACAGCGAGTCAACCACCGCCAGCACTCTCGTGGCTTAGGCTCTGGAATTGCCTAAAGAATTTTTGAGTGAGCACCAGAGATGGACTGTTGCGGTCGATATATGGGCAAATTGTCGTCTTTTGGCAAGAACATATCTATTTAGAGTTTTGTTTTTTGATTCGACAGTGTTACTTAAAAATGGATTACAATTTTGGATATCTCATTCTTGCTCTTGTGATTTCTTTTACTTTGTCATTGACTTGTTTATCAGGAATTTCATGATGAAGCTTTAGCACTTGTAGTTTAATTTATTTGGTTTTGGTGAAGTGTCTGAACTGCCTGTTAGTAGATCAGCTCTTAAGTTTTCTGAGTGATGATGAAATAATCTGTGTAACATAGTTCAATTGTTCAAACAATTGTTTATGTCAAATTGTCAAGTGAAAATTAACTTAATAGGTTTAAAAATAAAGCCAAAATTATCTTAATGTGGCCTATCGGTTTATATTGAATTTTTTTTTTTTGAAGGAGTTTATATTGATTATTAACAAGTGCAATGATCATTGATGAGTATCAACTTGCCTGCTTTTTGGTTGGTGGGGTATGGGGGAAGGGGCGGGAGGGGAAGAACAAATTTAGGCCAAAATAAAAATAATAATGTGAAATTTTGATTAGTTGTATGAAAATTTTTATTATAATTTAATCATTTTGAAAATAATTATAACTTACATAATGAATAGAATATAGTTGAAATTATAGTTTATTTGAAATATTGCGGAATATTGGGATTTATTCATAAGTTTATCCCTCATTCGCTTTAATATATCAAATACATGGTGAAAGTGTTGATCTCTATAGAAAATTCATTCGAAGCCCGGAAATTTGTCAAAATTACTTAATGCAACGGATTCTGTACTAGCAAAATGTTATTGTTTCACTCGGCTAGATAAAGTGCTACACTTGTGAAACAAAATGCTAACATTATATGATAATTTTTAAATATCAATTATTATTTAATTATAATTTTTAATTGTGTAGTTAAAAATATAAAATGACTTTTAATTTAAAATAGTTTAAGGCGCTAAGGCTGTAAAGGTGATGATAATAATCTTTTGGTACCAAATCGAGATGAACTAGTGTTTAAGGCTGTGATTACTTGTGATTTCCTTACGTTCACTTTCATTTTGTGACTGAAAAGTGATTAAATTATTTTTAAAAGTGAAAATTAGATATGTATAGAAAAAATAATTATTGTGTTGATGTGACTAGTATCTTTTAGAGCTTGGTGATTATTTATGAAATTTGTGTGTTAAGTAATAGTTTAAAATATGATTAAGAAAATGAATAAAAACTAAACATAATAAAATTGCTGATAAATTGAAGAAATTACCGATTTTTTTATGTGAATATAATAAAGAGAGATAATTAAATAGTATTTTTTTGTATAGGAAATGTGAAAGTGAAAGAGAAGAGTGAGTTAATTTGTAGAAAAATGGGTCTGCGATTGGATATGAGCGAGATTTTATTTTCGCTCCGCTGGAGAATTTTTTTGACCAAACATGCGATTGTTTATGAAAATTTTCAGAAAATATACTATTTTCTCACTTTCATTTTTTCTCATTTTTTCTTTCACCAATCACATCTACACATTTTTTCACAAAAAAAACTAATCATTGTTACACATTCTCCCACGGATTTTTACTATTCATTCGCTCACACATGTCTAACTACCAATCATTATTTTAGTAATTTTAAATCAAATCAACTTTCATCATTACATATCCATTCACACTCTCAAAATTTTCCAAAAACTTTCATCAGATTTTTTTTTTCACAACCAAACACACATCATTTAAAAAAAAAATGAAAATTGTGAAAATGAGACTACAAGCAAGCATAGCCTTAACTTCCCATTTTGTCTCACGAATCTTTAGTTGCACCTAAATATTGACGAGTACAATTTTATTACTGTATTTTAAAAAATGGAATTGTTTCGTACTTTCATTTTATACATTATTTAGGGATGATTATAAAAACCTCCCTGAGGTTTGGACTAATTACAAAAAAATCAGTGTTTTAAAAAGCGCCAAGCCGGATAGCAGATTGGGGCCTAGCGCCTAGGCAGAGCCTGAACGAGGTTAGGCGGGACCTCGACGAGGTTAGACGGAGCCTAATCGGAAAAATAATTTAGGCTGACAATGGGGGCCCTAGCGCGTGGCGGAAATTAATAGATGCTAGATTTTAATTTTTAACAATGAACAAAACTCGAAATATTTCAAAATTACAAAAGGTCCCCTCAAGTTTGTTTTTTTTTAAATTCAAGGGTAATTGTAATATTTATGTAAGTATCGGGGGTTTATGAAATGTTTTAGTTTATGAAGAGGAAAATGTAAAATAGAGTCAACTTTAAGGGGGGTTTTGCAATTTTCAAAAATCTCTAAATTTTTTTTTAATTAGCCGAACCTCAAGAGTTTTTTATAATTATCCCCATTATTTTATGTATGTCCCTTTTCTCAGTTTCTGGTTTTCACTCTACCTTTTCATTTAAAAAAGAAAAAGAAAATGTATTGATATAGAAAAAAAGGAAAAAAGTGGAGGTGCGGAAACCTCTTCAAAACCCTAACCCCCAATTCCCAAAACCTCTTCAAACCGCTTGCACTAAACACCCATCGGAAAATGGCCACCGGACTCCGAATTGTGACGGAAAGAGCCGGAGATGGAACCGGACAGCCAGTTTTAGACGCTGACAGCGGCGAGGAGCTGATGCACGTGCAGCCAGGCGTCTCAATCGTTCTTGGTGACGGCCACCGCCCGCCTGAATCTTCCGGCACTCTCTACATCACCACCAAGTAGATGAACATGCTTTTTTATCCATTTATTATGTATGATTTCGAAATTTTCTAATGTAACTGATCATGACATTGTTTTGAACTTTGTTTGGAAAGGCAAGTGGTATGGTTGAGTGACACGGACAGAGCGAAAGGCTATGCGGTCGACTTCATCTCGGTGTCGCTTCATGCGGTGTCCAGAGACCCCGAGGCTTACACTTCCCCTTGTATTTATGCTCAGGTGGTCATCAGTAGTTTAACACTGAACCTCGCACATTGAGATAGTAAATTTCTGTTTGAATAGATTTCAAGTTGCAATTTGAAGTTTGAATGAATTTGTGGTTTGATTAATGAATTTTTGGAATGATTAAAGTTGGAGGTTTGTGTGTTTGTAATGGAAATAGAAGAACTTAAATTTAGGTTACTTGAGTTTTCATATTTTATGAGTGAAGTCATGGTTAAATTTAGATTTCCTGTTTGAAGAGTATCTTGTTCAGCTTATGTATATATCATGCAATATGTATAACTCCCATAGTGCTTCTTATTGTTAGTTCTGTATCATGGGTCTCATGTGCCACAGTGGTATAAATTGTTTTTAGTCTCTCTAAACAAATTTGTTTCTTTCCTTGTTGGAATCTAGAGATTGTGGAAAATATTGGAGCAAATAGCTCGTCGTACTTTCCTCTTTGTTTCAGAGTTGATTATCAAATACCTTGTGCCTGTATAGACATTAGATACATTTTCTTCAATGAACTGATCATGGGATTTGCATTTCCTGTCTTTTCAAGATTGAGACTGGCGCTGATGAAGATGATTTGGAGGATTCAGATTCTGAGAGTGATGATACATTAAACTTGTCAAAGATAACTGAGATGAGACTTGTGCCGTCAGATCCTAGTCAATGTATTTGTTAGCTTCTTTTTTTAAGTTCCTTTTAAAGCTCTTCTCTTAATCTGTATGTCATCTTTATCGATATTTCGTTTCGATTTTTTTCCTGGTAAAAAGTTTTCTCCTCAACTTATTACAGTGGATACGCTGTTCGCAATATTTTGTGAATGTGCTGAGCTGAATCCTGATCCCACAGAAGGTGATGCTGATCTCCTGTATAAATATACAAAATCATTTTCCTGAGATTTTTGCAGAGACTAACTGCTTTGCTTATGCTTCCAGCCGAGGAAGAAGTTGAACATAATTGGATTTTCAGTGCTGATCAACTGGAAAATGATGCTGCAGGTACCAACTAATTACCTAATTAGGTCTCTTTGTTCCCTTTAGTTTTACCATTTTGTGTGATCAGCACTCCCTTCCTTTTCCTGTTGACTCTTCAGATGATGATTCAGAATGGGCTGCTTTCCCCCAAAATTCAACGCATGCAATTGGTGCTAATGGGAATCACGACTTGGTTCATTCAGTGGTCCAGGTGCGCTAGAGTTGGTCTAACGACTTTTATAAGTTTTGCCATATCTTGTAATAAACTGCAAAGTTATCAGTTTCATGAGGCATAGTGTTTTTGGTAAAAACTGTGGTTATGCATGCTTTTTTATATCAGGGTAAATTGCAATTTTAGTCCTATAGCTATAGGAGTGTGTCAAAATAGGTTCTTAATTCCATCTGTCAAAATCACCCTATATCTTAAAAAAACTCTCTACACGTGAACACAATTCTTTTTGAGGATTTTCAAGTTTTAACCCAAATATTAAGGTTTTCTCCAACACTTTTACCAACAACTACATCTGTGAAAATCTTAATGTTTCGCCGGAGATTCAAAATTTCCAGCCTTTTGCGTTCACATGCAACACACATGGGATTTTGCAGGTTTTGAAATTCCCAACAAATTAAAGACTAAATATAGGATGTTTCGCTAATGGGAGTTTTAAAAGCTTCAATTTTACCACACCCGTACAGGACTAAAATTGCAATTTACCCTTTATATCATATATGTAATATATCGCAAGTGGATATAAGAATATTAATTGTTTCCCGCAGCTTCAGATAAATGATCAGCGCTTTGAGGATGCAGAGGAAATGGAGCAGGATAATAAAAATGGTCATCACTGAACTGCTACTTTCTTCTCCTTCAGCTTTAAATATACCGTTTGCTCATAGATTGTTGTAGACCGAACAATGTTGTATGTCGTAGTATGGATATTTTGAGACAATATTTCGTTGATATTACTCTTACTTCCTCTAAGGCCTACGCAGCTATAGTTTACACACACACACACACATATGTGAATTAAACACTTTTTTCAGAGCCAAAAATGCTCATAAAGTGTTTTTGGTGCGGCAATATTCTGAAAAATTTCTCTAAAAGAGCTAGAAAATGAAAGAAAATAACCAATCTCAATAGTACTCTGATTTTACAACTTCTTATTAAACCTATAAGTTAATTGGGGGGCTGCGGTGAAGTGTAGAGCTCTTAATTAAGAGGGTGTTTGGTTGAGCTTATAAGCTCTTCAAAACTTCTTATAAGATGTTTGAGAGTTTATACGTTTTCTAAAAGTGTTCGGTAATGTTTTTTAAAAGGATTTTAAAAGGATCTTATTTTTTTCAAAATAAGATCTTAGTTTAACAACCTCTTTCATTTTGGCCATTTTAATTACAAAAATGTTATCATTAACATCTTATAAGTTGTTTAATCTTATTTTATCCAAACACCTTAAATACTTATTTTTAAATAAGATACATCATCTTATAATCTCTAAAAACATCTTGTAAGATGTAGAAGCTTATAAGATATTTTAAAAAAGTTTAGCTAAACATCCTCTTAGTATGATCTCGACCCCTATATGTTATAGGCGGTCTTTGTGAGTGGCATTTGAGGAGGGACGAGATGAGTAGACGGAGGTGGAGAATGGTTGGGTGGTTTGGGGTGGGGAGGTGGTGATGGGGGTGGAAGAAGGCAAAGACATAAAGAGAGGAAAAAATAATGAAAATATAAGAGGGGAGAAGGAAAGAAAATTATAAAGCAAAATGGTACTCTAATATTAATTTTTGAAGCTTTATTTATGAACAAATAAAAACATGATTAGACAATGAGTAATGATCAATCTTGCTCATTGCAAGTGAGTACAGAAACAGACATAAAAAATAAATTATTTTTCAGAAAACATTGAAAAATTTATTATCGCAACTTTTTCATTATATATATATATATATACACACTCTTTTCCTTCATACAAACACCCTCGTATTTTTAAAACTCATTTACTCTAACTTTTCTCAAAGAATCAATTATCATAAACGAAAATTCAATCAAATTCTTAGCTCACGTACCCCTCTGCTAGGGTTTGGTATCCCTCGATAGGATGATGACAGTTCCTAGGATTAGGAATGTCATTTTCGCCGCACACATAGTCGAGAAAAATCACATCTATAAAGCATCCAGCCCTTTCCCGTGAGTCAACAGACCAGCTCTGTTTTTTCGGTTTTCTTCTCTCTGTTTTTTTCTTTGTGGTGTCTATCTTCTCTCTATCTTTCTTTGGTGTGTCTGTCTTCTCTCGGAGACTTTTTTTTTCTGTTTTAGAGGATCTTCTGTTTTTTTAGGTTTTCGCTTTTCCTCTCATGCCAGTGTCTGGTTTACTCGTCTAGTATTTTGTTTGTATCTGCGTGGGACTCTGGTTTTTACCTTTTGGATCAAGTTTTTGTGAGACTTTTCAGATGGTCTTGGATAAGGGCAAGAGCGTGTGGGAAGAAGAATACGAAGATGAACCTGTGCTTATCAGGGTTAAGGAGGAATCTGGTAGATCTACAGCATGCCTTATCGGAAGGATGGGAACGACAAAAAACATAAACGCCTTTGGGCTCCTAGAAACGATGCGAAAAGTTTGGAAGCCAAATGGAGGTATGACTGCAAAAGAAATAGAAACAAACTTGTACTCCTTTAATTTTAACAGTGCGAAAGATATGGAAAAGGTCCTAGCCTTGGAGCCATGGCATTTTGACAGACAACTACTTGTGCTTAAACGCTTGGAAGTGGGGATTCAACCATCAGAGATGAATTTCGATACAAATCCGTTTTGGATCAGGCTATACGACTTACCTATGGCGGGGAGACACTATGATACCATCCTAAGGGTTGGCGAAAAATTTGGAGAAGTTCTGGAAGTTGATCGAAACACCCTGGATGTCATGGATCATAGCGTTCGATTGAAAGTCCTAATTAACATCACGAAACGTGAAAAGGGGAACCCAATATCACGGATACGGGTAAGCGCATGTGAATCTGGGTGAAGTATGAGAGGCTCCCATCCTTTTGTTATGTTTGTGGCTGCCTGGGACATACACGGAAGGAATGTGAAATAGCCGAAGATAATGAAGAGTATGCGGATATTGAAGAGAGCGGAATCGCGTATGGCGATTGGTCTGGCGCCCCCTATGATGAAGCATGCAAAAGTTGTGTCCAAAGAAAAAGAAACGGGTGGACGCACAAACACTCGAAGAGCTCTATTTGATATAAATCCCGTTCGGATGGATTCGCTACTCCGACTAAGGGATGATACTAACGAACGGACTGTTTCGTTGAACACGACTTAAATCACAAACATTTCCCTTGAGATTTCCCACATTCTTAAAACAACGAACCCCAACGCCATACCCTCTGAACCTGAGAAGCCAAAAAATACAAATTTAGCCAACACCCCCACACATATATCACACCAATCTGACAACACCCACAAAATACCCCAAAATATCAATAGTAGCCCAAAAGACCCAAAAACCAATACCACCGATCCCCCCAAAGATACACCAAAACCATGCTAAACCAACCCCGAAACCTAGACCAATTAACCACCAAACACCAATGAACTCACAACCAACCTGAAGGTTCGACCATACACCTACACCCAACATAACCTCCGATAAAATCCCGAAACCAATACTGTATCCCGAAACAAACCATGAACCAAATAAACATACACCCCAAAACCACGCAAGAAACACAAAAACCGCCAAAAAAAATAACCATACATAAAAGAGAGACAAGATCAGCAAATCAAGAGCCGCTCGATATATCGTTGGGAGAAAAGAGAATGTTTGAGGGGGAAGCAGGAGAAGAGGATCATCAAGAGGTAAAACACAAAAAGGCCCATTTCATGGAGATAGACTCGAATATTGAACCAACGGCGAGGCCGAAGCACCGCGTCGCTATGATAACATCAGCCGAATCGCGGGCTCGGGAAGCAAGGCGGCGATTCACACACTCCAGAAGATCCTGAAAATGAAGCATCCTGGTATTGTCTTCTTGATGGAAACAAAGATTAGACATGACCGGATGTCAGAAATAAATATGAGAGTTTTTGGGTTTACAGGTTGTTTTTCTGTGGATTGCGAAGGGAAAGGAAAAAATAAAAAAGGTGGCCTTTGTATTTTATGGAGGGATCCATTCGATCTATCATTAGTGTCGTTCTCGAATAATCATATTTTGTGTAAGGTAAATGGTACGTATACCAGCTCAGAGTGGTATTTCGCAGGGGTCTATGGTTGGGCGGATCACAATATCAAATGGAGAACTTGGGAGCTATTGAGGACCATTGCAGTCAATCACAACATACCGTGGCTATGCGCTGGGGATTTCAATGAGATACTATGGCTTCATGAAAAGCAAGGAGGAGCAGTAAAATCGCTGAATTGTTTGGAGGCTTTTAGAAATGTTATTGATGAATGTTCTTTGCACGACTTGGGGTATACCGGGGACTGTTTCACATGGTCAAATAACCAGGCTGATGAGAAAAATATTATGGAGCGATTAGACCGTGCTATGGCAAATGACGAATGGAAAAAGATACACCGTTCTACCGTATCGAACACCTCCATGCGATTCAATCGGACCATAATCCGTTGTATTGGAATTTGATGTATCGCATTGAGAATTTTGCCTTAATCGAATGAAACGGCGAAAAAATTTGATTTGAGAGAATGTGGATAGAGTACCGAACAATGTGAAAAAGTGATCGGCGTGGAACTATGGGTACGGTCTAAAGCGGCTTTGGTGAGAAAATAAAACATTGTGCGAATTCATTGCAATCGTGGGAAAGAAGGGAGTTTGGCAATGTTATTGAAAGATTCGTGAGCTTAGAGAAGCCAATGAGAACTTCCGGAAGGTTAAACAAACGAAGAATACGATCGCCGGGAGAAAGTGGTTCAACGGAATTGGAGGAAGTGTATAAATTGGAGGAACTTATGTGGCGTGAGAGATCGTAACGCTTTGGCTCGAGGAGGCGACCAAATACAAAATTTTTTCACCAAAAATCATCCAACCGGAAGAACCGAAACACCATCGACCGTATAAAAAATAGTGAAGGGTTGTGGCAAGAAACCGATGAAGGGATAGCATAGGAGCTGAAGGGTTATTTCACTAAGTTGTTTGAAAGTGCCAGACCATCTGAAAATCCCACAATTCTTGATTCTATGGAAGCCAAAGTTGCACCTGATATGAATGCGACTCTAATGGAACCATACACGACTGAGGAGATCTACGGAGCCTTAAAACAGATGCATCCTTCAAAAGCGCCCGGTCCGGACTGTATGCCCCCCCTCTTTTTTCAAAAATTTTGGCACATTATTCAAGCTGATTTTATTTCTACTATTCTTCGTATATTGAATGATGGTCATGATCCCGCTAATTTGAACCAAACTTTCATTGTTTTAATTCCCAAAGTTAAAAATCCAGGAGTGACAAGGACTTTCGTCTATTTCTTTGCAATGTGATTTTAGAGTTATTACCAAAACAATTGCAAATAGGCTAAAATTGGTGTTGTCCAAAATTATCTCCCAAAACCAAAGTGCTTTCATTCCTGGGCGTCTTATTACAGACAATGTGATGGCTGCATTTGAAATTTTTCATAGTATGAAAAAGAAAAAAATTGGAAAAATTGGGCATTGTGCGTTGAAGCTTGACATGAGTAAAGCATATGATCGGGTTGAGTGGATTTTATTGAAAAATATTATCTTTGAAACTTGGTTTTGTGCCAAATGGGTTGATTTGGTTTATGCGATGTGTATCCACTGTTTCTTATTCCATTTTAATTAACGGCATGCCCTCTGATTTCTTTTCTCCCGAACGGGGGACTCGAGCGAGAGATCCCCTTTCACCCTATTTGTTTTTGATGTGTGCGAAGGTTTTACCCATCTACTTTTGGAGGCCGAAAAACATGGCTCGATACACGGTTTTAAAGTCGCCAGACAAGCCCCGATTTCCCGTCTTTTTTCGCCGATGATAGTATTCTCTTTTTTTTAGAGCCAACGCTCGGAAAGCGGAAAAAGATAAAGTCTATCATCAAGGCGTATGAAGAAGATCGGTCAACAGATTAACTTGGAAAAATGCGAGATTATGGCGCCAACACTTGAGCGAGCAAAGGAGTCGGTGGGGGAGATTCTTGGGGGTGAAGCGGTGGAAAATCATGGTAAATACCTGGGCCTACCAGCGATGATTGGTCGATCAAAAAAGGTTGTTTTCCAACATGTGCAACAGAGAGTGTTTCAAAAACTAAAAGGATGGAAGGAAAAAGCTCTTTCAATAGCCGGTAAGGAAATACTCATTAAAGCAGTCATACAATCGATACCAACTTACATAATGAGTTGTTTCCTAGTACCACACGGTATTTGGCAAGATGTCGAAAAAAGAATTGCTCAATTTTGGTGGGGGGCCGACGGGGAAAAAAGAAAGGTACACTGGGTCGGATGGAGCGCTATGACAAAAGCCAAGAACAAAAGAGGTTTGGGACTGAGATCGCTATATCATTTTAATATTGCAATGCTTTCAAAACAGGTATGGCGCCTTCTTGAAAATCCCGAATCGCTGGCAGCAAGGATTTTAAAAGCCAAGTACTTTCCTAGAACATCTATTCTACATGCTAAGGAGGGGTATCGACCAAGTTTCTTATGGAGGAGTTTGTTGGCGTCTAAAATGGTGATTAGAGAAGGGATTGGCTGGAGTGTTGGAAATGGACAGAGTATTTTTGTTAGGGAGGATAAATGGATTGGATCGCCTAAACCAGGGGGGCTTGAGGGAGATAACTCACGGATACCAACAGGTTTGAGGGTGTGTGACCTAATCGATTTGGAGGAGGGAAGATGGAGATTGGATGAGATTCAACAGATAATGGATAGACGCGACGCAGAGCGAATTTTGAAAATTCACATTAGTAGTCGGCTGCCACCAGATAAACAGATTTGGCTACATACCAAATCAGGCTTATTCACGGTGAGGTTCGCCTACTACTGGAGTAAAAATAGAGCTGATGAACAATGCACGCAAAATACCTCTTCGAGTTGCACGAACACAACGTGGAAACAAATGTGGAAGCTCCGAGTTATACCGAAGGTGAAACATTTTATATGGCGAGCATGCAACGAGGCCCTTCCTACTAAGAGTGCATTAGCCAGAAGGGGACTACAAGCTGACTCAATTTGCGATCTATGTGGTGAAGCAACGGAATCCATATCCCACCTATTTCTGGAATGTCGAACCACTCTCCAGGTATGGTACTTGAGCACCCTTCGTTTGGACCTCCGAAATCAGACTTATGGATCTTTTAAAAACCTGTTATGGACGATGCTTGCTACAAAATCTGTGGAATATGTGGAGATGATGAGTCTTCTGGCATGGAAAATATGGCTTGCTCGTAATAAATGGTGTATGGAGAAGAAGAGGTTTGATACATCAAAAGTCTTAGAAGAGGCCCAAATGATGAGAACAGAAATGTACAAAAATACAAATCCAAGCCGGAGTGAGAGAAGGACAACAAACAGTACAAAATGGGTACCCCCACCTAGTGGAACTCTAAAATTGAATTCTGATGTTGCAATCTTTAACGATGGGACGGTCGGCTTTGGTTTCGCGATTAGAGATTCTACAGGAGATGTGCTTCTGGCCGGTACTCGAAGGGAACAAAAAGAAGGAAGCAGCACAGCAATGGAGGGGTTAGCCGTACTTTTTGCGATCCGGAGTGCACTAGAAGCGGGTTTTGTGGAATTCCAGATTGAAAGTGACTCCAAATGCCTAATTGACAGCATCCAAGGCAAAGGTGGGGCTGAATGTAGCAATGAAGTGATTGTTGGGGATGTCATCCACTTAGCCAAAGTTGCCAACTGTAAAGGCTTTTTCCATGTGCATAGGGAGGGCAACAAATTAGCACACATGTTAGCACATTTTCCACTTGACATTGACGCTAGTCTATTTTGGTTTGAGGAGCTTCCTTATAGTATGGAGGAAGTCCGAAAGAACGATCTATATTTGTCTTCAAATCTAAATTAATCAAGCTTTGCTTTCCTCCTCAAAAAAAAAAAAATAAACGAAAATTCAATCAAGTTCTTATTATTTGATTTGATACGAATCTTGATTTTTTAGATCAATATTTATATTGATAGGGGAAAAAACTATTATTTATTTATAATGAGTTGTAATTACTTTCAAATTAATAAAAATAGTGTCCATTGTATTTTCAGATAATAGGAGTTTAAAAATGATCATCTTCAATACTTAATTATGATGCCAAATCAATATGGGACTAGCATTTGCACACATGCATTGAATTTTATCGCTACCTATATCACTTACAATAAATATGAATCGAGTTGTAAACTGTTTATTTACATGCATCTGATGCTTTTTTAATTTGATTCGTTATCATTGAAGACACCTACTTGACTTGATCGAATGTCGAATTCATTTGTAAAAACAAATCATAAAACATCAGGTCACAAATTTCTGAAAGCAAAGTTGAAGTTCCAACTTCCATTATTCAATAGCTAATTAGTTTAAATTTAATTTAGAAATAAAAGGACTGGATTATTTCGAATTTTAATAATTATTATAATTATTAATTTTTTGGTTCCATTTTTCATCACTATAATTTGCCTTGTAGTTGTAGCCTGTAGGTCTCTTTTGTCAGATGTGCAGACATGTGCTCCATCAATTATTAAACAAATAACAAATTCGGATATATAATAACAATTGACAATCTAAAGTGGCCCGCAATAAACATTCAGATTTAAGACTAAATTCCAGTTGTTAAAGCCCAATTATGGAATAGATAGACAGAGCCCAATTTGTCTATGGCCCATAATGTCTACAGTGTGCAATTGGGTAAACTAATTTCAACAAGGCCCAATATAAGAACGTAACCCTAGTATTCATTAACATATTTCTTCAGAAAGTCGAAGTTCAGTTATCTTTTGCTCCGCCGCGCTCTTCTTCTGTTCTTCTCTGGTACAAATATCTCATTCTTTTGTTCTCAAGTACGCAAATCTACTCTGGTGCCGCTTCTCAGAAACCGAAAAATTAAAGTATTTTTGCACTTTTTTTTTGCGCACGGACAGGAAAATAAATAAGGCCGAGGAAAATTATGGCGTACGCTGCGATGAAGCCGACGAAACCAGGGTTGGAAGAGCCCCAAGAGCAGGTTCATAGGATCCGTATCACGCTCTCTTCAAAGAACGTGAAGAATCTGGAGAAAGGTCTGCTAATTTTATCTTGGATTGATGTGTTGAATTAACTGTTTACTTTCTGCAAGTAGTGCTTTTATTGAGCATTCTGTCAATATGGTGTTTGTGTTAAATTTTATTTTGTTTGTTTTTCGTAAGATTGAGAATCTTTGTGTTATTTTTTTCCTCCTTACCTATTGTGTTTTATGTAGCTCAAAACTGATTGAGCGAGTGTGAGACTGATTGAGTTAGTATGTCTATTTTAATGAGTTGAGTTCCGCTAGTAGTGTTTTTTTTTTTTCTTTAATTGATTATGATATGCCTTCTGGACATTGGTGTTTTTATATAAATATACAGTTAGGAAATCAATTGATTTCCATTTTGATTTGCAGCTTAAGAAATCTGAGTGTTTTTTCCTTCAATTTTGTACTGAATGTTTATGTTTGTATCTTTGTGGATAATAATTTAGTGGGTTTTTTTCTTTTATGTACATTTGCTGTTAACTTAACTCAGTTTGTTCTAGAGACAGCACTTAAACTTTTATATGTACGCCGACCTTGTAGACATTCTTGGAGCATTTACCTGTCCTGTTTAGCTCATAGTGGCTGCATTTTTTTCACTTCCGTTTTGGGATTTTTATTAATCAGAAGGGATGCAATTTACTGCTGGGCTGCTGGCTGGATAAGCTTTGATACTTAGGATCAAATTTACTCTTTCTAATGTTTTTCTGACATCGTTTTAAGTGACAGTGATCCTTTTTCTTCATTGTAATGATTTGAGGTTCTATTGACTTGAGTGTTTTTTTGCAGTATGTTCTGATTTGGTACGTGGTGCTAAGGAAAAAAGGCTCAGAACCAAGGGACCAGTGAGAATGCCGACTAAGGTTCTTAACATCACTACTAGGAAGTCTCCTTGTGGTGAAGGTAAGAACTCTGTTACAGATTTTGCTGATTATATTTTTTCATTTGTCCATTCATACGAATCTCTGAAAGGATTATATGTGCTGTTATTTTTCATGATTTGGAAGTGGCGTTTCTTGCATTGTCATGTAATTGGCATTTCTTGTTTATTATTAATTAAAAAAAAAAAGTGTAGGTTTGAATTATAGAGAGCTGAATCTCTAATGTTACATGTTTATTGGTTTAATTCTTAGATTGCATCGTAATACCTGGTCTTAATTTCTTTCATTAGAATTGTCGAATTTTCCTTTGGCAAGATAGCTGTTTTGAATTGCCAATTAGTATGCCGACTAATGAATTTCGCATCCATATGGTGTTATTGATTTGAACTTTTTTTCTCTGGTTTTAGGTACGAATACCTGGGATAGGTTTGAGCTCAGAGTCCAAGCGAAAGTGATCGATCTTTTCAGTTCCCCTGATGTTGTGAAGCAGATAACTTCAATTACCATTGAACCTGGTGTTGAGGTTGAGGTCACCATAGCCGATTCTTAAGGCATAATCCATTCAAGCAATTTCTGCTTTTGTTACTTGAATTCAAGCCTCGAGACGATGAGCTAGGTTTTCTGGGCAGGTTGTCATACTAGTTCTTTTTCTGTGTTACCAATTTTGGATGTCGATGACTATTTTGGAAAAGGATATGGGTAATTGTTTTTTTATGATGAATGCATATTACTTTTGAATCAATATATGTGATGTCCATTGGCTGTGTGTCCAATTTGATACCTGATTCTACCTTGGAGTAGAGAGGGAAACCTACTATACCCAAAAATGTCTACATGAGATACATAGTGTATGTTTGGGAGCACTTATGCAAAAGTCCATTTAGAAAATAGACTTCTTAATAATTGACTTTTCAGAAGCCTTCAATTTTGATTTCTCTAGGATGGGCTCATTGAATTAGTGACTTATCCATAAGTCTATTTTAAATAAACCACCAAACATCAATTATTATAGAAACTCTTGTTACGTTCATTTAAAAGTGCTTCAAACAATCACGTGACTTAGGGCTCTTAACTCTTAGTGAGCTAGCCCTGTTCCGTGTGGTTTGCTGGGCTAAATTATTTTGAAGAAGCTGATTCAACTGAATATCATTAAGTGTAATTTTGTACTCTGTTATAGATTCAGATTTCTATACCACGGT